>JAKSZT010034045.1:1175241-1296700 GCA_026826555.1 Tolypeutes matacus | reverse complement strand
CCAACTGGCAACACAACTGGAAAAAGACCTTGAATAAAAGGGGGAAATGGTAAAGACAAATGAGTTCAAGTGGCTAAGAGACTTCAAAGAGAGTCGGGAGGTCATCCCAGAGGTAACTCTTACGCACACCTCAGTAGGAGCTCATAGAACATCTAAGTGCCTATCACCCCACTCAGAGGGGTTCCTGAGAGCTCCGGAGACACCCTGGTCCTATATAAGGGGGATAGCCCCAGAGACTGATGCCTTATCAGTGGGTTCTATTTTGGAATCTGTGCTCCTGAGAGTGACAGAATTAGACTCAAATAAGTCCTTCCTGCACATGGTTCATTAGTCCCTTCTATTCAAACCTATATGTGATGCTGGAGTTTTTAGGTATACTTCCAGAGACTGGAGCCTCCCACCTACCTATGTGCCAGGTGTGCATGAAATCTAGGTGGAGCTGCAACTCCTACCCTACAGCTCAATGGACTCATCCAAGTCACCTGGTGAGGAGACAACGATGGGCAATGGCCATCCCAGGGAATGGAGAGAGCCTGCATCTGCATGCAGGATCATCCCACCCACCATATCCATGGGATATAAGCCCTCTCTCACTTGGAGTTGGAGTGGACATCACCATCCCAGTTCCCTCAGGATTGGGGGAAGGACTATGGACTAGAGTCGACTTGATGGTATTCTCTTGTTCACATATGGTGATTCTAGCAGTGGAAGAAATTATAAAAATGAGGTGGAGCCAGTGGCCACTTGACACTTTTGGGGTAGGGAGGGGATGAGCAGTTGAAATAAAGGGCCTTCTTTGGGAGTTGGAGGTTGTCCTGAGTACTGTTGTGGCAAAGGATGTAGGCCATTTTAAATCAGCACACACCAATCAGAACTGAGTGGGAGAGAGTGTGGTCTACAGTGTGAACTGTGGTCTATGGTTGGTGGCAAGGCTCCAGGATGTGTAAATTCATTGAGGGTGGTGGGCCACACTTGTGGGAGATGTTTGTGTGGGATGTGGTGGGAGATGTGGGAGTTGGGCAACCTGGGAATCCCAGTGGGTTCTGTATAATATTTTGGGTATTCTAAGCACCTCTTAAAATATATGCATATATATATATAAGTAAAATTTTTGTAAGGAAATTCACATATATGCATATATATTTATATATCATTTTGCAAATGTTTGTATGTATTGTGAGAGTTTTGATTTTTACCCACAATAAAAATAATGAAAAAGAAAAAAAATATATGCAAATAATTTGATACACATTTGAAATACCAAATCATTTACCCCTTGTTCAAAACAAAGTAAGGATTTCTACTCCGACTATACATATTTAACATTTTTCTTGAGGTCATAGACACTGCAATAAGGCAAGAAAAATTAATAAATGACATATAAGTTAGAAATAAAAAAATAAGGTTGTTATATTTATTAGCACGTGAAATGATTATCTATGAAGAAAATATTAACAAAATTAAACAAAAATCATACTTAATAAATGAATCTACCGAAGGTACAGAATATAATGTTATTGATATTTCTATATGTTAATAAAGAAAAATAGGAAATTTAAATATTTAAATGCAGTATCATTATAATAGCACCAAAATATGAAAACTTAGATAGAAATATTATAAAATAAATATACTTCAAACTGCAAAACACTAGTGAATGATATAAAAAAGACATATAAATGGGTAGATAAAACTATTATGTCTATGGATTGGCATATTTATTATTGTTAAGATGCCCATCCTTTCTAAATTGTTGCATACTTAACATGCAATTATATTAAATTCCCGGAGAATATTTTGTAGAAAGCTGATTCTCAAATTTGCTTGTAAGCCAAATGAACAATTCTGTAAAAGAACAAAAGACTCACATCACCTGATTTCAATACTTACAATAATGCTACAATAATCAATAGAGTGTATAGTTGTGGCTTGAAACTGTATGTACCCCAGAAAATCATGTTCTCAAAGCTAATCCATTCTTATGGGTGTAAAACTATTATAAGAAGGACATTTTGATGTGGTTGCTTTGGTTAAGGCACAGCCAATTGTGGATCTCAATACTCTTACTGGAGTCCTTTATGAAAGGATGAATATAGAAGAGAGGCAGAAAGCCACAGAAGTAAAGAGCTGAAAGTCACAAAACCAGGAAGAAAGGTAAGAGATCAAAGACATCTCCAAGTGTCTTGACATGTGGGAGAAGAGTCAAGGATCACCGGCATCCAGTCTTCAGGATTTAGATATTTTTATCAGGCTCAAACTGTAAGCTAATAAATTCCCATTGTTAAGTCAACCCATTTCATGATATCTGCTTTAAGGAGCCACGGACACTATAAAAGTGTTTTATTGGCTAAAGATAGATGGATAGCACAGAATATAGAGTCCAGAAATGAACCCACAAATATGGTCAATTAGTTTTGACAACAGTACAAAGGAGAAATTACATGCATCTAAAACAGTGAGTGTGGAGCAAATATATATTTATAAAACCAAGAATAAAGACGAGGAAGAGGTAGAGAAAGAAAAGGGGGAGTTAAAGAAGGTCAAGAAGGGGAAAAAAGAACAGCAAAAGCAACCACCAACACCCTTATCTCAAACCATTAACAAAAATGACACCTACAACAAAGGAATCTTATTGAGATTTGGGTAGTAAACCCTCACATATTTGATCAATTGATTTATTTTTGAATGTCCTTCCATTTATTTATTTATTTAAATATAATTTTTTTTTTATTTTTTAAAGATACTTAGATTACACAAATGTTACACAAAAAATATAGGGATTCCCATATGCCCCACTACCCACACCTCCCACACCTTCCCACAAAAACAACATCCTTCATTAGTGTGGCACATTCATTGCAATTGATAAACACATCCTGGGGCACTGCCATTGAACATGGAATATAGTTCATATGGTAGTTTACACTCTCTCCAACACAATTCCACAGGCTATTGGAAGATATATAATAGTATATATCTGTCATTGCAATGCCATTCGGGATGATTCCCAAGACCCAAACAAGCCCCCACATGATACCTGTTTTTCCCTCCCCCTGACCCCAGAGCCTCCAGTGGCCACTGCCTCAACATCAGTGCTGTAATATATTCCATTGCTAAAATCACAACAAGTCTATTGTAAAATACCAGTACAACTTCTTGTTAGTTGTCTTGGGTCAGTCCAATGAGCTAGAGAGTAAGTGTTGCAACTCCACTGAGGCTCAGGACCCAGCTGGCTCATGGAGAGCCCAAAGATTCAAGTCTCTTGGACATACACCTACCAAATCCAGCACCAAGTATAGTTTTAAGTAGAAGGAACAGATGAATCATGTGTAGGGAAGACATAATTCAGTCCAACTCTGTCACTCTCAGGAGAACAAACCCCAACGTAGGGCCCACTGTTAAGACACCAAACTCCAGAGCTATCTTCCCTGACCATAGGACCTGGATGTCTCCAGAGCCCTCAGGAGCCCCACTATTTTGGGTGGTATCCACTTTGGAAGTTTATGAGATCCTGCTGAGTTGTGCATAATTGTTACCTGTGGGATGACATCCCGATTCCCTTTGAAGTCTCTTATCCATATAAACTCATTTGTCTTTAACTTTTCCCCCTTTTATTCAAGGTCTTTTTCCAGTTGCATTGCCAATTCATGCTTAGTAGTAATCCCCCAGTGCCAGAGAGTCTCGTCCCCGGGAGTCATGTCCCATGCTGTGGGGAAGGTAAGGCATTTATATGCTGTGCTTCACTTGGAAAGTGGTCACATTTGAGCAACAATGAGGCTCTCAGGAGGCAACTCTTAGGCAGCCTACAACACTAAGTAAGTTTCAATTTCAAGAGCAAAGGCTCACAACTATAGTCATCAATATCAAGGGCCCATCAATGGACCATCCTCTTTCACCAGTCATTGCCCCTGCACTCAGGGCACAGTTGCTGCTGCATTAGAGAAAGTGACAGAGCTCTCCAAGATGGGAATTCAATATTCTCTCAGTTATTGTATAAAACTCCACCCACTGTTTCATCTATTTTATTCCTCCCTTACCCTCCCCTTGGGGCCCACCTGGCTTCACTCCTTGGATGACAAGATTCACAGTTACTTGGAACAACATTCAGGTCTTGATACCCTGGTTTATCCTCCCCTATTAAGAACCACCCATGCTCTCAAGAGACTCCTGCCCCTCTGTTTGAGAACATATTGTTCCTCCCAAGGATGGGAGTACAGCTCCTTCCCACTCATTATGTGGATGTCTAGATACAACACATTATGACAAAATGATCCCTTTCATACTCCCTAGAAGCCTGCCCCAGGTATGCCTTGTTCCAAATGCCCCTACATCCAACATCCTAAATCAGTAATCCTTCCTTGTCATACTGCCATAAGAGCGTTCCCAATTCTGTACTTTCAACCACATACCTGCCAATCCCAAGTGTTCAACTGGTCCCTCCCCCAACCTTCCCTCCAGTTCCATGGATTGTCCAATCCACCCTCCCTATTCTACCTATTTGTCAAACTTGCATCACCCAACCCCAAAATAGTACTACCCTCCTGTCATATTCCTTCAATGCTCAACTATACACTACCACCTTAACACAGGTTACACCCATATGGGGATTGGTTCACTACCCTCTTCTCCCTTTCTATTTCCTGTAGGCCTGTCCTCTAGACAGAAGCTCTCTGAGTCTGCTCAATTTGGTTAATTTGGTTAATCAGTGAGGTCATGTAATATTTGTCCTTGGATGCTTGGCTTGCTTCACTCAATATAAGGTCCTCAAGAATCATCCATGTTATCCCATGTGTTAGCACTGTATTACTTTTTACAGCTGAGTAATATTCCATTATACATATGTACCACATTTTGTTTATTAATTCATCTAATGATGAGCATTTGGGTTGATTCCAACTTTTGACAATAGTGAATAATGTTGTTATGAGCATTGGAGTGCACATAACTGTTCATGTCCTTGCTTTCAATTCTTCTGGGTATATACAGCAGCGGAATTTCTGGATCATATGGCAGTTCTATAGATAGGTTTCTGAGGAACTGCCAAACTGTCCTCCACAAAGGCTGGACCATTCTACAGTCCCACCAACAATGGATGAGAGTTCCCTTTCCTCCACATCCTCTCCAACACTTGTAGTTCTCTGTTTTTTTAATAGCTATCAGTCGAATGGGCATAAAATAGTATCTTATGTAGTTTTGATTTGTATTTTGCTAATAGCTCATGATGTTGAGCATCTTTTCATGTGTTTGTTTTTTTTTTTTTTTTTGCACTGAAAGCTATTTTTTTTATAATAATTTTTTTTTAAAGATATTTGGAGTACATAAATGTTACACAAAAAACATAGGGATTCCCATATGCCCCACTCCCAACACCTCCCACACCCTCCCACATAAACATCCTTCATTAGTGTGGTACATTAATTTCAATTGATAAGTGCATCCTGGGGATCTGCCATTAAGCATGGTCAATATTTCACTTTGTATTCTACACTCTCTCAAACACAGTTCTGCATGTTATGTCATGATATAAAATGGCCTATATCTGTTGTTGCAGTGTCATTCAGGATGATTCCCAAGTCCTGAAAAAGCCTCTGCATGAAACCTGTCTTTCCTTACCCTGTCCCAGAGCCTCCAGTGGCCACTGGTTCCACATCAATGTTGTAATTTCTTCCACTGCTAGAATCACAACATGTCTATAGTAGAACAAAGGGTAAATCCAATATAGTCCATAGTTCTACCTGAAAACCTGAAGATTCTGGAATGGTGATTTCTACTCCATCTCTAATTAAAAGGGGGCTTATATCCCATGGGGAAGATGGATGGGACTATCTTGTTTGCAGTTGTAGACACTCTGTTACTTGGGATGGTCGTTTTCCATTATCATCTCCTTGTTAGTTGTCTTGGGTGAGTCCAATGTGTTGTAGAGTAAGTGTGGCAACTCACTCATTTTCTGGGCCCAGCTGGCACATGGAAAGCCCAAGGACAATAGTCTTTTGGTCTGACACCTACAAGCATTTATAGGATCTTGTATTAGGAAATGGTTTGTGCCAGGGACACTCACTCCCAGGAGTCATGACCCATGCTGGGGGGAAGGTAATGCATTTATATGCTGAGTTTGGCTTGGACAAAGGCCATATTTGAGCAATAAGGAGGCTTTCAGGAGGCATTTGGAAGTTCTATAGTTAGTTTTTTGAGGAACCACCAAACTCTCCTCCACAATGGCTGGAACATTCTACATTCCCACCAGCAGTGGATGAGGTTCCCATTCCTCCACATCTCTCCAACACTAGCAATCTTCTGTTTTTTTTATAGCCACCAGTCTGATGGGTGTTAGATAGTATCTCATTGTAGTTTTGATTTGCATTTCCATAATAGATCCTGGTATTGCGCATCTCTTCATGTGCTTTTTTTTTTTTTTTTTTTTTTTTTTTTTTTTTTTTATTATGGGTAAAAATCAAAATTCTCACAATATATACAAACATTTGTAAAATGATATATAAATATATATGCATATATGTGTATTTGCTTACAAAAATGTTATTAATATATATATATACATATATTTTAAGAGGTGCTTAGATTACCTAAAATATTACACGGAACCCACTGGGATTCCCATGTTGTCCACCTCCCACACCTCCCACCACATCCCACACAAACATCTCCCACAGTGTGGCCCACCAACCTCAATGAACTTACACATCCTGGAGCCTTGCCACCAACCATAGACCACAGTTCACACTGTAGACTACACTCTCTCCCACTCAGTTCTGAGTGGTGTGTGCTGATTTAAAATGGCCTACATCCATTGCCACAACAGTACTCAGGACAACCTCCAACTCCCAAAGAAGCCCCTGTATTTCAACTGCTCATCCCCTCCCTACCCAAAAACTGTCAAGTGGCCACTGGCTCCACCTCATTGTTATAATTTCTTGCATTGCAAGAATCACCATATGTGAGCAAGAGAATACCATCAAGTCCACTCTAGTCCATAGTTCTTCATGTGTTTTTTAGCCATTTGCATTTCTTCCTTGGAGAATTGTCTTTTCAAGTCACTTGTCCATTTTTAAAGTGGGTTGTTTGTCCTTTTATTTTCAAGATGTAGCATTTCCTTATATGTTCTTGATATTAGGTTCCTATCAGATATATAGTTTCCAAAAGTTTCTCCCATTGTGTGGGCTGCTTTTTTACTTCCTTGATAACCTGCTTTGAGGTGCAAAGGTTTTAATTTTCAGGAGATCTCACTTATCTGTTTTTTTCATTTGTTGCTTATGTTTTGAGTGTGAAGTTCATGACACCATTTCCTATTACAAGGCCCTGGAGATGATTCCCTACATTATCTTCCAAAGTCTTTATCATCTTGACCCTTATATTTAGGTATTTTACCCATCTTGAAGTGGTTTTTGTATAAGGTGTGAGATGGTGTTCTTATCTCAATCTTTTAGATATGGATATCCAGCTCTCCAAGCACGGTTTGTTGAAGAGGCCATTCCAAATACATAAAATAAGAAACATGGAAAGGGATATCAACACTGACCCACAGAAATAAAGAGTATCCTAAGAGGATACTTTGAAAAATTATAAGCCAACAAGATGGATAATTTATAGGAAATGGACAAATTCCTACAAGCACACAAGCAACCTACGTTGTCAAAAAAAGAAACTGATGAACTCAACAGACCAATCACAAGTAATGAGATAGAATTAGTCATTTTATAAAAAGCCTCTCAACTAAGAAGAGCCCAGGACGAGATTGCTTCTCAGGTGAATTTTACCAAACATTCCAGAAAGAACTAATACAAATACTGTTTAAACTCTTCAAAAAATAGAAGAAGAAGGAACATTGCCTAACTCATTCTATGATGCCAACATCACCCTAATACCAAAGCCAAACAAAGATACCACAAGAAAGGAAAACTATAAACCAATCTCTCTAATGAATGTAGATGCTAAAATTCTCAAGAAAATACTTGCTAACCGTATTCAACAACACATCAAAGGAATTAAACACCATGGAAAATGGGTTTCACCGCTGGTATGCAAAGATGGTTCAACATAAGAATATCAGTCAATGTAATACACCACAAAACAGATAGAAAGAAAAAACAATGCACGTTTCTATAGATACAAAAAGCATTTTACAAAAACAGCATACTTTCCTTACAAAAAAACTACAGCTAGCATGATATTCACTGGTGAAATCCTAAAAGCTTTCCCTCTAAGATCAGGAACAATACATGGATGCCCAAATTCACTACTTCTATGTAACATTGTGTTAGAAGTACTTCCTTGAGCACTTAGGCAAGAAAAAGATATAAAAGGCATCCAAATTGGAAAGGAAGAAGTAAAAATGTCATTATTTGCAGATGACATGATCCTATACATAGAAAGCATTGAGAAATCTACAACAAAGCTTCCAGAGCTTATAAATGAGTTCAGTAAAGTTGCAGGTTATAAGATTAATGTGCAAAAATCAATAGCATTTCTATACACCAATAATGAGTAATCTGAGGAGGAAATCAAGAAAAAATAACATTTACAATAGTAACTAAAAGAATCAAATACCTAGGAATGAATTTAACTAAAGATGTAAATTATGCACAGAAAACTACACAAAACTGTTAAAAGAAATCAAAGATGACTTAAATAAATGGGAGAATATTCCCTTTCCATGGATAGGAAGATTAAACATCCTTAAAATGTGTATCATACCCAAACTGATCTACAGATTTAATGCAATCCCAATAAAAATCACCACAGCATTTTCTACTGAATTGGAAAAACTAACAACAAAATTTATTTGGAAAGACAAGAGACCCTGAATAGCCAAAGACATATTGAAAAGAAAAATGAAATCAGAGGATTTGCACTACGTGCTTTTAAACATACTGCAAAGCTACAGTGGTCAAAACTGCATGGTATTGGCACAAGGATAGACATACTGACCAATGGAACTGGATTAAGAGTTCTGATATAGACCCTTGCATATACAATCAACTGATATTCAACAAGACCACCAAGCCTATTTAACTATGAGAGAATGGCCTCTTCAACAAATGGTGCTTGGAGAACTGGATATCCGTATCCAAAAGAATGAGAGAGGAGCACCATCTCACACCTTATACAAAAATTAACTCAAGATGGACCAAAGATCTAAATATAAGATCAAAGACCATAAAGACCTTGGAAGATTATGTAGGAAAGCATCTACAGGATCTTGTATTAGGAAATGGTTTCATGAATTTTACCCAAAGCACAAGCAATGAAAGAAAAAATAGATGAATAAGACCTCAACAAAATTAAAAACTTTTGCACCTCAAAGTAGTTTGTCAAGAAAGTGAAAAGGCAGTCCACTCAATAGAAGAAAATATTTGATAATCATATATCTGATAATGGCCTATTATCATGCATATATAAAGAAATCCTACACCTGGAAAATAAAAAGAAAACTCATTTTAAAAAATGGGTAAGTGATTTGAATAAACACTTCTCCAAAGAAGAAATACAAATGACTAAAAATCACATGAAAAGATGCTCAATATCACCAGCTATTAGGGAAATACATATAAAAACTACAATGAGATATCTTATACCATTAGACTGGCAGCTATTAAAAAAAACCAGAGGACTATAAATGTTAAAGAGGAGCAATGAGAACTCCCATCCACTGCTGGTGGGATTGTAGAATGGTGCAGCCACTGAGGGTGACAGTATGGCAGTTCCTCAGAAAACTAACTATAGAACTGCCATAAGATCTAGCAATTCCACTTCTGGGTATATCCCCAGAAGTATTGAAAACAAGGACATGAACAGATATATGCAAAACAATGTTCACAGTGGCATTATTCATTATTGCCAAAACTTGGAATCAAACCAAATGCCCTTCAACAGATGAGTGGATAAATAAATTGTGGTATACACATGCAATGGAACATTACTCAGCTGTAAGAAGGAATAGAGTATTAACACACAGGATAACATGGATGAATCTTGAGGACCTTATGTTGAGTGAAACATGCCAGGCACTGAAAGACAAATATTACATGACCTCACTGATATGAATTAAGCAAATTGAGCAGAATCACAGAGCTAGAGTCTGGAAGATAGGTTTACAGGAAATAGAAAGTGAGAAGAAGATTGTCAGCCAATGCCCACATGGGCAAAATCTATGATAATGGGGAAGTGTGTAGTTGTACAGTGAGGAGGACGACATTGGTGTAGTGATACTTTTAGGTCAGGCAGTGCTGGTTTGTCAGGAGGGTGGGGTGGGGAGGGTGGATTAGATTGTCCTTGTAACTGTGGGAGAGTTGGTGGAGGGAGCAGGTAAACACTGGGGATTGGTAGGTAAATGTTTGAAACTACAATGTTTGGAATGCTCTGTTGGCAATATGGCAAGTGAGGATTGCTAGTTTGGGGTGTTGGGTGTGGGGAGCATTTGGGACAGATTGCTCTTGGGGTTCTTGGGAGTGGGTGAGTGTTCATCTTGCCATCGTGTGTTATATCAGTGGGTGGAAACCCACATAAAGAGTGGTAAGGTGGTAGACTCCTATTCTGGGGAGGCCCACTATGTTCTCAAACATAGGGGCAAGTGTCTCTCAAGAGCTTAGGTGGTGCCCAGTAAGGGAACACAGACTACTGAGTCAACCCCTCAGTGTTGTTGTAAATAACTATGAATTATTTCCTTCAAGTAGTGATGCCTGGTGGCTGCCACGGGTCCTGAGGGCAGGGGGATGGAGGAATAGAATAGATGGAACAGGGGACATTTGAGGGGAGAGGGAAGTGTTCTACTTAATCTTGCAAAGATGGATACAGGCCATGTTGAATTGCATCAAAGTTTATAAAAGTATATGGTCCAAAATGCAAACCATAATATAAACCATTTACCATGGTGGGTAGTCTTGTTTCAATATTTGTACATCAGTTGTAACCAAAGTACCATCCACATATACCATGTAATTAAGAGTAGAAAGGGGGAAAATTGGAGGATGTTGGGGATTTGGGAGGCACCTGTATTTGGTACATGACTTTTCTGTAACCTAATATTTCTTTGAGGACAAAATGGAAGAAAAAAAAAGTAAGACACTGCGGGAATAAATGGATGAATGTCACTGTACAATAGGACAACAGATCTTATAGTCATGAAAGGGAAAAATTAAATAATTTTTCATTATTTTTATTATCCCAAATTCTTAGTTTTTAATTTTATTTTTAAAAATTTTTTTTATTTTATTTCTCATTTTAAAAACTATCATTATTATTTATTTTCCTATTAATTGCATTTTGCTATTTTATTGCCTTCATTTTTGAAGAACTTTTGGATCACAGGAGGATTACAACTGTGGCAGGGGTGGGTCAATTGTGTAGTGTGTCAGTGACAGGGGATACATGGGATGAAGCATACTTTGTGCATACATGTAAGGCATATAAATATGTTCAAATGTTCATTGGGCATTATCATGGTGGTTGGACATTCACACAATAATTGAAGGAATACCAAATTCCCATCCTAGGGAGCTCTGCTACATTCTCTAATAGATCAGCAAGAATTCCCCAAGTACAGGGACAATGACTAGTGAAGGAAGATGGTCCACTGATGACCATTGATGACTGTGTGTATGAACCTTTACACTTGAAATTGAAATTTAGCCTTGCATTTTTGGGTGGCTAAGAGTTGCCTCCTGGGTCCTTTTTGCTCATATGTGGCCTCTTTCTCTAAGCTGAACTCAGCATATAAATACATTACCTTCCCCAGAGCATGGGACATGAATCCCCTGGATGAGCCTCCCTGACACTGAGGGATTACTACCAAGAAAAAACTAGTAATGCAACTGGAAAATGACCTTAATCTAAAGGTGGAAAAAGTTAAGATGAATGAATTTATATATCCAAGAGTCTTCAAAGTGAGTCGGGAGGTCATTCCAGAGGTTATGCTTATGCACGTTTCAGCAGGATCTCATTGACTGCCAAAATAGATACTATCCCAAAGAGTGGGGCTCCTGAGGGCCCTGGAGATATACAGACACTATAGTTCAGGGCAAATAGCTCAGAAGTTTGGTGCCTTGCCAGTAGGCCCTACTTTGGAATTTATGCTCCCCAGAGTGACAGAGTTGGACTCAGTTGTGGTTTCCCTCTACATGGCTCTTCTTTCCTACTATTTGAACCTATAATTAGTAATAGAGTTAGCAGGTGTACATCTGAGAGACTTAAATCTTTGGACCAAGCCCTGAGTTTCACTGGATTTGCAACACCTACTCTCCATTTCATTGGTCTCACTTAGGACAACTAACAAGGAGGTGATGATGGACAACTACCATACCAAGGAACTGAGAGAACCTACAAATGCAAGTAAGAGTCCCATCCATTGACCCTATGAGATCACAGCCCTTCTCAATTAGAGGTGGAATGGACACCACCTTCACAAAATCCTCAGGATTGGGGGATGAACTGTGGGCTAAAGTAGACTTACTGATATTCTAGTATAGACTTATTGTGATTCTAGCAATGGAAGAAATTATATCACTGATATAGAGGCATTGTTCACTGGAGATTCTCAGGGGGAGGGGTAAGAAAACACAGGTGTAAAACAGGGGCATTTTTGGGACTTGGGAAGAGTCCTGAATTACTTTGCAATGACTGATACAAGCCATTATAAATCTTGCCATAATCTAGAGAACTGGGTGGGAGGGAGTGTAAACTACAATTTAAACTTTAACCCATGCTTAGTGGTAATTACCCAAAATGTGTTCATCAGTTGCAATAAATGTACCACACTAATGAAGGATGTTGTTAATGTGGGAAAATGTGGGAGATGTGGGGAGTATGGCATATGGGAATCCCCTATATTTTTATGAGACATTTGTATAATCTAAGTATCTTTAAAAAGAATTTTTTTTAATTTGTAAAAACAGCAAATAAATAAATAAATAAATAAATATAAAATCAACCAAGTTTTATATGTAAAGATGTGTAAATTTTACTATATGTAAATTACACATGAAAAATGACAATTTAAATTAAAAATATAAAATTTCATATTTTATATTATCCACTGAGAACTATCATTGAAAACTATTGTGACTTTTTTTTGTAACCCCTTGTAATGGTTAGGCTAATGTGTCAACTTAGCCAGGTAATTGTGTCCAGGTGTTTGGTCCAGCAAGCACTGGACTAATCATAATACAAAAGCATTTATGGACTTTGATTGCCAGTGAGCTTATTGTATGGATGGTTGATTACATCTGCATCAATCAGGGAGATTGCATCAGCAATGCATGACGCTTTTATTCAATCAGTTGAAAACCTTCAAAGGGGAAGTGATTTTAACATTCAGAAAGAATTTCCCAGCTCATCTTTGGTCAGCCAACTTCTCCCAGGAACACATCAAGGACCTTTCATTGGACTTTCACTGGAGCCCCTGGTTTGCAGCCTGCCTGTGGAACCTGGACTTGTGCATCCCCACGGTTGCATGTGAGACTCTTATAAAATCTCATATTATTGACAGATATCTCCTGTTGATTCTGTTTCCCAAGAGAACTCTGACTAATACAGCTTGGTACCAGAAGTGGGGTGGTTCTTGAGGAACAGACTGTTAAACATGGGATATCTGAGTTGGTTTTGTTTTAAGTTTCTAGGAATTTGTCCATTTCCTGTAAATTATCATTCTGTTTGGCATATAATTTTTCAAAGTATCCTCTTATGATACTCTTTAATTCTGTGGGGTCAATGGTGATATCCCCTTCCTCATTTCTTATTTTGTGTATTTGCATCTGTTCTCTCTTTTTCTTTGTTAGTCTGGCTAAGGGTTTGTCAATTTTATTGATCTTCTCAAAGAACCAGCTTTTGGTTTTGTTTATTCTTTCTAGTGCTTTCTTATTTTCTATTTCATTTATTTCTGCTCTAATATTTTTTATTTCCTTCTTTCTACTTCCTTTGGGGTTGGTTTAGTGTATTTTTTCCAATTCCTCCAGGTGTGCAGTTAGGACTTCAATTTTAGTTCTCTCTTCTTTTTTTGATATATGCATTTGTGGCCATGAATTTCCCTCTCAGTACAGCTTTGGCTACATCCCATAGGTTTTGATATGTTGTGTTGTCATTTTCATTTGTTTCAAGGTAGTTATTGATTTCTTTTGAGATTTCCTCCTTGCCCACTGTTTGTCTAAGAGTGTGTGTTTTAACTTCCATTTCCTTTGCCTAATCTGGTTCTCTGGCTCTTAGTGATTTCGAACTTCATTCCACTGAGGTCAGGGAAATTACTTTGTATAATCTCAATCTTTCTGAATTCAATGAGAGTTGTTCTGTGGCCTAGCATGCTGTCTATCATGGAGTATGACCCATGTGCACTCGAGAAGAATGTATATTCTCCTGTATTTGGAGGTAGTGTTGTGTGTGTATATATATTACATCCAAATCCTCTAATGTATTATCCATCATCTTTGTTTCTTTATTGATTCTCTGTCAAAATGTTCTGTCTAATGGTGATAATGGTGTATTAAAGTCCCCCACTATAATTGTAGAGGCATTTATGTCTCCACTTAGTTTTTCCAGTGTTTGACTCATGTACCTTGAGGTGCCCTGATTAGGTGAATAAATGTTTATGATTGTTCTTTCTTCTTGAAATATTACCCCTTTTACTAATATATAGTGTCCATCTTTTTCTCTTACAATAGTTTTGCATTTAAAGTCTATTTTGTCCAATATTGGTATAGCTACTCTGCCCTATTTTGATTGTTATTTGCTTGTAAAATTGTTTCCCAGCCATTCACTTCCAGCCTCCTTGAATCCCTGGGCCTAAGGTGGGTTTCTTGTAGACAGCATATAGATGGTTCATATTTCCTTATCCATTCTGCCAATCTGTGTTTCTTGACTGGTAACTTTAATCCATTAATATTCAGTGTTATTATTCTCAAAGAATTTTTTACATCAGTCATATATTCTTTGGGTTTATGTATGCCAAATGTTTTTATGTCTTTTTTTTTTTTTTTAGTTGTTCTTACACTCTCCTCCAACTCTCTCTCTCCTGTCTTTTCCTTTCAAACTGTAGAACTTCCTTTAGTATTTCTCGAAGCGCATGTTTCTTACTGGTGTACTCTCTTAATTTCTGTTTATTTGTGAATATTTTGAACTCTCCATGATTTTTGAATGCCAGCTTTGCTGGATAGAGAATTCATGGCTGGAACTTTTTTTCTTTGTGTACCTTGACTATGTCATACCACTGTCTTCTTGCCTCCATGGTATCAGGTGAGAAATTAGAACTTAACCTTATTGAGCTTCCCTTGTATGGGATTGTTCTCTTTTCTCTTCCGGTATAAAGTATTTTATCTTTGTCTTGAGCATTGGAAATCCCTATGTCCCTGGTTTATTTTTTCTATCTTTTTGTCTATCTGTTCTACTATGTTTGATTTCAGATATACTGTCTTCCACATCACTAATTCTTTCTTCTGCCTGTTCAAAGCTGCTGTTATGTGATTCCAGTGTCTTTTTTATTTCTTGGAGTGTGCCATTCATCATCATCATATTCATTATCTTTTTATGTATGTTTAAAATTTCTTCAGTATGTTCTCCTGGTATATTCTAAATATCCTCATTCTCTTACTTGACTTCATTAAGTTGGTCCATGATATTTGTTTAGACATCTCTGATTAGTTGTTTGATGTTTTGCATCTCTTCCTCCTTTTTAGTTTGTTCATTGGACTGGTTCATGTCTTCCTGTTTCTTAGTATGGTTTGTAATTTTTTTGTTGCCCTCTTGTCATCATTTATCTTGATGGGTTTATTCAGTTGATTAGCTTCTTTCTCTGCTCTAGAGTTTTGTTTAGGTGCTGGTTTTGTGTGTTTTCTCTTTGAAACTTTGCTCTTCTTGTTCTATTTCATTGCTCTTTTCTATGGTTCCTGGAAGGAAAAACATTAGAGCCAGAGAAATTGAAAGACATAAGAAAAGAATGGATGATAGTAATAATAAAATTTAGAAGAGGGGCTGGATGTGTATATCCATTGCAGATGATGTGTTACACTAATGAAGGATGTTTTTGTGGGAGGTTTAGGGAGGTGTGGGACATAGGGCATATGGGAATCCCAATATTTTTTGCATAACATTTATGTAATCTAAGTATCTTTTAAAAAATAAAAAATATATATTATTAATAAAAAAGACTTATAAATGAATATTTAAGTCATGTAAGCAGTGTAGAGTAATAGGAATAGAAAAGTGAAGTACTTACAAAGAAATGGGAAACCAAATAGATAAAAATATATAGAATGAATTAAAAGGCCAGAATGATGAAGAGAGAGAGAAAGAGAAAATAAAGGTCAGGAAGAAAAAAGTTAATTAAAAAAAAGAAAACAGAATAGACAGGATAGAAATCGAAACCAGTAAAGTTGAGGACTAATAAAAAAAGGTGGAATGTATGAACAACAACAGACAGCAGAAGATAGAAAGATGAACGATGGAAAAGAGATAGCATTGGTAGACAAAACTGGTATACACAGAAAATGAGAAATCAAGGAAGAAGAAGCACAGCAAAGATGAAACAAGCTAACACCACCAAATTTTAAAAGGGGGGGGGGAGAGGAAAGAAAAACCAAGAAAGAAAACAAACAAACAAATAACACCCCTCCCAAACAAACACACAAGCAAGCAGTCAAACAAAGCTAAGGAAGAACAGTGTTCCTTCTTGGGCCCTTGTGGAGCCTCTCAGGCTTATTGTGTTCATCATTAAATTACCCGGCAGACTTCTCTCTGCAAGTTTTGAGTCAGGGTTTAGGGACTCAAAAGAAGCTAGTTCAAAAATAATGTCTCTGTTTTCCCTGTCCTACGATATCAGCTGGATGATAGATTCCCTATTGGATCACTATTCTTATAGGAGCCGGGAATTGAAGTAGGGACCTCATATATTCAAGGCAGAAATTCCACCACTGAACTACCTTTCTAATTGGATCAGTTAGCTCTTCAGAAAGTTATTCAGTCATTTTCCTCCAGGCAGATTTTACTCACCTAGGGCAGCTAGATTCACCAGGCTGCATGAGTAGATCCCCCCTCCTCTCCGTCAAGTTGAGTTCCCTTTTGAAATTCAAATGGGACTGTGATGACTGTGTTCACCTCACCACACTGAAATGATTTTCAAGCCTCTTCTAGACCACACCCTCCTTCCAGGAGACCCTGTATAGGCTCTTGGAAACTTGTTAAGCATTTCTCACTGCCTGATTCTTTTAGGGGAGTTGAAATTCTGATAGCCCTCAGCGGGGAACTGTTAAATTTGCTGACCTGGCTCTTTCTCATGCCAAGCCTTTCTTTTCCAGGGCAATTAGATAAATCAGGTTTCCTGGGCAGATATGCCTCTCCCCTCAGCCTGGTGACACTTTGACCTGGCTGGTGTGCTCCCCAAATCTCTAAGGGGGTCCAGGCAACCAAACCCACAGAAAGGAAACCCCTCTCCACCCTTTGCCAGAACCCTCCCACTCTAGGAGAATGCTCTCTCTTGCTGGGTGGCCAGGGGGAATCAGGGCTCACCCAGGCCCCCTGCTCTGAGTGTGGGACTTACCCATCTGTGTTTTCCAGGAATGGGGCTAAAGCCTCACAGTTTTATCTCTATCTCCCTGACCAGCTCCCTCCAGATCAATGCCCCAAATTCTCCTGCTTGGCCTCCCAGAACAGCTCACTTGGGCAGGATCCTTTCCCTAGTCAGCTGTCTTGTGAGAGAGATGGTGAGCATCCACTTAAACTGACATCATCTTGCCTTCCTCTTGCTCTGCTCTTAGTAATTTTTATAACATTGTTTGTTCTTTTTATTCTTTTGCACAAGAAATAACATTTTATGGAGTTTAATTGCAATTCTTTTATGGAAGTATTCTATAATTTGATTGTGGTTACACAATTGAATACATTACTATGGACATTTTGACATTCAGAAGGAAGTTATAGATGTAGGTTAGGGATTGGTTAAAGTGATGTTTCCAGTTTCACACTCAGAAATCACTCTTGTATTTTTATAATGGCCTTAATAAAATATCTTATTGTGACCTACTTTATTGTTCAGATCATGCTTGATTCATGAACATTTTCTATGTTGAGTTCCTTTAAACCCCAGAGCTATTCAGATCTTGCCTTCCTGAGTGGTTCTTTGCACTTTAGACTGTATGTATTGCTGTAACAGTACATTCTGAGACCTATATCCTAAAGAACTACCTCCCATATTTTCAACTTTCCATCCAGTGTTTCTGCCTTATGCATTCTTTTTCTGCCTGTCTTGTCTATATTTTATTCAAATTTATTTTTAGTATTTGTTTCTTTTTCTTCTCTCTTTCAAAAAGAACGTTTACTCAGTGACTAGTAATCTTTATTATCTGCTCATCTTTTAAACTGTCACTGAAATGAATTTATAATGTCATATTTCACCACTTCTTTCATATTTTTTTTACCAATGTCACCGTATCGAGGCCCATCTTACACTCTCTCTAAAATATGTCAAGCCCTCATCATAACACCATATTTTGTCTTCAGATAGTTTATAGTCCATGACTTTCTTATCTGTTGTATACAGCCCAACATATAGGTCCTCAAAAGTATTTTGAATAAATAGCCCATGAGGAGCACCTAGAGAATTGAAAAACTAAAAATTCGTTTGTTTTCCTTTCTCTACCAATATTTTTCTATGTAAGTCCCAGGTGTGTTGGTTTTTGTGGGTGTGTTACTAATCCTTCTGAATAAATTATAAATTAGTATTCTGAATTCACAAAATTACAACACTTAAGAAGACCTCCAGAGCCTCATACATTTGATATTCCATTTCTACATGTTTTTATGATTTTTTGTACTTTGATTATCTCTTTGGATAATAATCCATTCAAAAGTTCAAAATTTATACTTTGTTCACTACAAACACAGCATTTCATAATTTAGGCAATGAAGTATAATTAATTTGGATCACTATAAAAATATGTGCTAGATTCTATAAGAAATATATTGTGCTAAAACATTTTTTATAGTTGATCATACTAATCTGTTGCAATTTAATATAGATTACACTAACAAGATAAGAAACAGACTCAAATTTAATTACCAACCCATTTCAGAGCTTATCATATAAATTTATGTCTCATATCTTAAGATTTCTTATATAGCATTAAGTATATTTGTTTTATTTTCTATGATTTCGTTTTGCATAAAAGGTAAAAGAACTCTATTCATTCAACAAATGTAAACAGGTAGTACACTATTCCAGATTCATTTACTTTTAATTGTTGAGGAAATTATCATATTGTTGTTTAGAATAAGATGGTAATTGGATCATTTTCCTCTGGGAGCTCTCCTATGGGTTAAAACAGCTGAATTGTACCTCTTTTTTCCTTTATTGCAAACCCATTTCTGTATAGTTGAACTTTTGTAATGTATCTGACTGATCCTTTCTCATTTCTCTTCCTGTATATTTTTCAAATACTTTCTTTGTGGTTATCCTGGTGTTTATATTACACAACCTGTATGTATAACCTACTGTTCTCAAAAGATCCCAACTTATTTCAATAGCATGCATGTTCTCTGCTCCCACATCCCTCTCTTTCTCCTCTTTATGTTGTTTCTGTCCCAGTTGAGCACTTTATATTTTACATGTCCATTATCAGAATATTTGCCTTTTTCTTGTTCAATTGTATTCTGGTTCTTATAGGAATTAAAGAGTAGAAATTTCATATTGCAGATACAATACTATTGGGTTTTGCGTTTACCCTTTAAATACCCTTTTGTATCATAGTCTCTTAATGGTAATAGCTTTCATTTATAGTCCTTTTCTCTTATTGCAGTGGCTTAAGAATACTCAAAAATCATGTTTTGTTTCATTTTATCATGAAGGCAAGAGATGGTTGCAAAATAAAGCCTTGAAACAATAGGAAGCATTATATGATTGAAGAGTACTTGCACAAAATAATGGAAATATATGAGAAGGGATGCATATCTACCCTTCTTTTCTGTACTTCTTGTTGGTTTTGGAAATGCAGAGTACAAGCAGAATATAAAGGTCTTACATAGCTAATGAGACAGAAATGGGGAAAAGTAACAGAAAAAATATGGTATCAAAGGTGGTATCCATTATCAATACTGGGATTTTCTGACATTCTTTAGATGACAGCTGAGATTTTATGTGTAGATGGAGCTCAACAGGCCAAGCCAGGA
The DNA here is from genome assembly GCA_026826555.1 of Tolypeutes matacus. Classification (NCBI taxonomy): domain Eukaryota; kingdom Metazoa; phylum Chordata; class Mammalia; order Cingulata; family Chlamyphoridae; genus Tolypeutes; species Tolypeutes matacus. The sequence goes on along the minus strand of JAKSZT010034045.1, from coordinate 1,276,543 downwards.
GATGCTGTTTCAGGGTTGAGCTCAGTACCTAAATGTCAAGGTAAGGAAGGGCTGGGACAAGCTGGATTCATGGCCCACACAGTATGACAAATATCTTTGGTTGACTCAGGCATGAAGTTAAGACAACAAAAAATATCACACATTATAAGTAAGAACAATGCCCAGTAATAAATATTTGACCTAAGACTGTGGACAGAGCAAAAAAAAAATTCCTTAAAAAAGAGCAATGTAAAGCCTAAGAGATTAAAAGGTATTGCCAATAATTTATTGCCTGATGGCTCAAAACCCAATATCCCTTATTTAAAGACAACATAATCCGGACTCCCTACAATGTATTATTCACAAATCACAGTAGATCACAAAAAAATTACAACACAAGACAAACAAGAAAATGTGAATATAATAATGAAAAAAGATAAGGTAATAGAAACAGATTTCATGATTAACCAAAAGTTTTAATTAGCAGCCAACAACATTAAAACAGCTTAAAAGACAAGGTTAATGACTTAAGGAAAAGGTGATCCTAATGAGGAAATACATAAGAAATCATATCAGAAAAGAATGCAAAAAAAAAAAAAAAAAAGAAAAGAATGCAGACTAATTTATAATGAGCTAAATAAAAATTTTAGAAAGGTAAAGTAAGATACATGATATTGAAAAATTAGCCATAGGATTCAACAGCAGAATGGAGGCTGTAGAGTACAGCAGCAGTAAAGTTGAAACCAGATCAATAAATGTTATTCTACCTGAGGATCTAAGAGAAAAGCAACAGCAAAAAAAAAAATTGTTTACCTAAACAAGAACACAGACTAAGAAAATTTTAAAAAATGAATGAATGAAAAGTCAGTGAAATTTCATAAAATTTGGAGAAAACCATGAACTGAAAAATCAAAGAAATTCTGAACATTCGAAACAAGATTCAAAATTATTTTATGAATCCTCAAAAGAATTAGACTCAAATAACTCCTCCCTGCACATGGTTCACCAGTCCCTTCTATTCAAACCTATATGTGATGCTGGAGTTTTTAGGTATACTTCCAGAGACTGGAGCCTCCCGCCTACCTATGTGCCAGGTGTGCATGAAATCTCGGTGGAGCTGCAACTCCTACCCTACAGCTCAATGGATTCATCCAAGTCACCTGGTGAGGAGACAGTGATGGGCAATGGCCATCCCAGGGAATGGAGAGGGCCTGCATATGCAGGCAGGATCATCCCACCCACCATATCCATGGGATATAAGCCCTCTCTCACTTGGAGTTGGAGTGGACATCACCATCCCAGTCCCCTTGGGATTGGGGGAAGAACTATGGACTAGAGTCGACTTGATGGTATTCTCTTGTTCACATATGGTGATTCTAGCAATGGAAGAAATTATAACAATGAGGTGGAGCCAGTGGCCACTTGACAGTTTTTGGGGTAGGGAGAGGATGAGCAGTTAAAATACAGGGGCTTCTTTGGGAGTTGGAGGTTGTCCTGAGTACTGTTGTGGCAACGGATGTAGGCCATTTTAAATCAGCACACACCACTTAGAACTGAGTGGGAGAGAGTGTGGTCTACAGTGTGAACTGTGGTCTATGGTTGGTGTCAAGGCTCCAAGATTTGTAAGTTAATTGAGGGTGGTGGGCCACACTTGTGGGAGATGTTTGTGTGGGATGTAGTGGGAGGTGTGGGAGGTGGGCAACACGGGAATCCCAGTGGGTTCCGTGTAATATTTTGGGTAATCTAAGCACCTCTTAAAATATATGTGTATATATATATATATATATATATAACATTTTTGTAAGCAAATACACATATATGCATATATATTTATATATCATTTTACAAATGTTTGTATGTATTGTGAGAATTTTGATTTTTACCCATAATAAAAAAAAAAAAAAATAAAATAAAATAAATAAATAAATAAGAAAAAAAAAGTTGGAATCAACCTAGGTGCACATCTACAATTAAATGGTAAACCAAATGTGGTATATACATATCATGGAATATTACTCAGCTGTGAGAAGGAATAAAGTGCTAACATATGAGATTAAAAAAAAAAAAAAAAAAAAAAAAAAACCTAGCTAGTAGCAACTATTCCCTAAAGAATTTTGGGTTCGAGGACAGTTCCAGGGACAGTTGAAAAAGAATAACATAGTATGTTACATAAGCTAATTGGCATGTTATATAACCTGAGTGACATGTTATGCTTATTCTTCTATCAGTATGTTATTGCGTGCCAAAAATAAAATAAAAACCAACAGGACAGCCCAAAGGTGGGCGATTGTCTGATGCATGGCTGCTGCCTGGTATGGACCATTATACTTCTCCTCCTTGTTTGTTTGTTTTGCTTGCCTCCTGAACAGGTCCCTTTTGGGGATATGGTTAACAATTGGCATAGTTGGCAGGATAAGGGTTTGCCCTGCACACCCACTTCATCTGCTGAGGACAAGGTAGGGAGTATGTGCTCTGGGTGGCTGCCCACCTGTAAGTGGGTTGGAGTGGTGGGGTGGCTATCCCACTGGTGTGCTTGTCCTGTGAAGATTCCAGAGAACACACCAGCTGCTTGACTGACTGCTCTGCAGCAAGCTGAGCCCCTATTGAGTAATATGAAACCACATGTGGCAGCTGCCTAGGTAAGATGGGTCTTCCTGTCCTTGCTTCCAGATACCACACAAGAAATCCTGAAGCAAGCAAGCCAGTTGCGGGAGGTAGAGCAGCATGAAAGAGCACGAACAGCGTGAAGAGCATGGAGTGCCAGCGGCTTGAGCAGCATAAACAACATAAGCAGCATGGAATTCCAGCAGCCTAGAGCAGCATAAACAACATAAGCAGCATAAACTGTGTGAGCAGCATGGAGCGCCAGCAGCATAGAGTAGCGTGAGCAGTGCAGAGCATGGCAGTGGGTGCAGCGGCTCAGATTACTGAAACTGTAACTTCAAAGGCCCCAGTGTAAATATTCATGCCCTACCCCATTGAAGCCTGGGTGGCCTGGCCTCATGGTGGTGTGGTTCGCTCATTGGCCTTTGCTGAGTGGGGTGCATATTTGGAACAGCAAGGTGCTTTTGCTTTCAGTCCTCTAAGTAGAGAACTTTGGCAGGTTTGGGACCCCTGACATATACAGAATTGTTAAACCCTGGGGCAAGGGTGACCCCCATCTGAGATGCACAGTCCCTCTTTAGTCCTGGAGTCTGCATAGTATGTAGATAAGGCCAGTTAAGGTCAGTGTGCTCAGTGGACGGCAGTGGCCGTCCGGCCTAGGGCTAACACCATATAGTGTAATAGATTTTAATCAAAGGAGCCAGTAAGCTAATTTGCAGACTGTGAGGCTCATTGTAAGAAAAAAAAGTCCTTTACCTCTTTGTACTGATAGTTTAGCCATTTCTGCACAAGTAACCCAAGAGGTTGTAAACCTTGGCTCAACTATTAAATAAGAGCCCCTGACAGGGTGAAGTTAGGCCTTCCCATAGAAGCTCTACTGCCTAGAGAAGCAGCTCTGATTCAGTTACAAATTACAACAAACAACCCCTTGCTAAAGCCCCAGATAGGGCAGCAAAAACATATTTTGTTACCTGCCATAACAGTGCTCCATAGTGAAATAACAAAAACCATAGTGTGGCCTTAGACCTTAAAGGTACCCCATATGAAGTGGCTCGCTCTTATTATTCCCTAAAAAACAAAACTGTGGAGAAAATTAACCAATATTTGACCTGCGCAGTTAAAAGTAACAACGCTATCGACAGCAGCAACAATTCTGAAAGAACTCTTATATTAACTCTCTAGCCCAAAATAAATATCCCCACAGCTACTAAAGCTGTCACCCTCAGGGGTGGAGTGTAAGGGTTGAAACTCAGGTAATGGCCCATGAGGGTTAAACTATGAGGGTTAAACTGTGAAGGTCAAGGCCCAGGCAGTGGCCCAACTGTTGAATCAGCTATTAGTTTACAAAGTCCTTGACTCCAAAGTACACATAGTCCCTAGTCACAGCAAAAATGATTCTAGGAAGGTATATGTTGTGTTCTCTTCTCTTCTATCCATATCGGACAGAGAGTCCCCTGATCCCAGTTTCTCTTTGTCTTACTCTTTCATTCTCATCCGCAGCACCGTTTTCACGGACCCAGGTCCTGACCGGCAACATATGGCTATATGTTGCCGGTCAGGTGCCGGTCAGGACCTGGGTCCATGAAAACGGTGCCGCAGATGAGAAAGAAAGAATAAGACAAGAAGAGAAGAGAAACTGGGATCAGGGGACTCTCCATCCGATATGGATAGAAGAGGCATATAAGTAACCATGCAAATAAAGAATGGCCATGTTTGCTTGCCTGTTTGAAGCAGATGGCACAGGTTGAGGATGTGACACCACAGTATTCACAATTGTACAATGTGTCTTATTGTTGGGTGTATACAGAACTCCTGGCCAGTACAGCAAGAGGCTTACATGGAATATCAACCCTGCCACTTGGGACAATTAGACATCTCTAAAAATGGCTAACCAAACAACCCTGGAATGGGAAGCCATCTGTCATCACATAAAATGCTTGTCGCACCAAAATATGGACCCAGCCAGGCTGTAGTCTAGCTATGCTTTATATAACAGATGGGACTGGCTTCCTGCTAAACATGCAAAGGTATTAAACAAAAGAGGGACTGCCATCAGGCTAGCTGGGGAAATCCCCATACATATATGTAATTTTACCAAAATGTTACTGGTAAAACTCTCTAAAAATCTGGATATAAAGATTAAGGAGCACCCTCATCAGGTTGGAATGTTTACTTCTTGTTTGTTGCTATATATATTGCTGTTGTGGTATATAGCTAAAGTGTACCCCTTCTGTTACCAAAGCCATCACCCTCAGAGGCGGAGTGTGAGGATGGTCAATTCAGGTGATGGCCTCAGTCCCAGCCACCTGCAGATAGTTGGCTGCTGGTGCCAGTGAGGCAGCCACAGTTCCCATGATATTCTTGGGTCTGTGTCCAAAAGCAGCTGATAAAACTAGCTAGTAGCAACTGTTCCCTAAACAATCTTGGGTTTAAGGATAGTTCCACAGACAGTTGAGGAACAATAACATAGTATGTTAAATAAGCTAATTGGCATGTTATATAACCTGTTATGCTTATTCTTGTATCAATATGTTATTGTATATCAGTGGGGAAGATGGTGTCAGCTTAGGAGGGCACTCACTGACTAGCTCCCTGAGAATGGCAGATTGTGGACAGGGTCCTGCCTGGGGGTCTGTGCTGTGGGAGCATGGAGAGAGAAGCTTTGGACATCTATCTGCAGGCAGATGGATGGTGTGGACTGATCTGTAGAGATTCGTGAGTTTTAAGCCTACCTGTGGTGGTTAACACAGATGGCTGAGCCCCACCCTTGGGGAAAAAGGCTGGTTGTGACTCCTGCCCGGCAACCTGGTGACAGGGAGCGTTCTCCAAGAGTGGGAGGGCTCTGATGAAGGGATAAGAGGGCTTTCCTTTCTGTGAATTTGGCTGCCTAGATTGCAGCTTGGGCAAACAAAATAGCTGGATTGAATCAACACTTGGCAGAGGGGAGGGGTAAATCTGCTGAGGAATTTGGTTTACATAGCTGCCCAGGGATAAGCTCCAAACCCTGCCAGTCCAGAGACAGAGAGCATTCTCCGAGAGAAGGAGGGTTCTGACAGAAGGTGGAGAGGGGATTTTTACCATCAATTTGGTGACTTGGACCCCCTCAGATTTGGGGTGCAGATAAGCCATCTTGAAGCAGCACCAGGCTGAGGGGAGAGGTGAATCTACTGAGGAAGCCTCATTTACACAGCAGCCAGGTGACATTGAAGCTTGGCCCCAGAGGGGGCGGAGTCAGCCATTTGTATCATTCTGCACTGACAAGCATCAGAGAATCAGCTCCCCTGGAGAGGCCAGGAAGTGGGAAGTGCTTGATTAGTTTCCATGAACCTAGTTAGAGTCCCCCTGTGAAGGGAGTGGTGTAGAAGAGGACTTATTTTGGGTCCTGTGTTTCACAAAAAAAAAAATAAATAAATAAAAAGACAGTCACTTTAAAAAATGAAAAATGAATTATTCTTTTTAATTTAGTTTAAGAGCTAAAATCTGCTTCAAAACCTGCAAATAGAACCTTGCAGGGAAATTGATTGATAAACACAAGCAGAATGAGAGGTTCAACAAGGATCCTAGAAGGAACACTGTTCCTCCTTAGCTTTGTTTGACTGCTTGCCTGGCTGGTAGTTTGGTTATCTCTGTTTATTTGTTGTCTCTTGCTTTTCATTTCTCTTTCCTCCCCCCCCCTTTTTTTTCTTTCATTTTTTAAAAATTAGGTGCTGCTAGCTTGTCTCTTTTTTGCTGTGCTTCTTCTTCACTGATTTCCCATTCTCTGTCTATATTGATTTTGTATCCCAAGCTATCTCTTATACTTCCTTCATCTCTCTGCCTTCTACTTTCTGTCGTGGTTCTTATATACCTCGTTTTTCATTTGGCCACAAGTTAAGGGTGTCAATTTTATTCTATCTATTTTGTTTTCTTCTTTTTTTTTAAAGTTAATATTAACTTTTTCCTTTGAGCCCTTTCTTTACTTTTTCTCTCCCTCCTCATCATTCAAGCCTTCTAAATTATTATGTATATATTACTCTATATCGTTTCCCAGTCCATTTTAGGTACTCCACTTTTTTTCCTATTACTCTATACTGCCTACATGAGTTAAATATTCATTTCACTAAGTCTTATTTGGCCCTTCTTCTAACTTTTATCAATATTACTGTTATCCTTCTTCCTTCCTCACATCTTTTGATTCCTCTGGCCCTAATCTTTTGCCTTCAAGAGAACACAGAAAGAAGCAAGGAAATAAAATAAGAAGTGTCAAAGGGAAAACTTAACACACACACAGAACCACCAGCTGAATAATATTCTAAAGGAGAGAGAAGCTAATAACTGAATAAACCCATCAAGATAAAATGATGACTAGAGGGCAACAAAAAATTACAAACCACACTGAGAAACAGGAAGACATGGACCACTCCAAAGAACAAACTAAAAACCAGGAAGAGATGCAGAACATCGAACAAGTAATCAAAGCTTTCCAAATAAATATCATGGATAAATCCAATGAAGTGAAGGAAGAGATTAAGGATATAAAGAAGACACTGGGAGAACATACTGAAGAAATTGTAAACATACATAAAAAGATAACGAATATGATGGTGATCAATGGCACAATCTAAGAAATCAAAAAGACGCTGGATTCACATAACAGCAGATTTGAACAGGCAGAAGAAAGAATTAGTGATGTGGAAGACAATACATCTGAAATCAAACAGATAGAAGAATCAATAGACAAAAAATAGAAAAAATCCAGCAGGGACTCAGGGATTTAACTGACAACACAAAATTCACAAACCTACACATTATGGGCATCCCAGAAGGAGGAGAGAAGGGAAAAGGAACAGAAAGAGTGTTGAAGGAAATAATGGCTGGAAACTTTCCAACCCTATTGAGAGAGATGGATGTGCAGATCCAGAAAGCACAGTGCACCCCAATCAGTATAAATTCCAACATGCCAACTCCAAGACTTATACTTGTCAAAATGTCCAATGCTGAAAACAAAGAGAAGATATTCAAGGCAGCAAGAGAAAAGAGAACCATTACATACAAGGAAATCACAATACGAATAAGTGTTGATTTCTCATCTGAAACCATGGAGGCAAGAAGACAGTGGTATGACATAGTCAAAGTACTAAAAGAAAAAAATTCCAGCCATGAATTCTCTATCCAGCAAAACTGGCATTCAAATACTATGGAGAGTTCAAAATATTCACAGGTAAACAGAAATTAAGAGAGCATGTCAAAAGAAACTGGGACTTCAAGAAATACTAAAGGAAGTTCTACAAGTTGAAAGGAAAAAACAAGGGAGAGAGAGTTGGAGGAGAGTTTAAAAACAACTAAAAGATAAAAACAGGAATAAAAAAACATATGACATACATTAAACCAAAGAAAATATGGCTGAAGTAAGAGATTCGTTGCAAGTAATAGCACTGAATGTTAATGAATTAAATTCACCACTCAAGAGACACATATTGGCAGAATGGATAAGGAAATATGAACCATCTATATGCTGTCTACAAGAAACCCACATTAAACCCAAGGATTCAAGGTGGCTGAAATTGAAGGGCTGAAAAACCATTTTACAAGCTAACAATAGCCAAAAAAGGGCAGGAGTAGCTAATCTAATATCAGACAAAATAGACTTTAAATGCAAAACAATTGTAAGAGACAAAGATGGACACTATATATTAGTAAAAGGGGTAATCTCTCAAGAAGAGAGAGCAATCATCAACATTTACACACCTAATCAGGGTGCCTCAAAATACATGAGGCAAACTCTGGAAAAACTAAGAGGAGAAATAAATGCCTCTACAATTATAGCAGGGGACTTCAATACACCATTATCATCATTAGACAGAACATCTAGACAGAGAATCAGTAAAGAAACAAAGGCTCTCAACAATACATTAGAGGACCTGGACTTAATACACATATACAGAACACCACACCCAAATACAGCAGGATTTACATTCTTCTTGAGTGCATATGGATCATAATCCAAAATAGACCACATGCTAGGCCACAGAACAATTCTCAATGAATTCAGAAAGATTCAGATTATACAAAGTGATTTCTCTAACCACAACGGAATGAAATTGGAAATCACTAAGGGCCAGAGAAACAGGTTAGGCACAAGGATATGGAAGTTAAACAACACACTCTTGGACAAAGAGTGGGTTAAGGAGGAAATCTGAAAAGAAATCAGTAACTACCTTGAATTTAATGAAAACGACAACACAACATATCAAAACCTATGGGATGCAGTGAAAGCTGTCCTGAGAGGGAAGTTCATCACCATATATGCTTATATTTAAAAAAGAGAGAGAGCTAAAATTAAAGACCTAACTGCACACTCGGAGGATTTGGAAAACAACAACAAACTAAACCAAAAGGAAGTAGAAAGAAGGAAATAACAAAGATTAGAGCAGAACTAAATGAAATAGAGAATAAGAAAGCAGTAGAAAAAATAAACAAAACAAAAAGCTGATTCTTTGAGAAGATCAATAAAATTGATAAACCCTTAGCCAGACTAACAAAGAAAAAGGGAGAAAAGATGCAAATACTCAAAATAAGGAATGAGTATGGGGATATCACTACTGACCCCACAGAAATAAAGATCATCATAAGAGGATACTTTGAAAAATTATATGCCAACAAGAATGATAATTTAGAGGAAATGGACAACTTTCTAGAAACTCACAAACAGCCTACATTGGTGAAAGAAAAATTGATGAACACAACAGTCCAATTACAAGTAAAAAGATAGACTCAGTCATCAAAAACCTCCCAACTAAGAAGAGCCCAGGTGCAGATGGCTTCACAGCTGAATTCTACCAAACATTCCAGAAAGAGCTAACACCAATTCTTCTTAAGCTCTTCCAAAAAATAGAAGTAGAAGGAATATTGCCTAACTCATTCTATGATGCCAACATTTCCCTAATACCAAAACCAAACAAAGATATCACAAGAAAGGAAAATTACAGACCAATTTCTCTAATGAACCTAGATGCTAAAATCCTCAACAAAATACTTGCTAATTCCATCCAACAACATATCAAAAGGATTATACACCATGACTAAGTGAGTTTCATCCCAGGTATGCAAGGATGGTTCAATATAAGAAAATCACTCAATGTAATATACCACATAAACAGATTGAAATTAAAAAATCACATGATCATCTCTATAAATGCAAAAAAAAGCATTCGATAAAATACAGCATTCTTTCCTGATAAAAACACTGCAAAAGATAGAAAGAGAAGGAAACTTTCTGAATATGATAAAGGGTATATATGAAAAACCCAAAGCTAGATTATGAAGTGCAAGTTAGAATACCCAGGGCACATAACTATGAGTCTTGTCATCCCATGAGTCAAGACAAGGGTTTGTCATATGCCCCAGGGGGATGGATAGGAAGGAACAGAATAGAACAAACTGGGAATTCTGTGATCATGGGCAATGTTTTTCATTACCTTACAGTAATGGACACAGGACATGGTAAATATCATCAAAAATTATTAAACTGTGCCATCTAAATTGTAAACTATACTGTAAACCATTGACAATGTTTAATATCTATGTTTCACTATCTGTATAATAGCTATAACCAAAAAAAAGGGTTTTAATATGATATGGGGAAGGGGGAGGGAGGTTGGGTATGTTGGAATCTCTAGTATTCCGTGTGTGACTTTGCTGTGACCTAAACTTCTTTGATAATTAAATGAAAATTTGGGAGACACTGGGGAAAGAGAGGGGAAAGGTATCATGGTACACACTGGATATCTGATAATGCAGTGATAAAAGGAAAAAAATAATTAAATTTTTTCCCATTTTTTTGAATGTCCCAATCCATTAATTATACTTTATTTTTAGTTTTTTAAATGAGTTTCTTTGTATTTTATATCTTGCATTTAAGCTTATCATTATTATTTCATTTTCCTATTAATAGTATTTGTTTATTATATGGGCTTCATCTTCAAGGAAGGTTTAGATCACAGAAGGGTTACAATGGGGACTACAGAGGATCATTGGTGGGGGGTGTCTGGGATGGGGAATTCATGGTAGTGAGTTCATGTGAATATACATGAAAGATATATAAAATGGTTCAAATGATCAAGGGATGGGGCTTGGTCACGATGGGTCGACAATCACTCAATAAATGAGGGAATACTGAATTCCAGCATGGAGAACTCTGCCACATTCTCCAAGGGATCAGCAAAAGTCTGCTGAGTGCAGGGGCAGTGTCTGGCAAAATAGGATGGCCAACTGATGGTTCTAGTTATTGATGACTAGCCTTATGAGTCTTTGCTCTTGTAATTGAAACTTGGCCTACTGCATTGGGCTGCAAGAGCCTCCTTGCTGCTCAAGTGTGGCCTCTTTCTAAGTCAAACTCAGCATATGAATGCATGACCTTCCCCCCAACGTGGTACATGACTCCCAGGGATGAGCCTCCCTGGCAAAAAGGGATTAATACCAAGTGCCAACTGGCAACATGAGTGGAGAAAGACCTTGAATAAAATGGGGAAAATGTAAAGACAAATGTGTTCATATGGCTAAGAGACTTCAAAGAGAATCAGGAGGTCCTCCCAGAGGTAACACTTACACACACATCAGTAGGATCTCATAGAACACCAAACTGGTTATCACCCCACACAGAGGGGCTCCTGAGGGCTCTGGAGACACCCTGGTCCTATATAAGGGGGGATAACCCCAGAGATTGATGCTTTACCAGTGGGCTCTACTTTGGCATCTGTGCTCCTGAGAGTGACAGAGTTGGACTCAAATAAGTCTTCCCTGCACATGGTCCATCAGTCCCTTCTATTCAAACCTATATGTGATGCTGGGGTTTGTATGTGTACTTCCAGAGACTGGAGCCTCTGGCCTGCCTAGGTGCCAGCTGTGCCTGGAATCTCAGTGGAGCTGCAACTCCTACTCTACAGCTCAATGGACTCACCCAAGTCACCTGGTGAGAAGACAATGATGGACGATGGCCATCCCAGGAAATGGAGAGAGCATGCAGCTGCAGGCAGGATAATCCCATCCACCATATCCATGGGATATAAGCCCCCTTTCACTTGGAGGTGGAGTGGGCATCACCATTCCAGTCCCCTCAGGTTTGGGGGAAGAGCTATGGACTAGAGTGGATTTAATGGCATTCTTTTGTAGACATATGGTGATTCAAGTGATGGAAGAAGTTATAACAGTGAGGTGGAGCCAGTGGCCACTAGACGCTTTCAGGGCAGGGTGGGAAAGGGCAGTTGTAATACAGGGGCCTTTTCAGGACTTGGGGGTTGTCCTGAGTGACGTTGCAGTGATGGATATAGGCCAGTTTACATCAGCATATATTATGCAGAACTGTGTAGGAGAGAGTGTGGTCTATGATGTGAACTGTGGTCTATGCTTAGTAGCAAAGCCCCAGGATGTGTATATCCATTGCGGGTGATATGCCACACTAATGAAAGATGTTTATGTGGGATGTTATGGGAGGTGTGGGAGGTGGGGAACATGGGAATCCCTGTAATTTTTGTGTAACATTTATGTAATCTAAGCATCTTTTAAAATATACATAAAAAGATAACATTTATGTAAGCAAATGTGCATATACACATATATATTTATATATCATTTTACAAATATTGGTTTGTCTTATGAAAAATTTGATTTTTACCCACAATAAAAAAAATGGTATTTTATGCCAAAAATAAAACAATAAAAACCAACAGGGCAGCCCGAGGGAGGGCGATTGTCTGCTGCTTGGCTGCTGCCTGGTACGGACTCTTATACTTCTCCTCCTTGTGTGTTTTCTCACTTACCTCCTGCATGGGTCCCTTTCTTGGATGTGATTAACAGGGTTGCTGAAGCAAAATATCAGAAATCAGTTGGTTTTATAAAGGGTATTTATTTGGGGTAGAAGCATACAATTACCAGGCCATAAAGCATAAGTTACTTCCCTCACCAAAGTCTATTGCCATGTGTTGGAGCAAGATGGCGGCTGACATTTGACATTTGCCAGGGTTCAGTCTTCCTGGCTTCCTCTCTTCCCAGGGCTTGCTTCTCTCTGGGCTCAGCTCCTTTGCTCTCTCCACAAGGTCAGCTGTAGACTATGAAGCTCTCTAGTCTTTGCCTCTCTCCACAAGCCCAGCTGTAGACTATCAGGCAAGCAGCTGGTTTCTCTTCCTAGGGCCTTCTCACTTTCCTCATAACCAAGCTCCTCTGTGTGTTCACTTCCAGGGGCACCAGCATTAAATCTCAGCATCAGAATTCCAACATCAAAACTACTTCAACTCTGTCCTTTGCCATACCTATTATCTTTGATTCCCCACCCACCAAGGGGTGGGGCTCAATGCCCTACCGATGTGGCCCAATCAAAGCCCCAATTATAACTTAATCATGCCTAGATGAACAAACAAGTTTACAAGTATAATCCAATATCTATTTTTGGAATTTATAACTTCACCAAACTGCCAAACTGCCACACTCTTTTTCTGTTCTGAGCCTGTGTCCTGTCCTAGGTTTGTGGCTTGGATTTAGGAATCCTCCTATTTATGGTAATTGGCATGCCTTCTGTATTCTGATGATATAGACTATCCCTATTTTCATGGTTTTCTATTACATGCCTTAAAGCCAGGTATCCTTTGTCCAAGCTACTTAATCAAATGTTCCTTATACTAATTTAACTGCCTGTAAGCTTTTCTGACTGCAGTGTAAGTTATGGGAAGTGCAAGATAGAGATGAGTTTACCAGGTCAGGCTCTCAGTCTACCACTGTTTAGACTGGAACAAATATACATACACCTAAATATGCACATGGATGCTACTCTGCTCCCTCCAAGACAGAGCCAGGGAACCACAATGAGAATATAGGTTGGCTACATGCCATGTCAAGAAAGGGTTCTGGGAGAGGACAGTGTGTGCTACCAGTTTTAAGTTGTATTTTCTTGAATCAACAACACTCACCCAGTTACAGCAATCCTTTATCTGTCTTCTGTGGTGCTGAGGAAGATGACTCTGCCAGTTATCGTTAGGTTTTCAAAGCCTCTGTGGTTGTACACAACTCTGGGTTGTTTTATTTGGTCATCTTGGTCCCTAGATGTAGTCATAATAATATTAAGTGCACTAAATTAATGTAAGGATGCAAAATTTTTCCCTAGAGAAATCACTTGCAATATATTTGAATGAGGTATGGTTTAAAAAATAAAAAAAATAGAATAACACTGAATTTAAAATATTGTAATAACAAAAATGAAGTCAGGAGAGAAGAAGTGGAACTTCTAAAATATGTGACATAAATTGACAATAGCACATAAATAATTTATTTTAAATGTATGTGGGCTAAACATTCCATTTAAAAGCACAATTATTAACTCTATTAAAAAGTAAGACTCAGCTATATGATCTGTATATGGTAAAAGAAAATGTATGCACAAATATATATGCCTATAAATATAATCATAAAATTAATACTGTGCAAAGTAGTACTATAAGAAAATATATATGTATTTAAGGAATAAAAAAGATAGCATCAAAGAACCACAAAGACAAATTTTCAAAAAAATCTTAAAAACTCTTAAAAGACTGTCAAAACAAATAAAATAAAATTTGACAGAAATAAATGGAGGAATAGAGTTTTAAAATGTAATAACATTGAATAATTAATAGGACTAAAGTTCTAATTTGCTAAAAATCAAAGACAAGAAAATACTGTTTCCTTTTTATTTCTTATTCTTTATCTGATGAAATAATTTTACTAACAGAGATGATATATTGAAATTACCTGAATAAAGATAGAGCTAAAAATATTCATCTTAAAATTCTTCAACCTTTAATTATATAATTTGAAAGTACACTTAATGATAAAAAATTGACTTCAATGCTGGAAATAAAAAAACACTTATGATGATTGTGATGGTTAGGCTAATGTGTCAACTAGGTCAGGTAATAGTGCCCAGTTGTTTGGTCAAGCAAGCACTAGGCTAATTGTAATACAAGGGCATTTCATGGAATTTAATCATTAGTGAATTGGTTGCATAGATGGCTAGTTATATCTACAATCAACTGAGAAGATTGCTGTCAGCAATGAGTGATGTCTCATCCAATAAGTTGAAAGTCTTAAAAGGGGAAGTAATTTCAAAATTCAGGGAGAGAATTCCCATCTCTAATTCAAAGAGCCAGCATTTCCTGGTGGAACTCATCAGTGACTTCATCGGAGCCCCTGGTTTGCAGCTTGCCCTATGGAATTTGGAGTTGTGCATCCCCACAGTCATGTGAGACAATTTTATAAAATCTCATACTATTTACAAATATCTCCTATTGGTTCTCTTTCCCTAGAGAACATTGACTAATACAAAGATTTTGTAAGTGGTATTGAGGTGGCATTAACATGGAAAATATTCATTACTCTCTTATTTAGATTAATCACCTTTATCATCTATTATGAAATAAATTAATGCTGTCTTTTTAATTTCCAAATAAGCTTTTCTCAATATTACTGATTTTTTTTCATGTTAAACTAAGACAGTCTTTGTTTTTATTTATTTTTATTTATATATATATATAAATATATTTTAAGAGGTGCTTATATTACCAAAAATATTACACAGAACCCCCTGGGATTCCCATGTTGCCCACCTCGTGATGCAGAAATATCACTGATTTTTTGATGAAGAAAATAATTGTATTTCCAAAAAAATAATCAAATATGTAACATTATTTTGTAATTCCGTGATACATATCAAAATGTTAATATTAGATGGAAAAAGTCCATCTAAGATTAACAACATACATGAATGAGATTCACTAACTTTTTTGAATTTTCTTGTACCCTAATTTTTGTGTAATTAACAATGTTTAAGCCCTGTTAATTATAAATTTGTTTCATTGTGAATAATGTGCTTTTCCATCCCTGGTGGTTACCCTTCTGGACTTTCAGCCACAGACTAATTGTTTCTTAGAAATACCTTCTGTTTTAACCAGTCATTTAAAAAGTGAATCACAAAAGAATATCAAACAAATTATTCTCAACTTCATGTGCCTTATAAAGAAGAAGCACCTTTCTATTACAAACCTAACGTGGAGGTTTTAGTGTTTGAACCTTTATCTTTGGAATCATGTCAAAGAATCTTTCTTGGAATTGGTCCCAGAGATGACCAAATGCTGTATTATCAGCAGTCCTCAATATAAGAGGTACCAAGGCATTATCAGCATGAAAGACAAGGAATAATCTGCTCTGCTTGTGTTCACAGTAGCTCCCTGGTATACACATGAGAAAAAAATTTCCAGGTAAACTTTGTATTTGACCAGGACCTGAACAAAAATTTTAAGTTGATTTATTTTACCAGGGAAGAGCTCAACAAAAATGCATGCACAAAAATTTAAACAGTTTATAACAAAGGAAACAAATATTATATCACAGAATTGTCAGCCTTGTTAAGTGATTTATATATTTAATTTGTGAGAAAAATTTGAGGTTGAGAAATTTCTAAACTTATAATGCTGGAAGAGTTTTCTCATCACATTTATCTCATGGTAAGTATTATTCTTAAAGTTAGAGCATTTTAGAATATTATGGGAATATTAGAAGAATCTGCAGAAACAATACATTTCATTTTATTCCTACCTAAGTAACACCAGATTTGGATATGGAAATACACAATTTGTAGAAAGTCATAAAGCAATGTACATATGTTGAAAATATAATTGTAGAAGAAATTTGATTTTGAGTAATCACATAAAAACATATCTTCTGAAAGTTAATAGTAATATGTGATCTATAATATTAATATAACAGTAAATTAGCCTAAGGGTTTAATTTCTAATCGGTCATTTTTATCAAATAATATTAAATGCAAAAGAACAAACAGTATCAGATGTATTAAAACTCATCATTATTTTTTATATAACTAGCATTTTTTTAAGTTTTTCTGAAATTAAATATAAGTAGGAATACCGTGTGATTAGTGTGATCTCTAACTCAACCAATCTTGGCTGAATCACAAAGAAGAGCCAACAGTTAACTGTTATGAGTCTGGACCATTTACTTAACTTTCTGTGCCTTTTTATCATCTAAAATAATGTGTCCATTAGTGAAATCTATGGTATAATATTTTCATTTGGATGAAGGTATTAATAAAGATAAGAGTTTCAAGGTCATTCTACTGATGAAATATATATTAATTCCTTTTATATTATATCCAAATAACGATATATATATATATAATTTATATTGGGCAGTTGCTTCAACCAGATGTATTTTTTTGTCTCTTTGGCTGTAACTGAATGTTTCCTTCTCTCATCAATGGCCTATGGCCACTATGTAGCTATTTGCAATCCCCTTCACTACCCAATTGTTACATCCACAAGACTCTGCCAGGCCCTCATTACCTGACCCTACATGATTGGATTTACTGAATCATAAGTAAATGTTCTTTATATGAACAGTCTGCATTTCTGAAAATCCAATGTAATCTCTCACTTTTTCTGTTACTTAATCCCTGTCTTGCACTGACACTCTTGACACCAAAATCATGATGTTCACTTTATCTAGTTTAAACATAATGGTGTCTCTTACCACAATCTCTGTGTCCTATGTGTCCATTTTGCTACTATTCTGAAAATTAATTCCTCTTCAGGAAATAGAAAAGCCTTCCCTACTTGCATCTCCCACCTCCTGGGGGGCACCATCTTTTACAGCACCATGATTTTTACAAATTTAAAACCAAAGAGGTCCTACTCCTTGGGAAAAGATCAAGTGGCTTCTGTGTTTTATACTATGGTGGTCCTCATGCTGAATCCCTTCATTTATAATCTTAGGAACAAAGAGGTGAAAAATACTCTCATTAGAGTCATGCAGAAGAGAGAAGGCTCCAGGCAGTTGAAGTTACAGTGATGCTGAACACCTAAGTGCTTTTTACTTTCTTTCCTATTTAATCTGTATCTCTTTAAATATACTAGCATCATTTAATTGGTTTGCATTTCTGCTGAGCCATCCTCTATTTCACTACACATCAGGAACATTACCCAGATTATGTTTTAGGAAATCTACATTTTAATTGAAACTCATGAAATATGTGCTAGGACTGTGGTTTAAATACACATGTATTTTAGGGAAACGTGTGCAAAACCATTGTGGTGTTTTCTTTCAAGTTATATCATAGAAATCCCCTTGAAAATTTCAAATTCAAAGAAATTTGTTGTGGAGAGCACATTCAGAAGTCATTCCATTTATTCTGTAGGTAAGAAATATTGCACAGTCATAGAGTACAGTTTTGGACTGAACAATCCAGAGCTTAGATTTTATGTCTGCCAGCTTTTAAGCTGTATATCCCTTAGTAAATCACTGAATCTTTAAATACAGTTTTCTCAGTTGTACAAGAGAAATAATAATGCAAAATCTATAAATTACTATAAAGATTAAATCAGATTATAGATGGGAATAATTTATGTACTACTAATAAATGTAGGCCACTATTCATCAAAATAGTTAATTCTTGCAAATTTTGAATGTACAATAGCTTTTGTTATGGAAATATTCACTGGTGATTAATAAATGCATTTGGTTAATCTTATGCACTATAAATAACTAAAAAGGTAAAATAGCACTTCAATATCTGTTCTTAGAGCAAAGGAACATATTGTGGTGCATTTACTTTATAGAAAAAAGTATATGTGATCATTGAAGAAAATTTGAAAAATATTTTAAATGTTAAATAAAATAGCAGTATATTAACCACTTTTGATATTTTATTCATGCTAATGTAGAATTATCTAATACTTGTGTATGCATAAATTAAATAGTTTTAAAAAATTATTGTCATTTTCTATTTTTTCTTTTGCAGTTCAAGTTCCATTAATCCCTAAAATAAGTGGTAATTACTTTTTCATGTAAATTTGTGAGATGAACGATTTGTTGGTACATATGCAAAATCAAGACTCTCATCTTGCAATGCTGTAAATCCAGAAGTTGTTAAATTCATGAGCTCAACCATCTGCACACACTAATATTTCTTTTGTGTCTATCTGCTAGCACCATTTGAAAACCCTCTCATTTTGTGATGCGTCAACAAACTTCAGTAGTATTTGTTTAATTTCAGTATGATTTTTAAAAATGTTTCCCTCTTCCTGATCTCTATAATTTCATTAGAGTCTTTAAAAATAAATAAATTATTCTGTTAAAATTCTTTGCTCATTTGTGTTAAAATTTTTGATAGAGAAATGTTTTAAAGCTGAGAATGGATAATGAATCCAAATTTTTGACCTCCCATAAATTTTATTAAGATAGTTGGCAAAATTTCCTTTAAAAATTTCCTCTATATTCTGCTATTTCAGTTTTAATTTTCTCTGCTACTCAATGTGCATTTAAGAAACTATGTTTCCTTAATTTTATAAGTATTTGATTTTTTCATTTAAATTTTTATTATGTATATTAATTATATTTTTCACATGGTTTTCTTTGGAAGTTTATATTTGGTTATTTTCCTAAATAATTTTTTTCCTGCTGCATATTATTTATTTAGAAATTCAACAAGTGACACTCAGAACTTCAGAAATCTTTCATGATATGACAATACTACATGGCTAGAAAATGACACAGCTAGAATTTGAATTTTGCTCTGCCTGTCTGTCAAGCTTAAATTCCTTGAAGGGTACACACAAATCCTTTGTTTTATTTAGAATACCCCTCTCACATTAAACATCAAAGTTCCTACTTTGTGACCATGACCTCCTCTTCTTCCAGTTTGTCCACACAAATATTCCCCATGCTTAGATTTTCATTGTAGAGGGTATTTTCCCCTCTTGCCAAACATCAGTTCTGCAAAGAATTCCTTAAGCAAAACTATTGGAACATTTGAAATTCAATCTATCCATCCTTTTAAAAATTATATTTGGTTACTTTCCTAAATGATTTTTGAATAATTAAAATAATGTTCAACTTCAGCTTTATGCTTTAAATTTTTAACAACAGTTTAGCAATTCATCCCTGATCATTAATTTATTCAAATAAATAAAATGTGCTTTATTTCTTCTATGTCCTGAATTTCTAGGGAAATTTTAACTTATATAATATCCAAATAATTAATGATATTAGTACGTATTATTACTCTATGTTTTCTAGAGTCCATTATTATTGCATTCCTCTTTCTGTTGTTTGCAATTAGAGTTGTCTTTGATAAGCATTTATTTTTAATAATATATATTTTTTACTAATCTCTCATCTTCTTATACACATTAGCTAGGATGCTGCCTGGATGGGGACAGAACATGTATTAGTAAGGTATAGGATGTTCTCATGTAAGAAAGGTGTTCAGATACAGAATGTCTCAACAATGGGAAAATATAGTCCTTGGATGTAGCAATGCAGGCTTTCACTGACCACGCATTGTGGGTGATTCTTTTCCATGGAGACCTAGGACCAAGGTTTCTTCTGTGTTGTCGTACCATTTCCCAAGATGTCCTCTTTTGCATGTATTAAGAGGTTTCACACAGCACTCTGACCACATCTTTTTCTTCCTCCTCCTTCTCCTCCCCTTTCCCTCCTCCTCCTTCTCCTTTTTTTCCTCTTCCTCTTCTTCTAATATTACTAATACTAATAACTCTACTTTTTCTCCTTCTTTTAATGTCTTCAATATTGATCACTCAGGCTCAAAAACTACAAATTCTACATGTGTCAACCAATTGAATGATCTGTAAAAACCTGTGGAAACTAGTTTTCTAACACTACACTTCTTACATAGTTTCCTTTTCTTTTTTCTGTCATTGACAAACTGAAAACTTTCACTATTGCATATGGTGTTTTTGGAGGTCAAATAATACCCATTTGCAAAGCAGAGAGATCAGTCTGTTGTTTCATACTCTATACTAAAGTGCTTGAAAACAGAGACTGTAGAGCCAGAAAGTTTAGGTGCCTATCTTGGCATTACTTAAGAGCTCTGTGGAATTAAGCCTATTCATTAGAGTTGATGTGCCTCTGTTTCTTCAAATGTGATGATGGGTAATAATAGAATTACCTATAAGAGTTATTAGAGGATAAATGATTCAGTATATGGTAGAACATTTATATAGTATAATTAAGATAAAGCTGTATATAAATGTTAACAACTTCTACTATTATTCATTCAGTGACACCATTCACTCAAAAAAAAATTTCCTGAAGAAACTATATATTCCAGGGTTTTTTTAATGCACTGGGAATACAATTGTGTGGACAAACACATTCAATAATTGTCTTTATATAAATTATAGGTTCAGTGCAATGGTGGAGCTAGATATTAATCAAATATTCACAACAATAAATATTAAATGATGACTTTGTTTGATGATACAAAATTGAGGTTTCATAGGATCAGGAAATTCTATGACTACATGGTTGAGGGAAAAATAATAGACTCAAGATTTGAATAGTGAGCAGTTATCAACCTGAGAGTTGAATATACCATAATTCCATTTTGACCTTTAAGAGAGCAAAACATAGTAGACTACTAGTTCTCACATTTGTATTCTACTTTTAGGAAAAAATGAGGGGGGATAGTGCAATAGTGGAAATCCATTATAATTTGAATGTATATTGCCCAGATATTTTTAGTCATAAGTGAATACATCCTTGCTCCTGGTGTTCACCTCTTCTTTCCTAACAGAAATATTATTTTGATTAATTTGAAGGGAAAATGCAACTGATAAAAACATGCCAACTTGATTGAAACTTTACCTTAAGAATTTGAAATCCTTATTTGAATGGTAGAAGCCTTAAAAATGAACCTGGAATGCTGCAAATATTGTAATTATTGTAACTGTTGGATGTTTAGAAATACTTTTGAAGTAGTTTTCTTTCCTTTATTCCAGAAGAATCATCTCAAAAGATTATAATCAGAAAAGGAAAATTTAACATGTTTTAATTTCAAGTAACTAATTTCTTTATAAGAAAAATGTTGTCTACATTATAGTCAGTGTCATGTCTCTGGATATGCATTTGTTGTTTTTAATAGCATTTTGAATATGTATTTAAATCACACTCTGCTGTCAAACACGCCTGTTCCAGTAGAGATACATGATTCTCATTGCATAACTAATTAGGTGCTGAGGTTCTGAAAATGATTGGATAATGTATCAGACTCACACTTGAGAATTAGCCCTTTTATTACCTTGATCAGATGTGATTCAGCTGATGGCATCAGAGGACAAGCCTCCATGCTGAGAAAAATATTGAAATTTAACTGACAAAAAAGAAAATTTTCATTCTTAATGTCTCTTCAAATAAACAAATCTTGAACAAAATTGTTTAAAGCAGAATAAATAAAGCTGAAGTATGTGTGAGTTAGGTGATGTGAGATCACCTCTCTGGAATGTGTTCACTGAGAGTAAATTTAAGAATAGTGATAGATGCAAGACCATTTCACATAGATAGAGGATAAAAGCAGCAATCGGAACTGACAAAGGATATAATAGCATAGGAACCCCTAAAAGCAGTCTAGCTTTTGAGATCTTGGCCATCTGTACATAGTAACGAGTTTTAAATTATTTTACATGCTACACATGGGAAGGGAAAAAATGGAATAAAAATATATGGTGTTTGTATTAGTCAGGGTTCTCTCGGGAAACAGAATCAACAGGAGATATCTGTCAATAACATAAGATTTTAAAAGAGTCTCTCATGCGACTGTGGGGATGCACAATTCCAGGTTCTGCAGGCAGGTTGCAAACCAGGGGCTCCGATGAAAGTCCGATGAAAGGTCCTTGATGAGTTTCTGGGAGAAGTTGCCTGTCCAAGGATTACCTTGGAAATTCTCTCTGAATGTTGAAATCACTTCCCCTTTTAGGGCACTCAACTGATTGGATAAAAGTGTCACCCATTGATGATGTAATCTCCCTGATTGATGCAGATGTAATCAGCCATCCACATAGTAAGTTCACTGGTGATGGAAGTCCGTAAATGCTCTTGTATTACAATTAGCCCAGTGCTTCCTGGAACAAAAATCTGGAAACAATAACCTGGCCAAGTTGACACATTAACCTAACCATCACAGTCCACCCCTTGTCAACTTGGCAGTCATAAACATTAACCTAAACCCTACTTAGTCTTTAAGTAAAAACAATAACAGACAAGCACACATATATATTTCTGCCTGACAATGTTCAACTCCCCTGTATACAACCGGAAACACATTAATTCCCCACAGAATAGAGTTCAAGTCCTTGGGGAATATTCATGCTAAAATTGACATCCTTAAATATTATGATGTGAAATTAGTACAACTTTTCATATGATAGGGGAAAAGGTTGGGGAAGAAAACAAGAAATTCATTTTGTATACATATACAATCATACTCATAATGAAACAAGGAAGAAGGGTACATGTCTATTACAGTCCTTGTTTCTGTAACTGGTCAAGTGGTCTAGGTTCATATTTATCACTCCCTTCTTCCACTAGCCATTCCATGTTCCCATTACCTTCGGCAAGCACTTCAGCTGGCCATGGTTCTTTACCTGGTGGGGTGACCCAAATTTTCATTCCCAAAGATTCTGGGCCATTGTTAGTACTGCTTGAATTGGTTTGTTGCAATTTTCCATTGACTTTAATCACAGGGCATGGCAGTACTAGGAGATGCCCTAGAGGATCTCCTGCATTAGGTCACAGCAAAGTCACACATGGAATACCAGAGATTCCCACATACCAAACCACCCCCCTTCCCCACCCCATATTAAAACCCCTTTTTTTTTGGATGTTAGCATTGTTATAACTGTTATACAGATAGCAAAATATAGCAACTAAACATTGTCAATGGTTTACAGTATAGTTTACAATTTAGATGATACAGTTTAATAAGGTTTGATGATATTTACCATGTCCTGTGTCCATTACTGTAAGGTAATGAAAAACCTTTCCCATGAACACTAAATACCTCCTGTTTGTTCTTTTCTGTTCCTTCCTCCCCCCCCCCCCGGGGCATATGACACTCCCCTCTCTTGACTCATGGAATGACAAGATTCATAGTTACATACCTTGGGTATTCCAACCTTCCCTTCCTATTCGACCCACCTGTGAACCCTGCACAACCAAACCCAATAATATCACTACCCATCTGTCCTATCCTTCAATATGCAACTGTACTCTATCCCTTTACCATAGATTATGTCCATGTGGGTGATGGCTCACAGCCTACTCTTTTCTTCCTCTCCCTTGTTAACATTTCAGACAATGGTTCTCAGAGACTGCTTTAACATGTCCTGTGTCCATTACTGTAAGGTAATGAAAAAACCTTCCCCATGACCACCAAACAACTCATTAGATCTTCACTGTTCCCTTCTCCCCAGCCCCCCAGGGCCCGTGATACCCCCCTCTCCCAACCCATGGAATGTCAAGATTCACAGTTACATGCCCTGGGGATTTGAACCAGCCCTTCTTAATCCACCCACCCCCCAGTGCTGCACCACCAAACTCAGGAACACCACCACTCATCTGCCCCATCCCCCAACATGCAACCACACTCTATCCCTTTTCCATAGATTATGTCCATATGGGTGATGGCTCAAAGCCTGCTCTTCTCGTACTCTCCTTTGTTAACCTATCTTTCAGACAATGGTTCTCAGAGACTGCTCACTTTCCTCAGTTCAGATCAGTGAGGTCATATACTGTTCATCCTTCAGTGCCTGGCTTGCTTCACTCAACATAAGGTCTTCAAGATTCATCCACGTTATTCCATGTGTTAGCACTTTGTTCCTTCTTACAGCTGAGTAATATTCCATTGTATGTATGTACCACATTTTGCTTATCCATTCGTCTGTTGATGGGCACCTGGGATGATTCCAACTTTTGGCAATGGTGAACAATGCCGCTATGAACATTGGTGTGCATATATCTGCTTGTATTTTTGTTTTCAGTTCTTCTGGGTATATACCCAGCCGTGGAATTGCTGGATCATACGGAAGATCTATTGTTAGCTTTCTGAGGAACCGCCAAACTTTCCTCCACAGTGGCTCGACCATACCACTGGCCCACCAGCAGTGGATGAAGGTTCCTATACTTCCACATCCTCTCCAACATTTAGTGTCTGCTGTTTTTTTTAATAGCTGCCATTCTGATGGGTGTAAGATGGTATCTCATTGTAGTTTTGATCTGCATTGCCCTGATAGCAAATGATGTTGAGCATTTTTTCATGTGCTTTTTAGCCATTTGTATTTCTTCCTTGGAGAAGTGTCTTTTCAGGTTACTTGCCCATTTTTTAAATGGGTTGTTTGTCTTTTTATTTTCAAGGTGTAGGATTTCTTTATATATGCAGGATATTAGGCTCCTATCAGATATATGGTTGCCAAATATTTTCTCCCTTTGGGTAGGCTGACTTTTTATTTTCTTAATAACATCCTTTGAGGTGGAGACGTTTTTAATTTTGATGAGATCCCATTTATCTATTTTTTCTCTTGCTTCTCATGCTTTGGTTGTGAAGTTTATGAAATCATTTCCTATTACAAGGTCCTGTAGATGCTTCCCTACATTATCTTCCAAGGTCTTTATGGTTTTGGCTCTTCTATTTAGATCTTTGATCCATCTTGAATTGATTTTTGTATAAGGTCTGAGATGGTATTCTTCTCTCACTCTTTTGTATATGGATATCCAGTTCTCTAAGCACCACTTGTTAAAGAGGCCATTCTCTCCCAACTGAGTGGGCTTCATGGCCTTGTTAAGTATCAGATGAGTGTATATGCGAGGATCTATATCAGAACTCTCAATTACGTTCCATTGGTCAGTAGGTCTATCCTTGTACCAATACCACACAGTTTTGATCACTGCAGCTTTGTAGTATGTTTTAAAGTCAGGTAGTGTGATACCTCCAACTTCATTTTTGTTTCTCAATATGTCTTTGGCAATTCCGGGCCTCTTAACTCTCCAAATATATTTAGTGGTTAGTTTTTCCAGTTCCTTAAAAAATAGAGTGGTGACTTTTATTAGGATTGCATTAAATCTGTAGATTAGTTTGGGTAGGATAGACATCTTGATTATGTTTAGTCTTCCTATACATGAACAGGGAATAATTTTCCATTTATTTAAGTCTTCTTTGATTTCCTTTAACAGTGTTGTGTACTTTTCTGTATATAAGTACTTTACATTTTTAGATAAATTTATTCCTAGGTATTTGATTCTTTTAGGTACTATTGTAAATGGTATTTTTTTCCTGATTTCCTTCTCAGTTTGCTCATTATTGGTGTACAGAAATGCTAGTGATTTTTGAGCATTGATCTTATAGCCTGCAATATTACTGAACTCTGTTATAAGTTCTAGAAGCCTTATTGTAGATTTCTCAGGGCTTTCTATGTATAGGATCATGTCATCAGCAAATAATGAAATTTTTACTTCTTCTTTTCCAATATGGATGCCTTTTATGTCCTTTTCTTGCCTCGGTGCTCACGCAAGTACTTCTTTTTTTTTTTTTTTTTTTTTTATTATGGGTAAAAATAAAAATTCCCACAATACATACAAACATTTGCACAACGATATACAAACACATGTGCACACATGTGCATTTGCTTACAAAAATGCTACTTATATATATATATATATATATATACATATATTTTAAGAGGCGCTTAGACTACCCAAAATATTACACGGAACCCTGAGTACTGTTGTGGCAATGGATGTAGGCCATTTTAAATCAACGCAAGTACTTCTAAGACAATGTTAAATAGGAGTGGTGATAGTGGGCATCCTTGTCTTGTTCCTGATCTCAGAGGGAAGGCTTTTAGGATTTCACCATTGAATATGATGTTAGCATTGGGTTTTTCATATATACCCTTTATCATATTCAGAAAGTTTCCATCTATTCCTATCTTTTCTAGTGTTTTTATGAGGGAAGAGTGCTGTATGTTTTCAAATGCTTTTTCTGCATCTATAGAGATGATCATGTGATTTTTTTCTTTCAATCTGTTTATGTGGTGTATTACATTGATTGATTTTCTTATATTGAAACATCCTTGCATACCCGGGATGAAACCCACCTGGTTGTGGTGTATAATGCTTTTGATATGTTGTTGAACACAATTAGCAAGTACTTTGTTGAGGATTTTAGCATCTATGTTCATTAGAGAAATTGGTCTGTAATTTTCTTTCTTGTGATATCTTTATTTGGTTTTGGTATTAGGGTAATGTTGGCATCATAGAATGAGTTAGGCAATATTCCTTCTACTTCTATTTTTTGGAAGAGCTTAAGCAGAATTGGTGTTAGCTCTTTTCGGAATGTTTGGTAGAATTCAGCTGTGAAGCCATCTGGCCCTGGACACTTCTTAGTTGGGAGGTTTTTGATGACTAAGTCTATCTCTTGTAATTGGACTGTTGAGTTCATCTATTTCTTCTTTCATCAATGCAGGCTGTTTGTGGGTTTCTAGAAACTTGTCCATTTCCTCTAAATTATCATTCTTGTTGGCATATAATTTTTCAAAGTATCCTATTGTGATACTCTTTATTTCTGTGGGGTCAGTAGTGATATCCCCTTACTCATTCCTTATTTTATGTATTTGCATCTGTTCTCTCTTTTTCTTTGTTAGTCTGGCTAAGGGTTTGTCAATTTTATCGATATTCTCAAATAACCAGCTTTTAGTTTTGTTTATTGTTTCCAGTGCTTTCTTATTCTCTATTTCATTTAGTTCTGCACTAATCTTTGTTATTTCCTTCTTTCTACTTCCTTTAGACTTAGTTTGTTGTTGTTTTTTCAATTCCTCCAAGTGTGAAGTTAGGTCTTCAATTTTAGCTCTCTCTCTCTCTTTTTTAATATATGTATTTATGGCTATGAACTTCCCTCTCAGGACTGCTTTTGCTGCATCCCATAGGTTTTGATATGTTGTGTTGTCATTTTCATTAGTTTCAAGGTAGTTACTGATTTCTTTTGTGATTTTCTCTTTGACCCACTGTTTGTCTAAGAGTATGTTGTTTAACTTCCATAGCCTTGTGCCTAACCTGTTTCTCTGGCCTTAGTGATTTCCAATTTCATTCTGTTGTGGTCAGAGAAATTACTTTGTATAACCTCTATCTTTCTGAATTAATTGAGAGTTGTTCTGTGTCCTAGCATGTGGTCTATTTTGGTGTATGATCCGTGTGCACTTGAGAAGAATATAAATCCTGCTGTTTTGGGGTGTGGTGTTCTGTATATGTCTATTAAGTCCAGGTCCTCTAATGTTTTGTTGAGAGCCTTTGTTTCTTTATTTATTCTCCATCTAAATGTTTTCTCTAATGATGATAATGGTGTATTAAAGTCCCCTGCTATAATTGTAGAGGCATTTATTTCTTCTCTTAGTTTTTTCCAGAATTTGCCTCATGTATTTTGAGGCACCCCGATTAGGTGCATGAATGTTGATGATTGTTCTCTCTTCTTGAGAGATTACCCCTTTTACTAATATATATTGTCCATCTTTGTCTCTTACAATAGTTTTGCATTTAAAGCCTATTTTGTCTGATATTAGAATAGCTACTCCTGCCCTTTTTTTGCATATTGTTAGCTTGTAAAATGGTCTTCCAGCCATTCACTTTCAGCCTCTTTGAATCTCAGGGTCGAAGTTGTGTTTCCTGTAGACAGCATATAGATGTATCATCTTTCCTTATCCATTCTGCCAATCTGTGTCTCTTGATTGGTGAATTTAATCCATTAATATTCAGTGTTATTACTCATAAAGATTTTCTTACTTCAGCCATTTTTTTCTTTGAGTTAACATATGTCATATATTGTTTTGTTTCTGTTTTTGTCTTTTCAGTTGTTTTTAAACTCTCCTCCAACCCTCCCTCTTTTTTCCTTTCAACTTGTAGAGATTCCTTTAGTATTTCTTGAAGCACAGGTTTCTTATTGACATACTCTCTTAATTTCTGTTTATCTGTGAATATTTTGAACTCTCCATCATTTTGAATGCCAGTTTTGCTGGATAGAGAATTCGTGGTTGGAAGTTTTTTTCTTTTAGTATTTTGAGTATGTCATACCACTGTCTTATTGCCTCCATGTTTTCAGCTGAGAAATCAGCACTTAATCTTTTTTGCTTCCCTTGTATGTGATGGTTCTCTTTCCTCTTGCTGCCTTGGGTATTTTCTCTTTGTCTTGAGCATTGGACATTTTGACAAGTATATGTCTTGGAGTTGGCCTGTTGGGATTTATACACTTTGGGCTGCGCTGTGCTTCCTGGATCTGTTCATCCATCTCTCTCAATAGGGTTGGGAACTTTTCAGCCATTATTCCCCTTCAACCCTCCTTCTGTTCCCTTTCCTTTCTCTTCTCCTTCTGGGATGCCCATAATGCGTTTGTTTTTGCATTTTGTGTTGTTGGTTAATTCCCTGAGTCCCTGATGGATTTTTTATATCTTTTTGTCTATCTGTTCTACTGCCTCTTTGATTTCAGCTGTAATGTCTTCCACATCACTAATTCTTTCTTCTGCCTGTTCAAATCTGCTGTCATGTGAATCCAGCGTCTTTTTGATTTCTTGGATTGTGCCATTGTTCACCATCATATCCATTATCTTTTTAGGCATGTTTGCAATTTCTTCAGTATGTTCTCCCAGTGTCTTCTTTATATACTTAAACTCTTCCTTCACTTCTTTAAGTTGGTCCATGATATTTGTTTGGATAACTTTGATTAGTTGTTTGATGTCCTGCACCACTTCCTGGTTTTTAGTTTGTTCATTGGACTGGTCCATGTTTTCCTGTTTCTCAGTGTTGTTTGTAATTTTTTGTTGCCCTCTGGTCATCATATTATCTTGATGGGTTTATTCAGTTGATTAGCTTCTCTCTCTGCTCTAGAGTTTTATTTAACTGTTGGTTCAGCGTGTGTGTTGTTTTCTCTTTGACCCTTTTTCTTCTTATCTTATTTCCTTTCTTCTTTCTATGTTCCCTTGAAGGCAAAATATTAGGGCCAGAGGAATCAAAAGATGTAAGGAATGAAGAAGGATAATAGTAATATTGATAAAAGTTTGAAGAGGGGCCAAATGAGACTTAATGAAATGAATATTTAACTCGTGTAGGCAGTGTAGTGTTATAGGAAAAAAAAGTGGAGTTCCTCCAATGGACTGGGAAACCAAATAGAGGAATATATATATACTGGTTTAGAAGGCTAGAATTATGAGGAGGGAGAGAAATAGTGAAGAAACGGCTGAAAGGAAAGAGTTAATACTAATAAAAAAAAGAAGAAAACAAAATAGATGGAATAGAAATTGACACCCTTAACTTGTGGGCATATGAAAAAATGTGGTATATAAGAGCCACAACAGAAAGCAGAAGGTAGAAAGATGAAGGAAGCCTAGGTGATAGTTTGGAATACAAAAATCAATATAGACAGAGAGTGGGAAATTACTGAAGAAGAAGCACAGCAAAGAAGTGACAGCTAGCAGCACCTAATTTTAAAAAATGAAAGAAAAAAGAAAGGGGGGGAGGAAAGAGGAAAGAAAAGCAAGAGACAACAAATAAACAGACAAAAGCCAAAGTACCACACAGGCAAGCAGTCAAACAGAGCTAAGGAGGATCAATGATTCCCCTAGGGTCCACGTGGATCCTCCTTGCCTGATTGTGTTTATCAATCAATTTCCCCACAGGGTTTTATATGCAGGTCCTGAAACAGGTTTTACCTATTAAACCAAATTAAAAAGAATTTATTTTTCATTTATTGAAGTGACCTTCTCTTTTTTTTTTTTTTTTTTTTGGTGAAATACAGGACCCCAAATAAGTCCTCCTCTAGACCCCCCCTCACAGAAGGGACCCTAGCTGGGCTCATGGAAATTAATCAAGCACGTCCCACTTCCTGGACTCCCCAGGGTAGCTGGAGCTCTGATGTTAATCAGTGCAGAATGCTAAAGAAGGCCGACTCCACCTCTTCTGGAGCGGAGCCCCAGCGTCACCTGGATGCTGGGTAAATTAGGTTTCCTCTGCAGATTCACCTCTCCTTTTAGCCTGGTGCTGCTTCAAGTCGGTTTATCTGTTCCCCAAAGCTATGAGGAGGTCCAGGCAGCCAAATGGATGGCAAAAAAAAAAAATTCCCACAAAAACATCTCCCACAGTGTGGCCCACCACCCTCTTAAAATATATGTATATATATATATAAATAACATTTTTGTAAGCAATACACATATATGCATATATATTTATATATCATTTTGCAAATGTTTGTATGTAATGTGAGAATTTTGATTTTTACCCATAATAATAATAAAAAAAAATTCTCCAGAACCCTCCCTCTTTTGGAGAGTGTCTCCTCTTCCTGGCTCTGTGGGGGCCCGGGGCTTATCCCTGGGCAGCTAGGCAAATCAACTCCTTCCCAGAACAGATTCTCCTCCACCTGGTGCTGATTCACTCCAGCTGTTCTGTTCACACAAGTTCCAAGTGGCTCCAGGCAGCCAAATCCCCAGAAAATAAAACTCTCTTGCCCCTTTACCAGAGCCCCCTCTCAGAGAGCGCCCCCTCCCACTAGGCCCTGTGTCCCAGTTGCTGAGCTCTGGGACTCGTAGCTCCAACCAGCTCCTTTTTTTTTTTTTCTCCCAAAGCACGGAACTCAGCCATCAGTGCCAACCACCACAGGCAAGCTTAAAACTCACGAATCTCTAAGTTTCCGTCCACACCGTCGATCTGCACAGATAGATGTCCCAAGCTTCTCACTCCATGCGTGCACAGCACAGACCCCTGGGCAGGACCCTGTCCACAATCCATCTTGCTCTGGGAGCTTGCAGTGTGTGCCCTCCTACAGTAATGCCATCTTGGCTCCCAGCATTCTTTTCTATTTTACTCAATTTTAAAAATGTGCTTTAGTTATGAATCAATTTCCCTCAAACAAGTTTTTCTTTACATTTTAATCATTCTTGTTCATCAAATGGTAGGTGATAGGATTCAGCAAGGGAATCACAATAGTGTATAATATAGACACAATCATATCATGGTCTAAAATGTAGCTTGTATTTGGCCTTACATACATGAAGAGGATTGTCACATGGTAAACTGACACTCCATTTTGGTTAGAGCTACAAGTGGAAAAGATTTTCTGCCTCCTTTCAGCAGAATGCATCTTCAGAATGGTGAACAGAATGAAAACATAGTGTAAAATTAAGGTAATAGTTATCTCAATAAATCCCACAAAGGAGAAGAGTAGAAGCTGGTTAATATGAGTTTCAGAGAAAGAAGTAGTGAAAAGAGGAGGGATGTCATAAAATAAACACCTAATTTCATTGGATACACAGAAGGATAGAATAAAAATGGCTGAAGACTGCAAAGTAGCATTGAAAATGCCACCAACACAAGAAACAATGATGAGTGACACATATTCTCAGGGTGACATGTTAACTGAAAGCAGAAGTGGGTTGTAGATTGTTACTTAACAGTCATAAGCCATTACAGCCAAGAGAAAGTATTCTGTAGTCCCAAAAGTAACAAAGAGACAAATCTGTCTCATATGTCCAAGAAATGAAATGGTTTTATGCACTGCCAGAACACTGACCAATTTTCAGGGTGACAACAGAAGAAAAGCAGGCATCCAAGATTGGCAACACCCTCAGAAAACTGTATATGGGGTTGTGGAGCCAGGAATCTCCAATAACCAATACAACTAGTCCCAAATGTCCTATCAAAGTAAAAGATTTTAGGAATAGAAAAAACAGCAAGACTTTCAGTTCAATGTTATTTATGAAGCCCCTTAAAATAAACATGCTGACTTCAAAAACATTATTCAACTATATACTACATGACTTCTAATCTAATGGCAACCTTGACATTTTAATTTATATTTATAGATCCTCAAGACAATATTTCATGAAAAGATAGGCCACCCAATTATATCCTCATGTTTGTTTCATGGAGTGGAAAATGATATCTTAGACAATGATGAGGTAAACAATGTCAAAGAATATGGGACCAAATAGATGCATTTCTCTGTGTAATATAAAGAATTTCTTTCATACATTTTTTAGCTAAATGTGTCATGTAAAAAAATCCTAGAATTTTATGTGGCTTGTTATCCAGTCAGTTTTATGCTAACAGTACTAACCTATGTTTCTATATTATATCATATTAACATTGACAAAGGTGAATGACTATTGCAATTTATATCCAAAATGGTTATAATGGAAAGTACACACTTGAGTACTATTCTTAGTTGCTTTAATGTACATGAAATGTCTTTCTTTAATGGTCATAATCATAAAATGGGGGAAACTACATTCACATCACTAGATTTCACTAAATTTAAATGAGGAATAATGTGAAAATAATATTTTCAAATGTTTCCAGATTTTAACTTAATGAAAATATATAATGTTTCTCATTTATATGCACACTATTCCTGCAATATCCTTGGGTGGATTTTCTAGACATATTGCTGTCAAGAAGAAATAATGGCCATTTCATTAATATATTATAGTTGTTTATGTAGAGTATAAAATAACTATGAATTAAATATCAACTAATGATCACTAATAAAATAGTTTTGAAAGATATTGCTGAAAGAATTAAATCATGATATTTTCCACAAGTAGTGTTTGTGAAAAATAGTGTGCTATTTTCCCCATGCCATCAGATTGTTTCTCATTAAGTAGATTGTGAAGAAAGAATAGTGCATGAAAAAAAATGTAAAGAGGAATTTCAGCATGGCAACTGTTGTTTTTCCTTCAGTGTGTCATAGCCCAAAACATTTAATCCTTTCTTAGAAGTTAATTGACAACTGTATTTTCATGGGGTTACGGGAGTATAGCATTGACCATGCATTAGGCTGTGCTGCCTCCAGTGGCCTACAATGCTTCATCTATGTAACATGAAACACACTAGGAATTTGTCATACTGAGATGATTACTTGTCAAGAATAGAATAAGCAAAGAGTTCCATGAAATTGGCAGTGGCATAGAGACCAGCAGGACTACTTCTCCAGGATATGTCCCATGTCAGGCCACAAAACAGATCTCAATATATTTAAAAAGATTGAAATTATACAAAGCCCTTCATCTAATAATAATGGAATGAACCTGAAAATCAATAATAGGCTGAGAACTGGAAAATTCACAATTGTATGGAAGTTTAAAAAGCATACTTTTAAATAATCAGAGGGTCAAAGAAATAAGTGCAAGAGATATGAGTAAATAACTCAGGAGGAATGAAAACAAGAACACAACATATCAAAATCTGTGGGCAATAGTGAAGGCAGTGCTGGGAGGGAAATTTATAGCCCTAAACACCTGCATTAAAAAGGAAGACAGAGCAAATATTAAAGACCTAACTGCATACCTGGAGAAACTAGAAAAAGAATAGCTAGCAAACTAACACAAAGCAAGCAAAGGGAAAGAAATAACAAAGACTAGAGCAAAAATAAATGAATTAGAGACAACCAGCAAGACAGCAGCAGAGTAAGGTGCTCCTAGAATCAGCCCCTACTACAGGGCAGTTAATAATCACCCAGAGCTAACTAAAGGATTTGTTTTGGGGGCTCCAGGGGACCAGAAGTGCATCCAGCAGCATCCTTGAAAGAGTAGAAGGAAGAAACTGCCCATATGCAGATAAGATTCATAAGTAGAGCACTCCACTCCATGGAGGCCAGTGCCCATCCTCCACTGGAGGCACAAGCTGCCTTGGGAGCTGTTCTGTGGCTGGAATTGGAAGCTCCACTTCCCAAAAATGGGGGAGGAAGAGACAGTTGGGCACCAACTTCAGCTACTGATTAGTAAATTCTGCAGGCTAAAGTATAATCCTAAGCATAGCTAAAGTTTGAAACTGTCCAAGTCATAAAGAGGCCAGTAGCTGCCATCTTAACTCTGTGCTTGACATGAGGGGAAGCAGAGCTGACTGAAAACCACAGTGCTGGCAGGGACCGGCTTCTTTATTTCTAGATCAGATTGGCACTCTAACCTAAGCCCAAGGTCCACCTCAGGCAGGGAGGAAGCTTGGGGGAGCTGCGCTAAGCTCTCTGGGAAATTATAGGCCAAAATATGGAGGCAGGTGATTATCCTACTTTGGCAGCACAAGCCACCCCAGAAGCTATTCTGTGGCAAGAATTGGAAGCCCCATTTCCCCCAAACAGGGGAGGAAGAGACAGTTGGCCACCAATGTCAGCTACTGATTAGTCAGTTTGGCTGGCTAAAATATAAAACTAAGAATAGCTGAATATTGAACCTGTCCAAGACAGAAGGAGGCTGGTAGCCACATTATTGACTCCACCCTCAGCATGAGGGGAATCCAAGCTGACTGAAAATCATGGTGACAGTGAGACCAATTTCTTTCACCTAATTGGCTTGGAGCCATAGTCTAGGCTTCAGCCCCACTCAAGCAGGGAGGAAGCTGGTGGGTCCTGCAATAGCCTATCCAGGTAACTGCAGGCACATTTGCCTGACAGAGATGGAATAATCAGAAATCTACCAGGTCAACTGTGGTCATCTTGGACTTGCAATGCATAGATTGCTGCCCACACCTGCAGCTCCATCCCCACCCCAGGCAAGGAAAAAAGGGGCATGAAATTTCATCAGTCTCTCTGGGCAACTACAGTCTAGGCCTGCATGACTTGGATTATTCCACACTGCTGTGGGTCTGTCATTACCCCTGGCAAAGGAGAAAGTTGGGAGAAGCTTCATCAGTCTTAGGGGCACTGAGGACAGCTTGAGCTTCCCCAGCTTATAGCACCAACTACATCCTTGCCTCCTACTATATAACCAGCAAGGGCAAAAGGGCAGGAAGCCCTAAACTAAAGAGAGATACTGCACCCAGAATAAATACTCTAGTAAGCCAGATGCCAAGACACCAACAAAAAAACTACAATCCACACCAAGAAACAGGAAGATATGTCCCAGTTAAAGGAACAAGATAAGCCTCCAGATTACATAAAGGAATTGAGACAACTAATCATAGATGTTTAAACAAATCTCCTTAATAAATTCAATGATATGGCTAAAGAAATTAAGGATATTAAGAAGATATTGGATGAGCACAAAGAAGAATTTGAAAGCATACACAGAAAACTAGCAGATCTTATGGGAATGAAAGGTACAATAAATGAAATTAAAAATACACTGGAATCACATAATAGCAGATTTGAGGAGACCGAAGAAAGGATTGGTGAGCTTGAAGAAATGGCTTCTGAAAGTGAACATACAAAGGAACAGATGAAGAAAAGATTGGAAAAACTTGAACAAGGTCTCAGGGAACTAAACTACAGGAAGAGACGTGCAAACATATGTGCCATGGGTGTCCCAGAAGGAGAAGAGAAGGGAAAAGGGGCAGAAGGAATGTTTGAAGGAATAATGGTAGAAAATTTATCAACCCTAGTGAAGGACATAGATATCCATGTCCAAGAAGCATGATGTACTCCAATGTGAAAAAATCTGAATAGACCAACTCCATGACACATACTAATCAGAATGTCAAATGCCAAAGACAAAGAGAGAATTCTGATAGAAGCAAGAGAAAAGCAATGCATAACATATAAGGGATACCGAATAAGATTGGTTTCTTACCAGAAACCATGGAGGCAAGAAGACAGTGGTATGGTATATTTAAGACACAGCAAGAGAAAAACCTCCAGCCAAGGATCTTATATCTGGCAAGACTGCCTTTCTAAAATGAGGGCGAGTTTAGAATATTCACAGATAAACAGAAACTGAGAGAGTTTGTAACCAAGAGACCTGCTTTGCAGTAAATACTAAAGGATGTGCTATAGCCTGAAAAGAAAAGACAGGAGAGAGGGGCCTGGAAGAGAGTCTATAAAAGAAGATTATATCAATAAAAGTAATTAAAAGTGTCAAAAGAGTGGTGAAAATAAAATATGACAGATAAAATCCAAATATTTAGGAATAACCTTAACCAAAGATATAAAGCACTTGTATTCAGAAAACTACAACTCATTGTTAAAAGAAATTTTTAAAAGTCCTAAATAATTGGAAGAACATTCCAAGCTCACAGATTGGAAGACTAAATATCATTAAGATGTCAATTCTACTGAAATTGATATTCAGATTCAATGCAATTCCACCAGCATTTTTAAAATAAATGGAAAACATGATTATCAAATTTAGTTGGAAGGTAAGGGGTCCTGGATAGCCAGAAACATCTTAAAAAGGAAAAGCAAAGTTGGAGGACTCTCAATTCTGGACTTTAAGTCATATTACCAAGCTAAAGTGGTAAAAATAGTATGGTACTGGCATTAAGACAGACACCTTGACCGATACAACTGAATTGATCGTTCAGAAACAGACCCTCACATCTATGGTCAAGTGATTTTTTACTAGCTTGTCAAAAATACCCAGCTCAGGCAGAAGAGTCGATTCAACAAATGGTGTTGAAAAAACTGGATATCCATAGCAAAAGAGGGAAAGAGAACACCTATCTTACACCTTATACAAAAATTAATTCAAAATGAATAAAAAACCTAAATATAAAAGCAAGAACCATAAAGCTTCCAGAAGAAAATTTAGGAAAATATCTTGAAGACCTAGTGGTAGGTGGTGGATTCTTAACGGAGATGAGAGGTGGACTGAGATAGGCCTACTGATATTGTATGTAGAAGTTTTAATTAGATTTATTCTAAAAGTGTGAAAATGTACAGAGTTGATGGTAACACATTATAATGTGTAACAGCTGATTTATAAATGGGGATGTGGCTGAAAATAGTAGTCTAGGATGTAAATGCCAATTGACAGAAAGTTAGAGAATAATCTAGGGACTGACTAGCACAGTAAACCTAGTGGTAAATGAGAATTGTGGTTGATGGTACAGATGCAAGAATGTCTTTTGTTTGCAAGAGCAGATGTACGTCACTCTTGCAGGATGGCGGGAATGTGGAGAAACATGGGGAAAATACAACTGGAATGACCTATGGACTATGGTTAACAGTAGTAATGTAATATTCTTGCATCTATGCCAAAGATGTACTGTGTTGATGATGGGGGAGTATAGAGTGTGTGTGCAAATGTACGCTATGGAACCTGGTAATGGTTGGATGGTATTATCTTATAATCTGTGGCAAATGTTCCACCACAGTGTGGTGTGTTGATGGAAGGGTGTTGTTTGGGAATTCTGCACATGTGCATGGTTGTTTTGTAAGTTTACAACTTTTGTCATAAAGATATATTTAAAAAATGATAATAGGGTGAGTTGGGGGGGAAATACACCAAATGTCAGATAAGGATGATAATCAGTAGTAAGAGTTTGACAATATTCTTTTATAACTTGTAACAGATGTCTAATGACAATGCAAGGTGTCGGTGGAGGGATGATGTATGGGATCCTTGTATGATGTTATGAATGTTTGCTGTGTAAGTTCACAACTTTTACTATACACTTATTGTTTATGTATGTTCATGTATAAATGACATAAAATAATAATAATATTAATAGGGTGGGTTGGGGAAAATACTTTTGGTTAGTAGTAATATTTTGAGGATGCTCTTTAATCATTAGTTAAAAATGTTTAACAACAATACAAGGAATTTGTGGTAGGGTGAGTTATGAGAGCACGGTATGATGTTATGTATGTTTGTTTTGTAAGTTCACAACTATTGATACACACTTATTGTTTATGTATGTGCATGTATGAGTATATGCTTCAATAAATTTTTAAAAAATGAAATAGAGAATCAGAAAAACCACAACAAAAAAATAGAATCAACACAACCAAAAGTTGGTTTGTGGTAAAGATCAACTAATTTGACAAAATCACAGCTAAACTGACAAAAAAAAAAGAGAGAGAGAGAAGGTGCAGATAAATAAAATGAGAAGGACATTACTACTGACCCCACAGAAATAAAAATGATCATTAGAATTTAATGTAAACAACTATGTGTCAAAAATTATACCACTTAGATGAAATCTGAAACTTCCCAGAAACATACAAACTACCAATACTGATTGTAGAGGAAATAGAAAACCTCAACAAATCAACTATGTGTAAAGAGATTGAATTAGTCATCAAAAACCTCCCAACAAACAGAAGCCAAGAACCAGATGGCTTCACAGTTATATATTACCAATCATTTAACAACAATTTTAACCAAGCCCACTCTAACTCTCCCAAAAGAATTGAAGAGAAGGAAATACTATGTAACTCATTTTATGAAGCCAATGTCTTGACAATACCAAAATCTGATAAAGATAAGACAAGAAAATTACAGACAAATTTCTTTAATGAATACAGATTTTTAAAAATCCTCAACAAAATACTTGCAAATAGAATTCAACAGCACGTTAAAATAATTATAAACCATGATCAAGTGGCTTTAATTATAGACCATGATCAAGGAGAAAATGAAAAAGTTATGGAAATGGTGGTTCAACTCAAGAAAAATTAATTAATGTAATACACCATATTATCAAATTGAAGGGGAAAACCCACATGACCATCTCAATTGTTTCAGAAAGGGCACTTGATAAACTCCAGCATCCTTTTTTGATAAAACACTTCAAATGATAAGAATAGAAGGAAACTTCCTCATCATGACACAGGGCAACTATTAAAAACTCACAGCCAATATTGTAATCATTGGTGAAAGGTTGAAAACTTCCCCTCTAAGTCCAAGAACAAGATAAGAATGCCCACATAATTACAATTATGCAACATTGTGCTTGAATTTCTAGGTAGAGCAATTAGGCAAGAAAAAGAAATAAAATGCATCCAAATTGGAAAAGAAGAAATAAAACTACCTAGGACCATAAAACTAGAAGAAAATGTAGGGAAGCACCTTCATGACCTTGTGGTAGGCAGAATAATCTCAAATTTTATATCCAAAGCAAGGACAATAAAAGAAAAAATAGATAAATCAGACATCCTCAAAATTAAAAATTTCTCTCAATTAAAGGTGTTTTTCAAGTAAGTAGAAAGCCTACTCAATGGGAGAAAATCTTTGGAAACTGTGTATCTGATAAGGGCTTAATATCCAGAAGAAATTAAGAAATCCTAAAACTCAACTATAAAAAGACAAATGACCCTATTTAGAAATAGGCAAAATATTGAACAGACATTTTTTCCAAAAAGGAAATACAAATGGCAAAAAAAGCACAGGAAAAGATGTTCAACATCACTAGTTCTTCTTTAAATGCAAATTAAAACCACAATGGAATATCATTTCATACCTACTTGTTTGGCCACTATCAAAATAATGAAAAACTACAAATGCTGGAGAGTTTGTGGAGAAATAGAAACAGTTAATCACTGCTGGTGGGATTGTAAAATGGCGCAGCCTCTGTGGAAGACTGTTAGGCAGTTGCTCAGCAAGCTAAATATAGAACTGCCATCTGATCTAACAATCCCGCTCATAGGTATATACTTAGAAAACATGAAAGCACAGATGCAAAAAGACATAAGCACACCAAAATTCCTAGTTGTAAGAAAAATGAAGTCCTAATACATATGAAAACATGGAAGAATCCTGAGAACATAATGTTGAGAGAAATAAGCCAAGGAGAAAATGAAAAAAAAAACAAATATTTTATGATCTCACTAATATGAAGTAATTATAATGAACAAAACCAAGGAGTTAAAATCTGGAGTGTAGGTTACCAGGAGAGAGAATGAGTGTAGAGAATGGGGAGCTGATGCTTGATTTGTGCACAATTTACAATAAGGTTAATAGTAAATGTTTAAAAATGGGTAGAAGTGATAGGAGCACATTACTGTGATTGTGATTAAGAGTGATGATTTATGGATGTGATTGTTATTGAAAGGGGAACTTTAAGGTTGTATATGTCAATAGAAGGAAAACTGGAAGATAAACTTGGAATTGTGTAACATAATGAACCTAGTTGTGAATGATAGTACAAATAAAATAATGTTCTTCCATGAAGTATGAAAAATGTATGCCAGTATTAAAAATCGTTAATAATAGAGTGGTTTATGTGAAAAAAGACAAAGTAAATTATCAACTACAGTAAAAATATATACTGTAATATTTTTCATTAATTGTAATAAATGTACTATATCAGTGCTACGGGTCAATAACAGGGGGGCAAGGGTTATGGGATTTTTGTTTTGGGGTTAATGAAAATGTTCTAAAAATTGTGGTGGTGATGAATACACAACTCTGATTGTACTGAGAGTCATTAATTGTACATTTTGGATGGATTGTATGGTACGTGAAAAAAATTTCTTAATACAAGATGTTATACTGAAATCCCCTGGATAAACATACAGCAAAACTCCTACTCTCCTGTTCTTCAGGCTTGCCCTGGACAACCAACAAAACAATGAAGATGGACAAATTCTAGTCCCAAAACCAAGGAGTGTATTCAACTGCAAACAAAGTAATTCCTCAATTTGCTCCATAATATCAAAGTCTCCTCGTAGCTTGAAGCTTTCAGAGTAGACATCATCCCAAATCCCTCAAGACTGAGGAATTAATAATCATAAGGAGGGAGTATAACTATGGACCAAAGTTATTGTAGTTATTATCTTTTGTTAATGGAAGAACATATAACATTGATATAAATATAGTGGTTGCAAGAGGTTCAGAAGGGAGAGGGGGATGATTGGATGGAACACAGGACATATTTGGGGAGATGAGATTCTTGTCTATGATAGTGCAATGACAGACACATGACATTATGCATCTGTCAAGACTTATGGAACTATAGAGCATAAAGTATAAATCATAATGTAAACTCTAGACTTTGGTTGGTAGCAAAGCTTCAATATTGGTTCATGAACTGTAACAAATGTACCACACTAATCTCAGATGTCAATAACAGGGGAAACTGTGTGTGTATGTGTGTGTGTGTGTGTGTGTATGAGGGGGTTATATGCAAATTCTCTCTATATTTTTTATTCAAAAATAAATTATTTTTAAACAATATTAGTTGTAAATGTTTTAGAAAATACATAAGTACAAAAGTTGAAATAAAAAGCACCCAGAAATAACCAGATTTAAATTTGGTGTCTATCCTCCCAATCTTTTCCTATCAGACATATACTTATACATTATTATTCCACCAAGTCAGATTGTACTGTATATACCATTGTCTAACCCGCCTTTTTTCCACTTAACTATAAATTAATACATTTTACCATACCAGTACATTTTTGTATGTGACATTAATTTTAGAGTTTGAATTATCATATCAAACCATAAATTACCTAATCAATCCCCTTTGAATTTAGTTAAGATATTTTTAGTTTTTCAGTATAACAGAGTCAGAATACCCTTTATTAACTTAGTGTAACTTCCAATAAGCAGAAGCACTAGATCAAAAGGTACACACATTTTTAAGGTTATCCATGTATACTAATCAAAATGGATTCTGGGAAAGTTACATCAATTTTCACTCCCATCAGCAGTGTCTAAATGGGTTAATTTATTTCTCTAATAATCTTGAGATAATACCAGTTATAAAAAATGATCCTTATCTACTAAATCACCATGAAGTTCTTCAAAAACAATGCTCTTCCAATTTGGTAATAACTATCAAGTACAAGGATGTCATCAAAAGTCTTCAGTGCCTTGCAGCAGGAAACAAAACCCCAGTCCCAGACACCAACGTTGAGACCAAACTCCAGGCCCCCAAGAGTACCAGTATAAGCACAGCCCTTCATGCCAGGGGTGGCACCACTGTAAACTCAGCTGGGAAAAATGGCAGCTGATTAGTTCCTAGGTAGACCAAAGAAGGCTGGACAGGAGGATGACAAAGCCACTGAGCTGCTGTATTAGAAATTCTTAATCTTCCCTGACTCAGCCCAGGATTGGTTCTAAAGTTTAGTTTGAAATGTAATTAACAAAGAAACCCTAGCACTGGGAATGAGCTGGGCTGGCTACTGTGTTATCTGCCCCAGCATGGAGGAGGGCATTCCACACACCACAGTGCTTCACAGATTCTTACATGATCACAGCCAACAGAAGTTGTCTCTAAAATCCAGAAATTTATTTAAAAGAGTTCTAATCACATTGAGAATGTTAGTTTTGAAATAAGCTAATTTTTCAAGTTGTATTTGTTCCTCTAAATGGAATAAATTGCTACTCTTTGGCCTAAAACAATTTTACTTTGGTATCTTGTGCAATAAAATGGCACCATGCATTTCTGTAAGTCTGCAGTTTTCTATTTGCTCCCTTCACTGTGGGAGGTAAGAATCATCCTCATTTTACAGATGGCTGAGATACAAGTAGAATACCCACCGACAATCCATGGCAAGTTGATCCCAGATCCTTGATTCCCAAATAAGGCTCTTTTAACTAGCCACACTCCACTCAGAGAGATCTTAAGAGATAGAAAATCAACAAAGTCAAGTCTGGACTGATGACAAATTCTATAAAGAGCTTGGAGAAATTACATTGGGTTTCTGACATTTAAATAATTGCATTTAAATCTTCTTTACCATAGCAGATTTTAAAACTAAGA
Source organism: Tolypeutes matacus (assembly GCA_026826555.1). Taxonomy (NCBI): domain Eukaryota; kingdom Metazoa; phylum Chordata; class Mammalia; order Cingulata; family Chlamyphoridae; genus Tolypeutes; species Tolypeutes matacus. Next base: position 1,233,688 of record JAKSZT010034045.1, on the reverse strand, counting down.
TACTTTTCCCCAACTCATAAAATGATTGGTGAATATCAGCTTTGAAATCCATTACTCATTCCTCATTCAAAAGGTTAATTAGGGTCACTCAGCATTGGCAAGTATGAGGGAAAGAGTTATATGTCAGAGTCAGAATTCCTAGGTTCTAAGCCCATCCCTGCCACTATGTGACCCTGGGTTGTCCCGGCCCGCGGGACATCAACGAGGACCCGAAACCTGCCGAGGAAGAATGGTGGGACAAGAGACACAAAGAATGACAGCAAGACAGTATTCTGATCAAGCTGCAATTTTTATTGAGGGAGCAGGGCTTATATGCTGTCTGGAAAGAGGAAGTGAGTCGGGGCGCTCCGGGATTGGAGGGTCTTGTTGCTGGGGTAGGGGCAGATCTTACTTTCACACCCTGCGCCTGCGTACTGTTGTATTCACCTAGGCAGTGGCGGGAACCGGGGAACAAAGGAGTAAGGAGGAAGAAGAACAAGGAAGTGACAAAGCAGTTTTTGTGTCTGCGCCATGTTGTGGCGTCCACCATGTTGAGCCATGTAACCACTAGTTGCTATCGCTTAGGTTGTTGGCACCTCTCTTGGCAGACTCCAGTGACGGCTCCCAACACTGGGTAAGTTACTTAATCTAATCTGAAAAATAAAGCAGCAGCACTGCATAATTTGTGCATTAACTCATGTGATGCTCTGGTCCAGACAGGTCCTACCCAAGCATATCTTCCTAGGAGAACCCCATAATATCTGATATTCTAATAATGAAAGCAGAAGTGTGCATGCAATAGTACTGAGAAAGAAAACCAAATGGCTCTTGGTGGATTGCAATTGAAAAAATACTCTGCTTTAGTATTACCTTAAAGGAAAACTAATATATTATCTTCATTATACATCCCAAATCATCATTTAAATCATTAGAAATAATCAATTTTCTAGATTGGTAAATGTATTAGTCAGCCAAAAGTGGCACTGATTCAAAGTACCAGAAATCTATTGGTTTTTATAAAGGATATTTATTTGGGGTAAAAGCTTACAGTTACAAGACCCTAAAAAGTCCAACTCAAGGTACCATAAGATGTACTTTCTTACCCAAAGTCTGTAGCCACATGTTGAAGCAAGATGGCAGGCCATGTCTGTAAGGGTTCAGCATTCCTCTTTCCTTTTAAGGCTCCATGGGCCTAGCTTCTTCCAATCTCAGCTGTAGGCTGAAGGGCTTGTTTCTTTCTAGACTGAGATGTTCTGGTTTCTTCACAAGGCCAGCTGTAAGCTATCAGGTGAATGGCTCACCTCTCTTCACGGGGCCTTTGCCATGTTATGGAGCTGTCTCTCTTCCTCTGTGTATCTTCTCTGTGTATCTCCTTTTCTGCTTCTGTCTCCTTGATTGAGCATCTGTTTATATAGCCCACCAATGGGGCAGGGACTCAACTCTGAATCACCCTAATGATATCAAATCAAAGCCCTAATCTTGATTTAATAAAGTAAAAGTGATACCTCTGAATTTAATACAATTACAGGGGTATCATGCCCAGAGGAACAGACTAGTTTACAAACATAATCAATAACTTTTTTTGGAATTCATTAAGTAATATCAAACAGTCATAGTAAATCTCTGGAGATTTTTAAAAGGAAATATAAGTTTTATAAAATTACTTTTAAGATGCCATTATATTTTGCATCATGATTTTTAAGTTTTATATCTTTAGCTGGAATAAATTTTGTTATAAGTCAAAGAGAGGAAAGGCACTTTAAATAAATAAAATTATATCCTCTCATTTTAAAATATCAATTTAATGAAATAATGCATGCCATTTAAACATTAAATATTGGTAAAATCATTGGTATTACCAAATAGTATGAACAAACCATAAAATAATTTTTCATTTTTGTTGATCCTTTTTCTTTATCTTATCCCAAATAGCTGCTTTCAGTGTCAACTTTGTAAAGTGAAGCTAAAATAATATTTATGAGGTGCACTTCTATAGCACATGTAAGATTTAATTAAAATAGGAAATATGTTAGATCATACTTGAGGGAGAATGAGAAAGCATATTTATCAGTACCTGAAGCAGCTCTGATAAATAAACAGAAATATGGATTCTTCATTAATGCAGATGTTAACTTAGAAGTTTTGTTTTTTTACCCCATGCTAAGTGGTGTCTCTAAAGAAAAATACATTGCTATTATTTCCAGAACAACAGCTTCAAAACACAGGGAAAAGAAGCATCACAAGGAATTATAACCTAAGACCAAAGCTGGTGCCTGGGTGAAAGAGTAGTAGCAGGACGGAGCTCTCAGGCTAATGCAACATGTTCAAAGGCAGGGTCACCCTTGTTACAGCATCAGGGCAAGGGGAGCAGATACATTGTCAGAAATAAAACTTTCCACTACAATGTGTTGAGTTGAACAAACTGAACCATGCTTCACAGACTCTTATAAATTCTCTAAATTATAAATTACCTTACCAGTTCTAAATACATGATATCTGTACAAGTTCAACAATGAAAACTGAAATTTAAACTCTGCACAAAGAAGGCCTAGCTTTTGTCAGTGTCTTAAAAGCAAACACAAAAAATCTGAGACACAGTTTATCCAACTATGTTTCAGTAATTCAATTTATAGTCAAAATATTATAAAGGAAGAACTAAGTGTGTACGATTCATGCTACTCAGAGGACATGGGCAAATAACTTAGACACATGAACCTATTTTCTCTTCCCACTACAGCCTAGGTCATTGAGCTTCTAAATCTGGTAAGGCGGTGCCATCACCATACTGGAATGAAATATAGAGGGAACCATCTTGATGAAGCAAATCAAAATGGACAATCCTGTTACTCAAAATATTGCACAGGGCCTTTGTGGGATTTACTTTTGGTCCAGCAACAAACTGTAGGCACTTCCTAATATCTAAGTGCACCTCAGCCACTTGTTCTGGGTTTCTACCTTGAGAGGCATTTTCAGAGGCTAATGGAGGATTTCAAAGGTATCTAAACTGAGTTGTACAGCACAATAATTTAGTTTCTATTTTCAAGCTCAGTTCTCCAATTAGCTTTACTTCAATAATCTCTGATGGCATCAAGACCCAGAGAGAAGGCAAGTGCCTGAAGTTCTGGGCCAGGAACTCAGAAATGGCAAAAATCTGTAAAAAGGAGAGATCTCAGAGCAGAGCAAGAGGTCGACAAGTCATGGCTGATGTTTTTCATCTTCTCCACGAGACTCTTCATAGTCTTCAAAACTGGTCAGTAAATACTAACTTCAGAGCCTGGGATTATGGGTTCTTGTAACTCCTTCCACAGTTTCCTCAGAATAACCTTTATGGCAACGTCATGTGCCACAATTCGATTAGTGCTTGGTACAGATAACAGTTCTACAGAGACTGTGAGGCAGAGAAAGTGGTGCTTGATTTTCAAAGCTCTGGCATTTTGGGCAGTTTTCAAGGCTGGGGATAAGTTTTCTGAGGTCAGCTCTAAATAAATTTCATTGTTTTCTGCTGAGACACCTTCCATTCGAAATTCACTAGAGAAGTACGCCCGGCCGTCGCAAGGGTTTTGCCGCTCTTACTTGGTGCTTGGACTGGTAAAAATTTAACTTTCCCAACTCTTACTCCCCTTACCCTGGAGTTCGGGCGGGGCCTGGTGGAGGGGCCTCTGCCCGGGTCAATTACACAGGCAGGTAGCCCATCCACGGTGCGCATGCTGATAGCTGGGCCTTCTGTGGATTAGCTTCAGCTTCCTTTTCCTGACGCAGCTAGTCAGTTAACAAACCGGAAATCCTGGCTCTGGGAAGTCTGAGGCCTACGAGGTCAAGTCGCTGGGTGAGGGGTGAGGGTCGGCCAGGTCACGCCCCACCCTATAGTTTTGATGTAATATTTCTGTAAATCTAAAACTTTTCTAAAAATAAAGTTTTAAAAAATTCACCATAAAATCAATTTTGTAAATTATTCTTTTTTAAACTTTTACTTATATCATTTGAAAGTACTCTTAATGACAAAAAAAAAAAAAAGTGATTTCAACTCTGGGAAGAAAAAATCGCTCATGGCAGTTTTGAAAGTAGTAAGATGACACTAATGAGGTGGCATTGATATAGAAAATCTACATTATTCTCTCATTTGTCAAAATCCCCAAGATCACCTATTGTGAAATAAATTGATTCTGTCTTTTTAATCTCCAAATTAGATTTTCTAAATATCATTGAATTTTTACTGAGAAGAATTGTACTTCCAAAAGTTCAGTAAATACATAACGTATTATTTTACAAATTCCATGATCCATACTATCAAATTCTCTTCTGAAATTCTGGCATGTAAGCAGTTTTTCTTGTACAAGTTGCTCATAAATCTTCGCAGATTTTGATTTTGGTATCATTAAATAATGCAAGAGTCACAAGAAAGCATTTCAGTGAGCTTTTGGGCATTCATTTGTTATCAAACCTTTATTCCACTCAGCACTGATTTTCACCTTTCTTCTCTTCTGGTTTTTTCAGTATAATAAAATCCAAGAACAATAAAATAATTAAATAGGTTGCAGAAACATTGTTTAGCCTGACTACAACAGAAAAAATTGTGTAGATGAATTTGGTGACACTGCAAAAACTGACAGGAGAAAATCTACCATGTTTAATTTGTCATGCCACAAAAATATTCATTGGCTGTTGCACAATCATAGAAAGAAATTAGTTATGGATAAGCAGCCAATGCAAAAATTATTAAATTGTATTAAACACAGGTAAAGATGAGTTATAAATATTTAACAATAAAATCAAGATGTTACTTTTAAAAGGTACAATAACATTGTGTGTACTAATAAGTATACATAAAAATAGGTGCACAAAGGAAAATTATTGGTAGGAAAAAACACAAAATTAATAATACTTATGAATGATTTTCATTTCCTTTTGTGAATGTTGTTGTTTCTCTAATAATTAATGAATAATGTTTCACCCCCTATGATAGGGCCCAACTTTAAAATACAAAAAGATTACATTGTGGAAAATGTACTATTGCATCTCTGGTGGTTAACATTCTGGCCTTTCATCCATAGCTTAATTATTTCTCTAGAAATACCTCCTTTATAACCAGTCATAAAACAAAGAATCCATAATAGGATACCATAAAATAATGCTCAACATCATGTGGCTTCTAAGGGGAAGGCAACACTCTGTTACAAACCTAAAATGGATGCATTAGTCCTGGAAATTTTATCCTTGGAATAATGCCAAGCACATCTCCCAGGGATGACCAGATGTTGCATTATAAGTAATCATCAACATAACAGATGCCATGGCATTATCGGGGTGAAAGACAGGGGAGAGACAGCTCTGAGTATGTTCACAGTAGTTCCCTGGTATTCTTATGAGACAAAATTTCCAGGTTAACTTTCTATTTGATAAGGACCTGAATGGAAATTTTAGGTTGAATTATTTTTGCCTCAGAACAAAAAATATGCATGCACAAAAGTATTAAACAGGTCATTATCAAAGGAAACAAATATTATATTACAGAATTGTCAGGCTCTTAAATGGTTTGCATATTTTATTTCTGAGAAAAACTTGAGGTTGACAAATTTCTGGACAGATAATGCTGGAAGAGGTTTTTCACCACTTTTGACTCATGGTAAGTATTAATCTCAAAGTAAGAGTATTTTAGGTTATCTCAAAAATAGGGATATTATTAGAAAATATGCAAAAACATATACAAATCATGTAGGTCTTACCTATTAATAAGAGAATTTGTAAACTTGGAAATATAGAATTAATAGAATCAGAGTGATAAATCAATGTACCTACATTGAAATTATAACTTTTGGAAGAAATTTTATCTTAAATAATTATGTAAGAACATATCTTCTCAAACTTAATAGCAATGTGTGATTTATAATATGAATATGCCTTAGTAAAGTAGCATAAGTGTTTAATTTCTGATTTGTCATATGTATCAAATAATATCAGACACAAAAGAACAGTTGATCATTTGTTACAACTATATTGCTTTTTCGATAGCATTTTTTTCTGTTTTACTGAAATTAAATATAAGTAGGAATATAGTGTTATGTACATGATCTCTGGGCACAATTAATCTTGTTAGAATCACAAAGCAGAGCCAAAAGTTAATTATTTTGTCACTGAATAATTTACTTAATTTTCTATACACATTTATCATCTAAAAATGTGTACAGTAATGAAATCTATGGTATAAGATTTTCATTTGGCTGAATGTGTTAATAAAGTGAAATATTTTAACAATTTCAAGTCTACTCTATAATGAAATATATGTTTCTGTTACATAATGTCCAAATGATGGTTTATACCTAATATATAGATTAGCTAATCAAACTTGTTTTTTCACTAATATTTTGCAAATTTCTCTTTATTATGAATTTCCATAGTTACTAATTTTTAAAAATTCCAAATCATACATGAAGCAAAAATAGTTTTGAAGTCATCCATGCTAAGTGTCACCTTTGTTTTCTCAACAGTTGACAACAGTTGAACACTTAGTAGGAATAACACAAATGTGTCTGACTTCATACTTATGGGATCGACAAACTCTGAAGACATCTAGCAGGTCCTCTTTATACTATTTCTCCTGATATATCTGATTACTGTGCTGGAGAATGCAGGGAAGATACTAATAATTCACCTGGATCTCCAGCTTCACACCCCCATGTACTTTTTCCTCAGTCACCTGTCATTCCTTGACCTCAGTTTCTCAACAGGCATCACACCTAAAACCTTAGAGAACCTATTGACTTCCACCAAGTTTATTTCATTCACGGGCTGCTTCACCCAGATGTACTTTTTTCTTCTTGGTTGTCACTGAATTCTTCTTTCTTTCTTTAATGGCCTATGGCCCCTAAGTAGCTATCTGCAATCCCCTTCACTACCCAGTTATTATGTCCAGAAGACTCTGCCATGTCCTGGTCACTGGTTCCTACATGATTGGTTTTACTGAATCATTTGTCAATGTTCTTTGCATGAACAGTTTGCATTTTTGTAAATCCAAAGTAATTTATCACTCTTTCTGTGACACAACCCCAATTTTAGCCCTCACCTGCACTGACACTCATGACACTGAAATCATGATATTTGTTTTCGGTGGCTCAACTGTGTCTGTGTCTAATATCACAATCTCCATGTCTTATGTGTCCATTCTGTCTGCTATCTTTAAAATTAATTCTATTTCAGAAAAGTGCAAATCCTTCTCTACTTGTACCTCCCACCTCCTGGGAGTCACCATCTTTTATAGTACCATGACTTTTATTTATTTAAAACCAAAGCATTCCTACTCCTTGGGAAAAGAGCAAGTGGCCTCTGTGTTTTATACTATGGTGATCCCCATGCTGAATCCACTCATTTATAGCCTTAGGAACAAAGAAGTAAAAAATGATTTCATTAGAGTCATGCAAAAGAGAGAGGGCTCCAGACAGTTGAAATGACAGTGATGCTGAACATTTACATGCATCTTTTCTCTCATGCCTATTTGGGTATTTGATTTGTATCTTTCTAAATACACTAGCATCTTTTAATTAGTTTGCATTTCTGCTGAGTCATCCTCTATTTCACTACCTGTGATCAGCAACATTTCCAAGAATATGTTTTAGGAACTCTACATTGTAATTGGAGCCTATGGAATATGTATTAAGCCTGTGGTTTAAATATGTGTATTTCAGGGCAGCTAATGTGAAAAAATATATCATTGTCTTTCAAAAGGTATCATAGAAATCCCCATGAAAGTTCCAATTTCAGAGAAATTTTTATAGAGAGCACTTTCAGAAGTCATTCCATTTATTTTGTACATAAGAAATTTAGCAAAGTCATACAGGGCTGCTTTAGACTGTACAATCTAAGGTTTAGAGCCTAGATCTGCCAGATTTTCAATGTATATTCCTTAGTAAATCACTGAAAATTTAAATGTAGTTTCTCAGCTGTGCAAGAAAAATAATTCTTAATCCATAGAGTTGTTAGATTAAATCAGATGCTATATGGAAAGAATTTATGCAGTACTAATAAATTTTGGCCACTGTAATCAGAATACTTACATTTTTGCAAAATTTTGAATATACAATAACTTTTGTAATGAAAATGTTTACTGGTGGTTTATAAATGCTTTTTGTTTAATCTTATTCAGAAACAAATATCTAAAAAGGAAAAACAGCATTTCAATATTTGTTCTTAAAGCAAAATTAAAATATTGTGATAAAATAGAGTTATTGAAACAACATATGTGAACATGGAAGAAAAACTGCAAAATATTTTAAATTATTAAAGGAAATAACAATATCCTAACTATTTTTTATAGTTTTTTTCATGGTCTTCCATGTCTGTGTATGTATGTATTACATATGTATATGCAAGTTTTTGTCATTTTCTATTACTCCTTTGCAACTTTCAGATTTCACTCATCACTATAATATTTAGTACTTTCGTTGAGAGTTGAATTGGAGTTTGGAACTCTATGTACCCCAGAAAAGCATATTCTCAAATTTAATGTATTCCTTTGGTATGAACCTTTGTAAGTAGGACTTTTTGATGACGTTACTTCAATTAGGATTTAGCCCACCTCAGTAGTGATGGGTCTTCATCTTATTACTGGAATCCTTTAAAAGAGATTGAAATTCAGTGAAAGGGAGAGAAGTCCTCAGATGCAGCAGCTAGAAGCAAAACATCAAGGGAAACTGGAAGAGAAGAGAAAGACTAGGATATGCTTCCATGTGCCTTGAAACTAAGTTCCAGGGATCACTGGCAGTTAGTCCCAGAATGCCATAGGCTTGGGGGAGCATTACCTCAATGATGCCTTGATGAACTCTTGTTTTGGACTTTCTTTTAGCTTCAAAATCACAATTTAATAAATTCCCATTGTTTAAGTATACACATTCTATAATATTTGCTTGAGCAGATTAGAAAACTAAAACAAATGTTTTCTTGGTTCATGAACAGAATCAAGAATCTTCTCTTTTCATGCTTTAAGACCTGAAGTTTTATAATTAATGACGTTAAATATCTGCATGCTCTGATATCACTTTTGTGTCTTCCAGCTAACCATTTAAAAACCTTACCATTCTGTGATATGTCAATATATTACTTTATTTAATTTTGGTATGATTAAAAATATCATTTCCTTTCTCCTAATTTTTATGTTTGTTATCTTGAGTTAAATTCTTGGCTCATTTGTTACACAAATTTTAATAGAGAAAAGATGTAAAACTAAGAATTGGTTATGAATCTAAATTTTGGGACATCCTATAAATTTTAGCCAGGTAAGTTCTAAAAGTTTGTTTTAAAAAATCCTTTACATGAACTGCAATTGCAATTTAAATTTTCTTTTCTTTTTAATATATTTTTTAAAAAGAATGTTTTCTTCATTTTCCAAATATTTGATTATTTTTCATTTTAACTGAAGCAAAGGATACTATATAAATTTTTTAGCATTCAATTAATTTATATTCTCTTTATTTTACATTTTTTAAGAATTTGTACATTTTCTTAAATGATTTTGGAAAGATTAAAATAAAGTTCAACATCTCCTTTAGGAGTAAATTAATCTCAGGTAATGGAAAGTCATCGCCTCCTTGTTCAGGCAAAGACTTAAGCCTCATCCTGGCATTTTTGCTATGCCACACACCCCACATCGAGTCCATCAACATATCATATTGATTCTCTGTGCAGAATATAATTGGAGTGTGGCTATTTCTCAATACCTCTTCTGCTACCTCCCTGGCCAAAAGACCTAGAATATCAATGTTTAAAATACTGCTGCTGCCTTCTAGATTGTCTGTTTTCTGCCTTACTCCCTTCAAGTCTAATCTCAATGTAGGGGCCAGAGTGTTACTGTTAAAATGTAAATTGTATTATGTCACTTTTCTTCCAAAACCTACATGACATCCTGTTACACTCAGAGTGAAACTCGAAACTTTCATAAGAGCCTTAGCTCCAACATGATCTTGCTTCTCTGTGGAGAAGCATGGGAAAAATCCAATCGGAGTGACCTGTGGACTGTGGTTAACAATAATAATGTAATATTCATGCACATATGCCAAAGAAGCACTCTGTTTATAATGGGGGATTGTGGAGAAAGTGTGCCAAATGTACACTGTGGATCTGGTAATATCTGTGGATATTACCTCACAATCTGTACCAAATGTTCCACCATGGTGTGGTGTATTGATAGAGAAGTGTTGTTTGGGAATTCTGCACATGTGTATAATCATTGTAAGTTTACAACTTCTGTCATAAAAATATATTTAAAAAAAATAATAGGATGGGTTGGGGGGTAAAGACACCAGATGAAAGATGAGAAATATATTTAGGAGTGACTATAGTTAGGAGTAACTAAGGATTAAGATTTTGACAATATTCTTTTATAATTTTTAACAAATGTCCCACAACAATGCAAGGTGTTGGTGGAGGGTTGATGTTTTGCATGTTCACAACTTTTACTATGCTCTTATTTTTATGTATGTTCATGTAAATGATATAAAAAGAATGATAATAGAGTGGGTTGGGGGAAGAATACTTTGGTTAGTAATAATATTTTGAGGATGCCCTTTAATTATTAGTTAAAAATGTTTCACAACAATGCAAGGTAGTAATGGTTGGGTGAGTTATGAGAGTCCTGTATGATATTATGTATGTTGGTTTTGTAAGTTCACAACTATTACTATATATTTATTGCTTATAAATGCTTATGTATGAGTGGTATACTTCAAAAAAATTTTAAAGCAGAGGAAAATACATGTCACACACAGAAGAAAAACCATAATTATTATAAAAGACTTGCAATCCAAAATTATAAAAGTCAGAAAATAATGGAAAGATATCTTTAAAGTACTGAAAGTTAAATACCCATTCCAGATTTCAATACCCACTGAAAATAACTTCTAAATAAAAGAACAAAATAAAAACTTTTTAAGAAAATAAACACACACGCACATAGAAAAATATATATTTTTTTTACCAGCAGACTTGTGCTTTAAAAGCCATCAAGGCAGGAGTATGATAACAGAAGGCTTGGGTCTAAACATAGACCATATAAGGCAATGTAATTGTAAAATTGAAGGTAAATGTATCAAATATTTGATTTTTAAATTTTTAATTCATTTAAAATTAATTTCCTGAAGCAAAACATGTTTGAAGAATTTTGAGTGTATACCTTATATAAAAGAAAAATTATGGTAAAAATAGCACAATGGTTGGGAATGAATCACACATTACAAATTATGTGGTATATTATTTTAGGTAGACTATGATAAATGAAACATGCATAGAATAATCCCTAGGAAAACCAACAAAAAAGAGAGAACGCAAAAATTACAAACATAAGGGATTAAAATAAGGATTTCATTATAGTCACCTACAAATATGAAAAGAAAAGTAAGAAAATTTTATAAACTACTTTTAGTTGTTAAATTTGATAATTTAGAGTAAATATTCAATTCCTTAATATGCTCACATCAGAAGAAATGGCAGCCATATACCTTTTAGAGAAATCGAATTTTTCCTTAAAAACCTTCTAAATGACAATTTGGAATTGGTTTTACACATGTGAAAATTGTATATTTCCCTCATACTGGAATGTGGACAGAGTGCTATATGAAACCTCTTCAACCATGCAGAAGAGGACATATTTGGAGATAGTAGAGTAACAACAGAAGAAACCAGGGTCCCACGATTACCTCATGGGAAAAAACCATCCACAAAGCCTAGTCAGCTAAAGTCTGCACTGTTATCCCCAAGGATACTTTCCACTTTGTTGAACTCTAACTGCATGTGTATTAAACTATTTTATATTTTAAAGATAATTTAGTATCCTTTTATATATGAAAAAACATACGTGAAGCTAGATACATAAGTCACACAGTTAGTTACCAGCAGAACTGTGCTTCAAGCTCAGATTTCTCTGACTCCATAGGTTCACACTCACAACATATCTACCAGTCCCACTGTTACATGAAATATTCTGGAGTCATTATTGCCTAGAAAGTATGCAAACTATATCCTCTGCTTTTACAATTATTTTCATAAATCTATCAAGCTTAAAAGACAATGAAATTTTAAAAATAATAAAATGACTTCTAGGTCAATTAACTAACTAGTAGATTAAATTTATAATCCATTTATAATTTTTGATTTGAAAAAATATACCAAAGTATTCTACACTGAATGAGTTATTGAAAATTAATTTTCTCTTTTTAATTATTTCTCTAACATTTAAATTTAATCCCATATTCCTATTGTCCCTATTCTATTATCTTACATGAAAAATTACAGCAAATTTCTGATTTGCAGCTCTATTGACTTACTATGTAGAGAACTTATTTTTCTCCTCCCATATTCCTTAGAAAGCCCGTGGTTCCATTTTTTAATACAATTCTGAGTAAACTATAATACATTATCTCAAATTTACATATTAAAACACATACACCAATTTTATATTCAGAGTTATAATTTCTAAAATAATGTAGAAGTGATGAAAAACCTTTCTTTTTATCTCTGGAACTGAATTTGTCATTCAATTATTATAATACACCATGAGTATTTTGCACTTAGATATGTATGCCAGTTTATTAAGATCTTCTTGAATTCCATAAGATGTATCAAAAGAGAAAACACAATAACTGTTCTCTGCAACAAGAAAAGTGATATGATTAGAATTTTTTCCATAATAAACATGGGAAAGTTTCTGAAACAATGAATTATATGATAAAAATGACTACATGAATGCAAGTTTCCATTTAATTAAAAAAATGGTCAGTTGATGGAAAAACCATGTGGCATAGGATCAGGGAAGTTATTAAATTATTATTTTTTCTAATACGTAGTCCTAGCTCTAATATTTATTAGCTATGTGACATTAGGTTAATAATAACTTAAATTCCCTGAAATAAGCTTCCTCTTAATCAAAATATAATCTCTTAAATACCTCAAAAATTCTATAAATATATACATAATAAGATAATATGAATAGGGTAAACTATGGCACAATATATAATTGTTTAATAAAAATTACTATGCTTCCTTTTGAAATTTTAAAATGCTATACTTCTCATTAGTGTCAGAAATAGATTACACTTGTTGAGAATCTAAAAGAGAAGAAAAACTTATGAATAAGAAGTATTAACAGGAGGGCTGGAGCAGTAGAAAAAAACTGTACTAGTCTATGTGATAGAAAGTTAGAATATTAGAAGTCTGGTAGAGTTACAGATTATATAGTTTCAGTTTTATATGGTCTTTCTTCATTTTGGAGATGCCATATACTAGCCTAAGGATTAGTACCTTGCTATATCCATAAGAAAATCTTAGAATAATTTTGAAAAATACATGGATGCTTGGGACCCATACAAACAGATTCTAACATAGTGGGTAGGTAATACTGGTTATGCAATCTGAATAAAATAAAGAAATTAAGAAATGTGTATTAGTAGGGCATCTGATTAATTAATTAAATGCAATCCCAAATTGATCTATAGATTTAATGCAACCCAATTAAAATTAAAGCAAAAACTTGTTTTCAGAAATTTACAAGCTGATTTTAAAATTTATATGAAAAAGCAAAGGACTAATATAGTCACAACAACTTTGAATAAAAAAGAATAAAGTTAGAAGACTTGCATCATCTGATTTTAGGATTTATCAAAAAACTAAAATAATCAAGAGAGTGTGGTACTGTTGAAAAGATATCTTCATTGGTGGGATTGAGTAGAGAGTTTTCAGAAAGAGATTCACAGTTACATGGTATAGATCAGCATTATAAGGGCTTGAAGGAAGCAGGGGTGGTGATTTAATCACATTCCAATTCAACTCTTCTATTTGACTTGTGCAGAAAACAGCTGGATCTTGGAGGATTACAGTTGATTATGATATACTTAAACAGGCAATTGCTCTCATTGAGGCTGCTGTTTCAGATTTGGTATCACTGCTTGAGCAAATTAACACATCCCCAGGTACTTGTATGCAGCTATTGATTTGGCAAATATTTTTTTTTCAATTCCTGTTAGTTTGCTTTCAACTGGCAAGAACAGCAAAACACCTTCACTATCCTTCTTCAGGGGTACAGCAAATCTCTAGTTCTATCTCATAATCTATTCTGTAATTACCTTGATCGAATTACACTTCTAAAAGACATCACACTGGTTCATTAAATTGATGATATTATGCTGACTGGACAAAGTGAACAAGAAGTAGCAACTATTCTAGTCATATTGGTAAGTCAATTGCATGTCAGAGGATGTGTAATGAATTCAACAAAAATTCAGAGGCATTCCAAATCAGTGAAATTTCTAGGCATCCAGTGGAGAGGGCAGTGTCAAGATATCCTTTTAAAGATGAAGAAAAATATGTTGCACCTGACCCCTCTTGCAACCCAAAAGAAGCTTAATGCTGGGTTGGCTGCTGAGGATTTGGAAGACAACATATTTCTCATTAGTGTGTCCTATTCTTGCCCATTTACCAAGTAACCCAAAAAGTTGCTAGTTTTGAGTGGAGACCAAATTAAGATGCCTTATCAGTGGGTTCTATTTTGGAATCTGTGCTCCTGAGAGTGACAGAATTAGACTCAAATAAGTCCTCCCTGCACATGGTTCACCAGTCCCTTCTATTCAAACCTACATGTGATGCTGGAGTTTCTTAGGTATACTTCCAGAGACTGGAGCCTCCCGCCTACCTATGTGCCAGGTGTGCATGAAATCTAGGTGGAGCTGCAACTCCTACCCTACAGCTCAATGGACTCATCCAAGTCACCTGGTGAGGAGACAACGATGGGAAATGGCCATCCCAGGGAATGGAGAGGGCCTGCATCTGCAGGCAGGATCATCCCACCCACCATATCCATGTGATATAAGCCCTCTCTCACTTGGAGTTGGAGTGGACATCACCATCCCAGTCGCCTCTGGATTGGGGGAAGAACTATGGACTAGAGTGGACTTGATGGTATTCTCTTGCTCACATATGGTGATTCTTGCAATGCAAGAAATTATAACAATGAGGTGGAGCCAGTGGCCACTTGACAGTTTTTGGGTAGGGAGGGGATGAGCAGTTGAAATACAGGGGCTTCTTTGGGAGTTGGAGGTTGTCCTGAGTACTGTTGTGGCAATGGATGTAGGCCATTTTAAATCAGCACACACCACTCAGAACTGAGTGGGAGAGAGTGTGGTCTACAGTGTGAACTGTGGTCTATGGTTGGTGGCAAGGCTCCAGGATGTGTAAGTTCATTGAGGTTGGTGGGCCACACTTGTGGGAGATGTTTGTGTGGGATGTGGTGGGAGATGTGGGAGGTGGGCAACATGGGAATCCCAGTGGGTTCCGTGTAATATTTTAGGTAATCTAAGCACCTCTTAAAATATATATATATATATAACATTTTTGTAAGCAAATACACATATATGCACATATATTTATATATCATTATGCAAATGTTTGTATGTATTGTGAGAATTTTGATTTTTACCCATAATAAAAAAAAATAATAATAAAAATAAAGTGTTAAAACGATGTGAAAGGGAAAAAAAAAAAAAGAGGTAGTTAGGTAGTTCTGTAAGAAATCCAGTCTTCTGTGTAAGCTGCTTTGCCGCCTGGGCCATAATCATCCAGCATATCCAAGGATGCTCAAAGTGTCAGTGGCAAATGGAGATGCTGTTTGGAGCCTCTGTCAGGCCTCTATACACACAGTACAAACATAGAACTTTGGAACAATGTTTACCATCTTTTGCAGATAACTACTCTTCTTTGGAAAACAGATTTTAACTTGCCACTAAGCTTTAGTAGAAACTGAATGCTTAACCATGGGCCATCTAATCATCATGAAAGCTGAGCTTCCTATCATGACATAGATGTTCTTTGACCCACTAAGCCATAAAGCTGGGCATGTACTAAAGCATTCCATCATCAAATTGAAGTGGCTTATAGGAGATCAGGCACTAGCAGACCCTGAGGGTCAAATTCAGTTACTGAAGGAGTGTGCAAAATCCCCCGACACCCACTTCTGCCACCTTCCTTTACTGTCCCAGCCCACTGGTATGGCTTCTTGGGGGTTTCCTCAAAAGAAGAGAAAATGTGGGCCTCATTTACAGAGGGTTATTCACAATATACATATGCCACCCAAAAGTGGACAGCTGCAGCACTACAGCGCCTTTCTAGGACATTCCTTAAGGAGAGTAGTGGAAGGAAATCAACTCAGTGGAGAGAAAGTTGAGAAGAGAACTTTAACATTCATTTCACTTGGAAAGAGAAATGGCCAGAGATGGATTTGTGTACAGATTTGTGGGCTGAAGCCAGTGCTTTGGTGTGTGGTCAGAGTTTAAAAGGTTATGATTGGAAAATTGGAGACTAAATGGTCTGGGAGAGAGGTATGTGGATAGAACTTTTTGAATGGATGAAAAACTTGAATGCATTTGTGTCCCATGTGAATTTTCAACAGCCAGTGCCTTTAGCAGAGGAGGACTTTATAATCAAATGGATAGTATGATCTGTTTTGTGGATACAAGTTAGGATTTTTCCCCAGCCACTCCTATCACTGTCCAATGGGCTCATGAACAAAGTAGTCATAGTGGTAAGGCTGGAGGTTATGCATGAACTCAGCAATATGGACTTCCAATCACAAAGGCTGATCTGGCTACACCATTGTTGAAAGCCCATTCTAACAGCAGCAGAGGCTACCAACCAGTCCCCAAGTGTTCACCTTGCTACTTGGTGGCAAGTGGATTGCATTACATCACTTTCATCATGAAAGGGGTAGTGTTTTGTTCTTCCTGGGCATTTACTCTGGATACTCTTTTGCCTCCTATGGACACAGTGCTTTTGCAAAACTACCATATGTGGGCTTATAGAATGTGTTATCTCTCATCATGCAATTTTAAGAACATTGTTTCTGTTCTATGAAATCACTTCACAGCAAATGAAATGTGTACAGTGGTCCCATATTCATGGGATTCTCTGACATTAAAATGATCTCCATCAACCTGAATCATCTGGATGGAATGGCCTTTTGAAGACTCAGTCACAATGTCAACAGTGGGGAAATATCTTGCATCACAGGCAAAATATTCCTCAGGAGGCTGCATATGCTCTAAATTAGTGTGCACGCTGTGGAGATATTTCTCCTATACCCAGGATTCAAGAGGCTAGGAATAACACAACATAAATAAGAGTGGCACCAATCACTATTACCCATGTGATTCACTAACAAAATTTTTGCTTCTTGTCTCTGAAAACTTGGGCTCTGCTGACCTAGAGGTCTCCAAAGGGAGGAGCACTTTCACCAAAAAACACAGCAATGATTCCATTGAACTGGAACATAAGACTGCCAGTTGGTCATTTTGATCTCCTCATGTCTCTGACTCAATAGGCAAAAAGGGAGTTACTGTACTGGTTGGGGTAATTGATCCTGCTTACCAAGGGGAAATTGGACTGCTAATGGATGTAAGAGTATGTATGGAATATATGAGATCCCTAAGTGTGTCTCTTAGTACTTCTACACCTTGTGATTAAAGTCAATGGAATAACACAACAACCCAATCCGTCCATAGTACAAATGGTCTAGAGCCTTCAGGAATGAAGATTTGGGTCACCCCACCAAGAAAAGGACCATGATCACCTGAGATGCTTACTGAGGTAAAGGGAATATGCAATGGGTAGTAGGTGAAGGTGTATAAAATTACTAGTTATGACCATGTAAGCAATTGCAGAAACAAAGATTATAATTTTTTAGTACTTTCCTTTATTTTGTATGAATATGTTTATAGACACACACACACACATATAAAGTAAGTATCTTTGTTTTCTTCCATCTCTTATCCCCTTATCATAAACCATAGGCTATATTAACTTTAGGTCATACTACTAAATTTAGAGGATAAGAATGAATACCACTCAAGGACTTGCATCCTCTTCTGGACAAAGCATTATGCATTTTTTGTTGTATATAGGACAGTTTTATGTTAGGCAGAAGTATGGCTATGTTATTGTCATTATTTGGAGATTAAGTATGATTTAAGTACATGTGTATGAGTGCCAAGTTGATAAGCAGTAGCCTGTGATGGTTAATTTCACCTTTCTACTTGGGCAGAGTGTGGTGTCCAATTGTTTGGTGAAGCTAGCACTGGCCTGATAGTCACTGTGAGGGTATTTCATAGATTAATTTGCACATGTAACCAGTTGATTGCCTCTACAACTTATGGATCTATCACCAACAAAGGAGGTTGCCCACAACAATGTGGGTGATCTCCCCAGCTGTAGCAGTTTGAGATTATTTTATGATTCCCCAAAAGAGAAATATTATACTTGTAAACTAATCTATTCCTCTAGGTTTGACACCCTTTGATTGCATTACATTAATATGAGGTGTCTTTGATTAGATTACTTGTTAAGATTAAGGTTTTTGATTTGACTATGTCAGTGGGCATGACCCAGGTTGAGTCTTGCCACCTTGCTGGACACTCAGGCAGACAGACAGACAGACACACACACACCCAGGAAGAGAGAGCTCTGTCATTATTGATCCTTCCATGTGACAGAAAGGAGAAGGATCAGACCCAAGGAGAGATGAGACATTTTCCTGACAGTTTACAGTTGAGATTGGGACCAAGACTGATATGGGATGACCAGAAAGTAACAAGTCTTATACCAGGAGAGAGAGGACCATGGGATCACTTAAGCTTGAAGCCTCAAGAGGCTGAGCCCATGGAGCCTCAGGTGGAAAAGGAAGCCCAGAAGAGAAGGCAGAGACCAGCCAGAGATCAGCAACCATCTTGCTTAAACACGTGGCACCTGACTTAGGTGAGAAAGCAACCTTGAGTTGGACTTTTTAAGACCTTGTAAGTTTTTACCCTAAATAACTATCCTTAATAAAAGTCAACAGATTTCTGGTACTTTTCATTGGCATCCCTTTAGCAGACTAATACACAATCCAATAATTTGGAGATCTTTAAAAACAGAACTGATTGTTTCAGAAATCAGAAATAATTTCTGCTTCTACTTCAGCCAGCCAGCTTCTAGTGGGAAATTCAACTTCATCTTCAGAAGAGTTACCATTTTACAGCCTGACCTACAGAATTCAGATTTGGCAATCCCCACAGTCATGATGTGAGCCAAATTCTATAACAAACCCATTAATATATATCATATCAGTTGTGTTAAAAACCTTCTTAGTCTGTCAGACTTCCATTAAAAATACCACATAATGGGCTGGCTTAAACAAAATGAATTTATTGGTTCCTGGTTTTGAAGGCTAGAGAACCAAATTCAAGATATCATCAAAGCTTGCTTTGTCCCCAAAGTTGTAGCATTCCTGTCTTGGCTTGCTGCAATCCTTTGGGTTGCTTGGCTTGTATCTCTGCTTCCTGTCGTATGGAGATCTCTCTCTCTCTCTCTCTCTCAATCTCTCTCTCTCTCTCTCCCCCCCCCTTGTGTCTGCTCTTCTTGTTTCTGCTGATTTCCAGCTCCTTCTTATGTCATCTTATCCAATGTCTGGCTTCCAGTGTCTTCTTTTTAAAATTCACCATTAATATTGTTTAAGATCCAGCATCATTTATTTGGGCTATGACATAAAAGAAAATAATCTGTTCAAGAGGTCTTATATAGAAAATTGTTATTCTCATAAGAATGAGGATTAAGATTAAGAACATGTCTAAAGCGGGTACATAATTCAATATACCACAGTGCACCTTCTGAAACACAAAAAGGCATGTTCTTTCCATATGCAAAATGCATTCATCCATCCTAGTTCTAGCTGCAGTCCATCTTCAGGTAAAATTCCTCTGTAGTCTGTAGAGCTGTGCAATCAAGAAAACAAGTTATCCAATCCCCAAATTTAATAGTGGGACAGACAGAGTATAGACATTCTTATTCCAAAGAGATAAATTTGGAAGGAAAAATGAGTAAGAGTCCCAAGCAAGTTTGAAATCAAGCAAGGTGAACTCCAAAAAATTTCAAAGTCTGAGAGTCATCTGTGGATCAATGCTTTGTCCTCAACACATGTTGAAATGCCAGACCCATGCTTTCCAAGCACCTGGACAGTGGTCCTACTCTCTGCAAACATAAGGTATAGGCCCCACCCTCTCCAAACTCTGAAGGATAGAATATATTCTCTCACATTGCTGTGGCAGCTGAACTTTCCCTGAACATCTGGACAGACATCTGTATCCTTCAAATGTCTGTATCCTTTAGGAAGGGTGGGTCAGAAATCCCACCCTTCCCAAAGGCTTGGCCTGAGATGACCAATTCAGTGAAACTTCTGATTCCATGGTTCTGCCCTTGAGGTCATTTTTTCTTCATTTTGTCCTGTCTCTGCCCTTTTCGGTCAGACTGGCAGTTTATCTGTTCATACAAAATTCTCAAAAACCTTGTCAGTTTTGCATAAGGCTTAAGGGGTCCAAACTATCAGACAACAGGATTTTCCATAGTTCCTTCCTAGAAAAACACATTTCCAATCCTGACTAGAAGAGAACTTAAGGAAACTTCTGGAGTGATTACAATATTCTGCTTCCTATTCTTGGTCCTGTATACAGGATTAGTTTCAGTTCATATAAGTTCAATTATATTTATGATATATGTACTTATTTTATGTATATAATCAATAATAAAAATTTAAAAGGAAACAAAACCTTATTTTGTTGTGCCTTTTCAAATAAGGTATTTAAATGTTCTTTGAATCACTTACCATCTTGCTTATTCTTCTATTAATGAAATAGTAAATAAATTTTAGTCATGTCCTCATTGTGTGTTTGTATGAGTCAAGTTTTTAACATTTCAAAATTGTAATTTATCATTTTGTTTCTCTCAAATTGCTAATTCTTTTCCTCATTCAAATTGATTATTCTTCATTTCTGTCTTTTTCTTTTTTTTCCCTTAAATATGCATTTTATGGTGACTAATCACTCTCATATGTTGCCAAAATATTCTAAATTTTTGTTTGTTTTATTTCTAGCTTATTTCTGAATTTGTGATTCATGTTATCATATCCTCCTGATGTCTATCATCTAATTTCTGGAATATGTGAATTTCTTTAATATTTAGCTTTTAAAAATTTTCTTTTACATTATTCTAAGTTATTAAATTATTTACTTGCTTACTATATTGCCTTTTTATACTCTGATTTTATTAAATTTTGGAATATTATTTAGTTTTCTTTTTCCTTTTACACTTTAAATATGGTTATATGATGTTTATTTGTGATTCTTCTATTCCTCTGTGTTTAAATGAGATGGCTATTCTGACTATCAGAATGAGGTACAGACATCGGTTAAGAATGGGTTGATAGCTTTTCTGGTTTCTTGCTCAATAAACCACTCTAGTGCTTTTATGATGGACCAACATATTTTCTTAGTGTAGAATTACTTTCACTCTTGGAGAGATGTCCAATTCATGATTATTTCTATCTGGAATTTCTTGAGTACCATAGCTATATTGGTTTTACCTTCCAAAGTGTTACTTCACACTTGACATTCTATGTTGCTATAACAATATTTCCTGACACCTACATCTTCTAGAATGTCTTCCCTTATTTGAAACTTTCCTTTCAGTGCTTCTGCTCCACTCAATTTATTTTTGGCTGCCTTTTGGTTTAATTCAATTTTCATTTATTTCTTGCTTCTTTTTTCTCTCCTTCTAATGAAAGGCTTACACAAATGTCTGGTAATCTTTATTGTCTGCTCATAATTAAAAATGGGTACTGAAATAAAATCCTGGTGTTATGTTGTATCCCTACTTTCAGATTTTGGTTCTGAACACTCTTCCAATTTCTCCCTAGGGAGATGTAAATGTTTATGCTATGCTTGACCTTCATTTGTATTGGAAGCAAATAACTTGTTCTCTAGATTTCCCAGGTCCACAGACAGAAGGCACTTCCCCAGGACAAATCACCCCTATAGCCAAATTTGATGAGATTTTGTACTAAACATTGTTAATGAAATTACTTAACGCTTTGGGATATTGTAATGGAATGGTTGTATTTTGCATGTAGAAAGAACATGTATTTATGGGGTCCAATTTGATGAGACTTTGTGCTAAGTATTGTTAGTGAAATTACTTAAAGCTTTGGGATATTGTGATAGAGTGAATGTTTAGGAAAAAACACATTGCAACTTTTATATCAAGTGATATAGATACACTGTTCATAGGAATTATAAATAATTCTGTAGTCATTACTATTCACTCAAAAACTATTCTATCCTTACAATACACAATTTTCTAGGAAGTTTGAAAAGACCAATGACATCCTTAAATCAAAATTAGCAAATCTTTTAGAAATTCTTGAGCTGCCTTGGCCTAAGTTACTCCTACTGGCCCTTATGGCCATACTGTTCTCAGGAATACTTCAGTTATGTCCCTAGGAACTGGTTGCTGAAAGGTACATGCATTTAGGGATTTAACCTCCAATATTAGACCCTGACCCACTGTATGCAGACATGGCAAATTACTGTGAGTGAGTCATGTTTTTTGCCCAGTCCTATCAAAAACAAGTTAAGGCTGCCTTCTCACAATATTTTCTGAACAGCCTCTTCATGACCTTCAAACAGGATATTTGTTTTTTTTGGAAAAGACATTGGATAAAAATTGCACAGTTTTCTATTAATAATGACCAGAGCAGTAAATCTACAGGTATTCAATCCTATGTTCATATTCCAAAACTAAAGAAGCAATTTAGAATTCCACAGCATTTGAAGGCACTAATAGGGGACCTCAAACTGAGGTTTCACAGAGATCCTCTAGAAGTAGATGCTCTTCAGTAACATTGCTGTTACAACATATTTGGAACAAGTGTATGACAACAGATACTATTATGCTTCTGACTAAGACATTGGACCAAGACCCTTACTCTCTTAGTCAGGGTTAGGGAAACAGAACAGACAGGAGGTATCTGTAAATAGTATGAGATTTTATAAAATTCTCTCATGTGACCTTGGATATGCACAAGTCCAAATACTGCAAGGCAAGCTGCAAATCAGGGGCTCTGATAAAGGTCCTTGATGAGTTCCCAGAAGACACTTACTATCTGATGTCTAAAGAGAAGACAAGCACAGAAAAACAGAGAGCAGACAGTGAGCGCAAAACAAGGGAAGGGTGTGTGTGTGGGGGAGAAATAAATAGATAAATAAATCTTTTTTAAAAATCAACTCTTGTCATTAAAACATTTGGCAATGATTGGGATTTTAAAAATTAAGTTTAATTATACAAATGTTTGTTATATGACACTAATGTTACATAAAATAAATTAAATACTTAAAATAAATTTTATTGAGATTAAACTCAAAGAAGGTTGTTATTCTGTGCAGTAAGGTGCCATGAAAATTCATACATTTCATTACATTTTGCCTTTTCTATGTCAGTAAATAAGAGCAATTTTTCCTTTAACTTTCCTGAAAATCTTGCTGACAGAATTTCCTGACAACTCTTGATGTCTCTGAATCTGTCCATAGATTAGTAAGTGATTTATGAATAAAGATATAAAACATAAAAAGATGTCCCTTTAGAGAAATTATGGACTTCACTACATGGAAATGATGACATGATAGGGAAAATGTTGACGTTTAGCAACTTCATCAAGCTGATCTTCACTCTGGCATTTCTGTTAAGTAATATTTGAGGATATTAGACTGAGTTTATGTGTACTTATTTTTCTATAACAGGATAAGGAAACAAAGATAAAATAAATAGATCTTATATTTTTAAAAGAATAGATAATCCTTCTGGAAGACTGACAACCATTTCCTCAACTCTCATATGGTCTGAATTCATAAAGTATCAGACACCCATGAGAACAGTTTTACATACATCAAAATTCAGAAAAGGAAATTTTTTATCATGGCTACCGTGTATTATTAAGTGACTACTAATGATGGGGAATTTTGTGTCTGTCACTTTGCATTATCTACATAGATATTTGCCAGCTCAAAATACTAGAGTCCTTGTATATATAAGGACACTCATGCCCTGTTAGAAAAGAACATGACAAAGTTCACATAATTATTTACAGATCCAGGATTTAAGCCCAGATTTCTCTGACTCCACATTATAAGCTATTTCCTCTCAACCATATTATACCATTGTTACATGCTAAAATTCCGGAATGATTGCCTAGGAAAAAACACAAAATAACATTCTCACCTATTTTTATTCATTTTTAATAAAATCACGGTAAGGAAAGAACTCAAGTAAACATGAAATTAAAAACAAACTGAAGTGGGACTTACCTCATTTAATCAACAAGTAGAATAAATTTAAATTAATTATTATTCCTCTAATCCAAAAAAAATTTATATGCACACAAAGCGGCATATACTCAATGGTTGGTTATAAGCTAATTTTCTCTCCATTTAATAAAAAGTCTTATTTCTATTTTCCTTCTTCTGACCATCATCTTTCATCAAGAAAATTAAAACAAATTTCTCATTGTATCTCTATTTACCTAAACATATATGAAATCATTCCTATTTAGGCTTTCATCTATCTTGGAAGCTCTAGGCATGCAGTTCAATATTTTAATACAACAATGAGTTAACTAGAATCAACTATATCAAATTAAAATATTAAAGCATGTAATATCAAGGTATTAAAGCATATAGGTGGAGGATCAGAATTATAGTTTTAAAAATATTTTTAATAATAGAAAACCCTTCTTCTTACCTACGGAACAAAATTGTTAATTAAAGTATACTCTGAATATTATACATTTGGATTCTTTTATTAACTTCTTGAGTTATTCCTAAAATTTTTATCTTTCTGGGATTCACAAAAATAATCTCAAGATGTCACACCAAGGAAGCTCCTGGGGGAAGAATAGTCTTTTGAAATAATGGGATTGAAATAATGGAACAGCCTTTTAACACACATACACACAAAATACATTGATTAACTCTTTGCACCATATTTAAACTCATCTTAGTATGAATATTAGAAATTATTGAAAAACATAACATTTTTAAACTTCTAGAGAAAACATAGAACAGTGTATGCATAACCAAGAGTTAGTCAATGTTTTTAAAATGAAAGATACAATGCATGAACCAGAAGAGAAAAAGTTGATATACTGTACTTCATCACATTTAATATTTTATGCTTTGTGAAAGACACTGCTGAGTGAATGTTGAAACAAGCCAGTGACTTGGAAACATTCCAGTTTTCTTGGAGAAAATATTTGCTAAACATCTAATAAAGAACATGTATCTGGAATGTATAAAGAACTCACAAGTCTCCTTAACATGAAGACAAAAAAATTAAAATCAATTAAAAATCTGCAAAAGTTCTGCCAGCCATTTCAGAAAAGGAGATGCAGAGATGGCAGCTAACACCATAAGTAGATGCTCAGCATCATTTGTCTAGAGAGATGCCATATAAACCCACTATGTGAACCCTCTTACTTGAAACTTTCTTTACAGTGTTTCTGTTCTGTTTAACTGACATTCTTATTATCTTGTGTAATAGTGAAACATTAAATTTCTTCCTTCTGAAACTGATTCCAAAACAATGAAACCCAGTTTTACCATTTATATTCATGTGTTCTATACATTCTATGAATTTCAGTATGACAAGAAGGAAATAAAAGGTCAAAGATGGAAATGAAATCACAAACTGCTAATAGTTTGATAAATGTTATGATTGAGCACACAGTAAAAATCTATGAATTAGAAATAATGAATTTATTAAATGTGCTGGATAAAATATAAACAGAATAATCAACTTATTTTTATAGTTCAGCAATAAAATATCAAAAAATAAAATTGAAGGAGAGAGAGCATTAACAAAAATACTTTTATAAAAATAAGAACCCCAACCTAGGTATAAATCTAACTTAAGGAACCTAAGGCATCTATAAACATATGTATAAAAAGCCTTTCGTTGAAATAATTTATATTAAAGATCCCATCTACATTAATTTAACATGCACAGGAATGGATTCACTTTAAGAACAGGATTTTCTGGGGTCCACAAAAGCTTCAAACTACCACCGTCTTCATCTACACAATGGAGGTAAAGAAGAGTTTTCCAGGGAATGCACGAGATCCCCTAGGGTTTCTCTTACTACTACCATGACCTGTGATTAAAGTCAATGGAAAACTGTAACAACTCAATTCAGGCAGGACCACCAATGACATAGAAACATCTGAAATGTGCAAATCAAGGAATCACAGTTTGGTTCACTCCACCATTCAAAGAAACACAGTCATCTGAGGAATTTTCTGAGGGTAAAGATACCTTGGAATGGGTAGTAGAAGAAGGTAGTAATAAATATGAACTATGACCCAGTGAAAGTAACAGAAAGGAAGATTGTAATTGTTATGAATATTTTCCTTGTTTTGTTATGAATATGTTTGTATATGTACAAAAAGCAAATATCTTTGTTTTTTCTTCCCTATCTTATCCTCTTATCATATGACATAATTGTATTCATTTCATGTTGTAACATTTAAGTTATAGGATATCAAGTTTGACAGTCAATATTACCCAAGGACTTCCACCCTATCCAGGAGAGATTTAGTGCGTGTCCAGTTTTACACAGGATAGTTGTGTATTGTTACATGGAAAATGTCTGTTATTATATTTTAATTATGATGTATGGCTGCCAATTTGACAAGTGGTGGACTGTAATCGCTAGGTTCATGTATCAATTTTGCCACAATGGTGCCCATTGTTTGGCCAAGCAAGCACTGACCTAATGGTTACTGTGAGGATATTTCATGGACTTAAGTGATCTGTAAGTTGATTGTGTGTATGATTGATTATATCTACAGTACCTGAGGAGGTTTTCTTCATCATTAAGAGATGTCTCATCCAATCAGGTGAAATCCTTGAAAGGCAAAGTAATGATATATATATATATATATATATCATATGGATGCAAATATAATATATTATATTATAAATTTATATATATATATATATAATGAAAGTAATGAGTGTAAATTATATAGGGGCAGCCCAAAGCCATTCAGCCATATAAAATGGCCTCTCTTTGTTATGCCTTGGTGATACCCATGCTGAATCCCATTATCTTAAGTTTCAGGAACAAAGAGGTGAAAGAGGGCCCTAAAGAGAACCTGAAAATGTGTGCAAATATTCTCTTCAAAATTCATTGTGGAATACAGTAATAATAAGTTATGTTGTAGGCAATGTATATGCTATCTGAGTTTTCTTTAGCCTTTTACTCTTTGTATACAACTGGAAACACACTAATTTACTCCAGAATAATGTGCAAGTCATTGGAATATATTCTCTCTTAAACTCGACATCCCTAAACACTAGGCATGAAACTAATGCAACTTAAGTCACACGATAAGGGAAAAAGTTAGTGAAGAAAACAAAGATATTGATTTTATGTACATATACAAACACTCTTAAAACAGGGAAGAAATATTCATGACCATTAAAGTCCCTACTTTTGTAACTGGCCACATAGTTGAAATTCATATTTATCACTACCTTCTTCCATTACCAATTCCATATTACCTTTACCCTCAGCAAGTACCTAAGCTGGCCATGGTTCTTTGCCTGGTGGTGTGACCCAATCTTTCATTCCTGAAGACTCTGGACCATTGTTAATCTTGCTTGGAATACCCCAGTCAATAGAGTAATTACCCTCTCTGACTTTTGATTCAGAGGCATGAGGAACCCAAGATGACCAGACGGCAGTTTTAACTTCCGGTTCAATAGAATCATTGTTGTTTTACATAGTTGACATAAGCCTCCTTTTAGAACTAAGACCCATAGACCAGCAGAACTGAAGATTTCAGGGGTAGGAAGCAAAAGTTTTCCTAGTAGATCAAAAAGCATAATAGTGAGTGGTACCACTCCCATTTCTAATCCTCGATTTCTGGACCCATGAATCCTGGCTATGGGAAATAGCACCATAGAATGGACTATGTTTTAGACCATACACAGGCTCCTGGAAAACATTGCCCCAGCTCTGCAAGGTATTTCCACCCAGTTGACACTGTACTTGAGTCTTCAAAAGGCCATTCCACAATTCTAGCAGTCCAGCTGCTTAAGGATGATGGGGAACATGGTAAGACCATGAATCCTGACTATTGGAGAAACAGCACCATAGAATGGAGGCTTATTAAGAGTATGCACAGCCTCCTGGCTCTGAGGGCAGGGAGAGGGAAAAATAGTTGTAATATGTGGGCTTTCTCAGGACTTGGGAATCATCCTGAGTGATATTGCAACAACAGATATAGGCCATTTTATATCAACACATAACATGCAGAACTGTGTGGGAGAGAGTGTAGTCTACAATGTCAACTATGGTCCATGCTTAGTGACAAAGCCCCAGGATGTGTTTTTCAATTGCAATGAATGTGCCACACTAATGAAGGATGCTTATGTGGGAGATTGTGGGAGGTGTGGGAAGTGGGGCATATGGGAATCCCTATATTTTTATGTAAAATTTATGTAATCTAAGTATCTTTTTAAAAATAAAAAAATTAAAAACAAAAACAAAAAGAATGTTCACAGCCTCCTGGAGAACATTGTTGCAGCCCTGAAAGGTATTGCCAATTAACTGGCTCCATAATTCAGTCTCAAATGGCCTTTCCTCTCTTCTATCAATCCAGCTGCTTCAGAATATTAATAGCTGTGGTCTTTTCATATATGCATTTATCATACTGAGAAAGTTGTCTTCCATCCCTATTTTGCCTAGTGATATTGTCATGAAATAACATTGTATTTTGACAAATTCCCATTCTACATCAATTGATATTATAACATATCTTTTCTTTCATTTATTAATGTGGTGTATTACCTTGAAATTGTTTTCTTTAGTTGAACCACCCTTACATTCCTTGGATAAATCTAAATTGGACATAGGATGTAATCCTTGTAATACTCAGTTACATTTAATTTGCTAGAATTTGTTGATGATTTTTGCAACTATATTCCTAATGGAAATTAGTATATACTTTTCTGTGCCACTTCTCAGTCACAAGTAAAATCCCATGTTAGGGGACATATACATGACCCTCAATTCAGAGTTCCACAAAGCCAGTTGGGATTGATATACAAAGACATCTAATTTTAATCAAGGTGCACCCACCCTGAGACCCTTGCTTGTATGTGCATGGACCACAACTGTGGGACATACAAAATACCCTGCAAAACCTAGGAAGGGGGAGAGGATTGGGACAAACAAACTTGTTGTTGTTCCCCTACCTTTCTAAGCTTATATTTTCTGTCCATTTCACATTTGTTGAGTCATTACTTAGCCTTAATTATCTTCCAAAGTTTGGGGAAAGTTAATTCTGACAAATTCTACCCATTTTCTTTGTTTGTATGTGGGTTGTGAGCCAGATATGTCCTACTCCAGAATCTTACTCATGTCAGGTCCTGCCCATCAGGTTTTTCATGGTGTCCACTCTTTTCTTTATAGCTCTTTGCATATTATTAATAGTTATTTTAAATTTTTCATCTGATAATTCCAACATCTCTGACAAACCAGAGTCTGGGTATGATGTTGCCCTGATCTTCAGATTGTTTTTGCCTTTTAGGATGTCTTGTGAGTTGTTGTTGAAATCCACACATGAAATATAAGGCAAAGGCCACTGAGGTAAATAGACTTTTAGCATTAGGTCTATATTTATCTGGTTAGGAGTTAGGCTGTTTTATTGTTCCCTGTAGCTGCAAGTCTCAGTAGCTAAAATTTCTTCTGGTGTCCTTGTGTCTGTATGTCATCTTTGGTTTCCTTAGAGATTTGTTCTTAAATTGCATCTGAATCTTTCGATCTTAATAGTTGTAAAACATTCTTATATATAAGAACACTAATAATGTGTTGGTAGGTTGTAGGGATAGGTAAAGATCTATAATCCTATGATTAGGTCTCAGTCTTCTAGTTAGATTATTTCACTGGAACATGAAATTTACAAAAGATTATTAGCTTTTTGTTTTACCTCTTATGTGAGAAGTGGGAAATGACAGATTGACCTGGATTTGTGCATCTTTTTTCCACCTGATAAATTAGGCTTTGATAAAACCCAGTTTGCTTAGGCTCAGGTAAAATGCTGTCAATTAAAGACAAGGCTTTATTAAGTCTTTAAATATTTTAAATGGTTATTTTCCCCTTCCTGCTGGTGGAGGCACTACTGGATTTTTCCATCATCTTTACAGTAACAATCTGTTGGAAATTGTGGAGGCAAATGCAAAATAGTTTGGAAGTCCCCCTAACCCTGGCCATCCAGAAGATTTTTATTTTCCAAGTGAGTCCACATTCACTCTTCAACAATCAGTCAGGTTGAGGAATTAAATTGTAAAAAGGAGAAATTTTATATGTCCTATTAAATACTTCTACCTTTTGCTACATCTGATACACTAAATTTCTGTATCTGCATATCTTAACAGTATTAAGGAAGTGATTTACCTTGTGACCTCAATATCTGACAAATCTAAGAGGAATTGATATTTAGATATTTTACCTTGCCACTAAATAAGAGTGGCTATTTCCAAATTCTACCCGTTGGGCTAGAAATTGGCAGTATTGGTCAGAGAAATACACTGAAAATATTCTACTAACAAACCTTTGCTTCTCCTAATAAAGATATATGAATCTTCTTTGCATAATTATCAGAGAAATTACAAATGAGGTTCTGAAATTTTGGGGTTAATATCTATATTCACAGTTAAGAATTAACTGTTGAAGATGGTTTTGACTACTTGTTTTGATATGATTGTTTTAGTGAATTCAAAAGACAAGCACCACTGGAGGGAAAAGAATCATTTTCATTGGGATAAAAGATATTTCACTCTTAAGGAGTCCTCAGATGGACAAACCTTGAAACCAAATTAAATACAGCAGAGGTGAGTTGAAATGAAAATCATTTTTCATCATGCACTTTGTTAATTAGGATTAATTTGAAAAACATTAACAAATGCAAAGTCATTCCTCATATTTAAAGTGTAAAAGTCCAGATGGAAACTAAGGCCAATAACCTAGCATCAAACATCATAGAAACTCTGAAATATAGACCATCTTTTAAGATTGTGCAGCATCTGTATCCTGTAGTCAGTTGTAGGATTTTTCCTAAGCTGTAATTTTGTCTTTCCTGATCCTTATATACACTCTCTGTAAATATTATCATGTAGTCTCAGTGTATTTTGGGGAGTTTTGAAATAGGTATAGTCAATAAAAGTAATTGAAAAATGTAAAGGAGAGAATTTAATTAAAGGAATAAAAAATCTGTGGTGTTCAACCAAAGAGTACAGATGCCTGAGTGGATCAGGATGTGGGAGGGCAGGTGGAGCAAAGGAGTTAACCAGAGAATATAACTTCTCAGGGATTTGAGAGGAGAATTAACTTCATAATGAGTACAGAGGAATTTCTATGAAAAATGTGAGAATATATCAAGCCACCAAACACTGAAGTCATCAATTTTAATTATAATAAATGAAAATCAAGGTATATGTGGCTAAGAACAGCAGTATGAATACATCAGGAAATGTTTAAGATGGATATATTCAAATGTAGTCATAACCAAATAGATGACACAGTTTATCTATCTGTATAAAAGGTTGCATAGGAGGGCTCATTAGTAATTTATTTAGAAATATTTTAAGATATATTGGCTAAAAATAAGCCATTCTCTAGTCATGTTTCTGACCATAAAAAAATGGACTGACACAGAGCATTCTTTTCAGTTTGATTCAATGCCAAAAATGTACTTTATAATGAACCAGTTTTTTCGAATATTTTTTTCATTGTTTCTTTTACATCTTTGTTCCTCAAACTGTAGATGATTTGATTCAGCATGGTAATCCCAGCAGTGTAAATTATAGACATTATCATATCATTGTCTGAATCATAGCTGGAATTTGACTTCACATACATGAAGGGGATTGTCCCATGGTAAATTGACACCCCAGTTAGGTGAGAGCCACAGGAAGAAAAGGCTTTTGGCCTCCATTCAGGAGAACACCTCTTCAGAATGGCTAGCAGAATGAAAGCATAGGAAATCAGAACTATGGATATAGTAACTATCTCTATAAAGCCCACAATGTAGAAGAGTAGAAGCTGGTTGATGTGAATGTGCAAACAAGAAATAGCCAAGAGTAGAGGAATGTCACAAAGCACATGTCTCATTTCATTGGATGCACAGAAGGAAAGGCTAAAAGAGGCCACTGTATATAAAGTACCATGCAAAAAGCTGCCAACATAGGAAGCAATGATGAGAGGCACATAGGCTCTCAGTGACATGTTAACTGAATATAACAGTGGGGTGTAGATTGCTACATAGTGATCATAAGCCATTGCAGCCAAGAGAAAGCATTCTGTGCTTCCTAATGTAACAATGAGAAAAATCTGTGTTGTACATACAAGAAGTGAAATAGCTTTACTCTCTCCCAGGAAATTGACCAACATTTGGCGGGTAACAACTGAAGAATAGCAGAAATCCAGGAATGACAACACACTCAGAAAATTGTACATGGGGTTGTGGAGCCAGGATCCTTAATAACTAATAAAACCAGTCCCAAATTTCCAATCAGATTGAAAAGATAAGCTGCTAGAAATAATGATAATAGGAAGACCTCCAGCTCAATTTTATCTGTGAAGCCCATCGATATAAACCTGGTGAATTCAGTCACATTCTGCCATGGAATCCTGTATATATCCAAACCAGATGGTAACTCGGGCATCTCAGTTTATATGTATAGGGCTGCAGGACACTGTCTGGTGATATAGAGTTCACACAATTATGTCCCCACATCTGCTTAGAATGTCGGTGATAACCTAGGCAGTTATTGGATAGGCATTGATGAAGAAATTGGGCCCAAGTGGATATGGTTCCCTGTATATATAAAAGGAAGACACAGTTTTATTCATTTCTTGCCTAAATTTGTCATATTAAAAAAGAAAACAAAATTAATTCCAGTGGATTGTTTACTATAAATTTTGAATTAACTTTCATTATATTATATTTTCTTAAAATTCAGAAAAAAACAATGTATATCAAGGTTTTTGTATCCAAATATGTTACAATGGAGTGTAACACCTGAATAGTAGTTTAAATTTTCTACAATGAGCATGAAATACCTTTAGTTAAATTATCATAATTGTAAAATTGAAGTAATTATATTTACCTCATAAGATTGTATTAAATTTAAAGGAAAAAAATCAGGGTGAATGTTAAGTCATTTAAAAATGTTTCCACATGACAAACTATGATGTTAGATGTACATTTCAGCTTCTCTTCTAGGACAGCCGTTTCACATCAAAGCATTTTATATATGATTTCCTGGCAATTACCCTGTTCCATTAGATCTTGTGGAATAATTTTGAACAAAGCATCCAAAATTATTCCACAAGAAAGTGCACCCTGTGTATTATTAAAAAAAAAAGTACAATTTTTTTTCTTTTCTTCATCACACTAAGTTGTCCATTTTTGCCTCTTCAAGTTGTTGTAACATTGTAATTGTTTTTAAATAATTAACAAAATTGCATAACCTGTTTCTCTATACAATTGCTCTTTATTTCTGAAAGTCTTGGGATGGATATTCCAGATATATTTCTACAAAAATAAATCTCAGCCATAACTTTAAAATATTATAATTGTTACTGGCGCTTCTGAAATAACTATAAAATATTATCACTGTAAATCAATGATGAAGTGATTGCTAAAACCCTTGTTATTGCTTTGCTATAGCATGTTTTAATTCTGGTATATTTTCTTATGTCCTCCTAATGTTTCTTTTGTGGAAATATGAAGAAAGAAAACAGCATAACCACAGTTAACAGCAGTATTGGAATATTCTTGCATCAATGTCAAAACAGATAGTATGTTAACACTAAAGGACAATAATAGAGAGTTATGTGATTTTTTTTCTTTTGGAATAACGAAAACATTCAAAGTTTACTGGGGCGATGCCTGCCCAAGGCTATGATGAAATTAAGACACACTGAGTGTACACTTTGGATAGACTGTACAATCGAATGGGACTGTATAACAGTGACCCATGTGTTGGCAGATGGACTGTGGTAAATAGTACAAATATGAGAATGTTCTCCCGTAAACTAAAACAAATGTACAATACTAATACATGGTGTTAACCATGTTGGGTGAATGGAAAAAAATATCAAATTACACTATGGACCATAGTTAGTGGGAATAGCCTGATGATGTATTTTCATAATATGTAACAAATGTTCCACAACAGTGTAAGGTGATGGTGGAGGGGTGATGTATGGGAATTCTAAACATAATGCATGCTTGTATTGTAAGCTCACAACTTCTCTGATACAAATTATATATTAAAAAAAGAGAAAAGTGCAAAACCAAAAAAAAATAATATTTAAACGTAAAACATAAAAACAAAATAATTAAGAGGTACTGATATCTGGACTGAATGCCTCAGTGATTGAAATACAGTAATGTAACCAACATTTTTAGACATTATATTCCAGCATCATGACATTTGTTTTTCCTTTGCTACTATATCTACTGAAGTATTTGACTCATTCTTAAGTAATTGACACCTGTGTTTTCCAGGGCTTAATAGAATGAAGTATCTGCACACACTTGGGTGGGCTGCATTAAGTGACTTACAAATTATTTTATTCATGATATGAAGCACACCACAGTTTTGTCATTTTGAGATTACCTAATAAGAAAAAAATGAAGAAATCTGATTAAATCTACAGTTGGAAGGAGAAGAAAGTCATATGTCATTTTCACCATTAAAGGTTATCACATTCATGTGGCTATGTGGAAGATAAATAAAAAGAGTAAAGAGCAATGTAAATATGGGGCTAAGGAATTAAAATGGCTCATTTGATTTTATAAAATTCAAAAATTAAAATATATATAACTAAGGTTATTTCTGATTTCTGTGCAAATCTAGATATAATACTTATTACTCTTAGAGGAACACACATAAATATAATAATTTCTAATGTAGTTTGAATTGTTATATTAATGATATAACTTAAAATATCAATTAAAATATAAGTATGAATTAATTCATTTTGCATCTTTTAATATATATTTGTATTAATAATAATCCTCATTTTCTCTCTCAGCTATACTTTATTTCTTCTCTTTCTCTCTCTTCCCCCCCCCCATTAACTCTATAGGGAAAGGAAATAAAGATATTCAAATATGTTTTGAAAATTTTTCCAGTAGGTAGTCTTAAAAAATTCATTACACAGTATACTTGATTCACATACATAAAAGAAATTTCAGGTACATCACAACTCTAACATTCACTTCTATGCCATCTATGAGAAAAGACAGTTATGAAAGAGTAAGAATGTTATATTGGCCTCTAAGACAATGTATTAAAATCTCTGGTTTAAGACTTAGTGATTATGTAAGCTTGGAAAGTAACTCCACTGTTCCAACTAAAAGAATAATAAAACAGAACAAAATTTCCAGGCTCAAATTGTTCAAATATGTGAACATGTTTTCATGACACTATTTTTGAGCTGCATTATATTATTTTGTATTAATTTTATGTTGAGGATGCATACAATTGAAATATGACAAACTTTATTTTCATAAAACACAATCAATGGAGAGTTACAAAAATCAAATTTTATCATTAAAACATTGGGCAATGATTGGGCTCTAAATCATAGGCTAAGTGTTTCTTCTTTTAATTATACATATGCTCATTAGATGACAATAAGTATTCAAAACAAATTAATTAAATACTTAAAATGAATTCTATTGAGAATAAACTCAAAGAAGCTTCTTATTCTGTGTTTAAGGGGCCATAAAAATTCATACATTTTATTACATTCTGTTTTGGCTATGTCAGTAAATAACAGCAATTTTTCCTTTAACTTCCCTGAAAAATCTCGCTGACAGAATTTCCTGATTAATTGTTGATGTCTCTGATTCTTTTGATAGATTAGAGAGTGATTTATAAATGAAGGTATAATATTTTAAAGGATGTTGCATTAGAGAAATTATCTACTTCACTACATGGAAATGGAGACATGATAGAGAAAATGTTGACATTTAGCAACTTCATCAGCCTGCTCTTCACTCTGCCATTTCTATTAAGTATTTTTTGAGGATATTAGATTGGCTGTGTTTATGTGTAGCTGATTTTTCTGTAACAGGATAGGGATAGAAAAAATATATATAGATCTTTAATTTAAAAAATACATACATAGTCCTTCTGGAAGACTGAAAACCATTTCCTCAACTCTCATATATTCTGAAAACATAAAATATCAGACAACCATGAAAACAGTTTTATACACATCAAACTTCACTAGAAGGAAATCTATGGTAGCTGCTACCAGATATTATTCAGTGGCTACTAATGAATGGGAATTTTGTGTCCATTACATTGTGTTATCCACATAGAATTTCGGAAGCTCAAAATATTAGAGTCTGTATATATGAGGAAACTCATGCCCTGTTAGAAATAAAACATGAGAAAGACCACATAGTTATTTACAGAGTGAGGATTCAAGCCCAGATTTCTCTGACTCCACACTATAAACTATTTTCTATGAACCATATTGTAATATTATTGTGACATGCCAAAATTCTGGAATCATTGCCTAGAAAAAATACAAAATAACCTTCTCAGCTATGTTTATTCATTTATAACACAATCAAGCATACAAAAAGCACACAAATACATGAAATTAAAAACAAACCAACTGAAGTGTTTTCTAGATCTTTTAGCTAACCAGTAAAATAAAATTCAATTTAATTATTATTCCTCAATCAGTAAAAAAATTATATGCTCTCAAAGTGTCATATACTCAATGACTGGTTATAAGCTAATTTTCTCTCCATTTAATAAAAATATTTCTATTTTCCTTCTTCTGACCATCATCCTCCATCAAGAAAATTAAAACAAAATTCTCATTGTATCTCTATTTACCTAAACATATATGGAATCATTCCTATTTAGGCTTTTATTTCCCTGGAAAGTCTAGGCATGCAGTTCAATTTTTTAATACAGCACTGAGTTAACTAGAATCAATTGTATAAAATTTCAATAATTAAAGCATGTAATATGAATGTATTTTAAACACATAGTTTGAGAATCATGTTTATAGCTTCTAAAATATTGTTGGTAATTAAAAACTCTTTTTCTTACCTATAGAACAAAATTAGTAACTCAATTACTCTGAATATTATGCATTTGGATTCTTTTATTAGCTGTTTGAGTTATTCTTGAAGTCCACAGGAGATGCCCCAGAGAGAAAACACACTAACTCTTTTCTGGGACATAAAAGCAAAGGTTGTTTATTTATTTCTTTATTTGTTTATTTCCTTTGGAAAACATGAATAGTTTGAGAATAATGAACTACATGATAACATAAATAAATAAAGTATGTATGAACTTTAACCTCTGGTAAAGAAATGATCCCTCAGTCAAAATATATATATGAAATAGAATTGGAAAAGAAATCTGTTACAAGATATATTCCTAGCTCTGATAGTTATGAATTAAGTGACACAGGTTAATAATATAAATACCCTGACATTAGGTTTCCTCTTCATGAGATTGAAACTGCTTGCTTATTTAATTTTCTCAAAATCCAGTAAAATGCATAAAATTAAAATATATGAAAACATTACATGTGATAGAATGTATAACTGATCAATATAAATTAATCATTTGACCTTTAAAATTTAGAGTGCTACACTAATAATGGACATATTTTAATGGACATAAATTTAAACTCAATGAGATTTTCAAAGAAGAGATAAAATACAAATACAAAATTACCTTGTAACCTCAGGGATAGAGAATATTAAGAGGAGAGATGTAGCATTATATAGAAAACAGCAACATGTTGTATGATAGAACATTAGAATATTAGAGACCAGGCAGAGTTAAAGTTCAGAATTTTGAATACTATACTATCTTTTCATGTCCTGGGGCTTTTAAGTAATAATATACAGACTAATATCTTGTTATGTACATAAGAAACTCTAGGAAACTTTTTAAAAATACATGTATGCCTTGGTCTCATATGCATGGGTTTTAAGTTACAAAGGGAATTCTGGTCATGAAATTTGAATTTAAAAAGAAAGAAAGAAAGATGATACTGGTAGGCAGAACACTTGGAAACAGTCAATCCATTAAATAACTGCAATCCCCAATTTTCCTATAGATTCACTTCAACCTTATTTAAAATTAAGCAAGCATTTTTCTAGGAATTGAGAAGCTGATTCTACAAATGGATAAGATAAAGCAAAGATAGTTACAACAACTTAGATAGTTAAAGCAACTTAGAAAAGGAATAAAATTAGAACACTCATAATCTGATAACAGAATTTATCATAAAACAAAAAATAAGCAAGAGAATGTGGTATTGCTGAAAACGTATATATATATATCTAGATCCATGGAATTGAATAGGTTGTGCAAAGATAGAATCACTCAGATATAGTCAATTGATTTTCAACAAAGATGCCAAGTGTTTTAGTCTGCAAAAGGGGTGCTGATGCAAAGTACCAGAAATCTGTTGGCTTCTCTAAAGGATATTTATTTGATGTAAAAGCTAACAATTAGAAGGCACTAAAGAGTCCAACTCAAGATCGCCTTCTCACCAAAGTCAGTTGCCACGTGCTGAATCAAGATAGTTTCTGATTTCTGCCCAGTCTCTCCTTCCTAGGCTTCCTCTTCCACTTGAGGATGCATGGACCTAGCTTGTTCCCAGTCTCAGCTGTAGGCTGGCATAGACCTTGTGTCTCAGGGCTTCCTCTCTCTTTTGGCTTGTGTCTTTCTGGACTTTCTATATCAGCTTTAAACTATCAACTGAATGGCTCATCTCTCCACAGGGCCCCAAGATCAAAAGCTACAGAGCTCTCTTTCTCATTCCCTATGTCTTCTTGAGTGAGTGTCTAATTATATCTACCCATCAAGGAGGCAGTGCCTTAACTTGAG
Source organism: Tolypeutes matacus (assembly GCA_026826555.1). Lineage (NCBI taxonomy): Eukaryota > Metazoa > Chordata > Mammalia > Cingulata > Chlamyphoridae > Tolypeutes > Tolypeutes matacus. The sequence continues at coordinate 1,194,871 of JAKSZT010034045.1, read as the reverse complement.
TCATGCCTTACTGACATGTTTAAATCAAAAGCCCTAAATTGATTTTATAATAACTTAATAAAAGGCCCCTCTAGTGGATCCAATATAATCAAAATTTATCAAATATTTCACAAAAGAGATGCAGCAATGATAACTATTCCCGTGAGAAGATGCTCAGCATCATTTTTCATTATATTGATGCAGTTTAAATCTACTATATGAACCACCTTATCTGAAATTTTCCCTCCAGTATTTCTGTTCTATTCAAGTGGCATTCTTATTATCTAGTGTAATAGTGAAACATTAAATTCCTTCCTTCTGAAACTGATTCCAAAACAATGTAACACAATTGCAACATTTATATTCATATGCTCGGTACATTCTATGAATTTCAGTATGGCAGGATGGAAATAAAAGGTGAAAGATGGAAATGAAATCACAAACTGCTACCAGTGTGATACATGTTATAATTGAGCACAGAGCAAAAAATCTATAAATCAGTCATTAGAATTAATGAATTTAATAAATGTATTTGATAATACTTAAACTTAGAATAATCAACTGCATTTCTAAACACAGTAATAAACAATTAGAAAATAAACCTGAAGGAGAGATATCATTAACAAAATATTTTTTAAAATAAGAAACCCAACCAAGGGTAAATCTAATGTAAGAAAGCTAAAACATCTCTAAACATAAGTATAAAAAGCCCTTAAGTGCAGTAAGATATTCAATAGGTTAATATGCACAGGAAAGGATTAGCTTTAAGAATAGGATTTTCTGGGGTGCACAAAAGCTTCAAGCTGCCACAAACTTCATCTACACAATGGAGGTAAAGAAGAGTTTGCCTGGAATACAGAAGATCCTCTAGGGCTTCTCTTAGTACTGCCATGATCTATGATTAAAGTCAATGGAAAACTGCAACAACTCAATTCAGGCAGGTCCACCTAGAAACTTCTGAAATGTGCAAATCAAGAAATCATGGTTAGGGTCACTCCACCAGGCAAAGAGCCACACGGATGTCTGAAGTGCTTGCTGAGGGTAAAGAGACCTTGAAATGGGTAGTGGAAGAAGGTAGTGATAAATATGAACTATGGCCATGTGAAAATAACAGAAAGGAAGATTAATTGTTATGAATATTTTCCTTGTTTTGTTATGAATATGTTTGTATATGTACAAAAAGGAAATACCTTTGTTTTTCTTCCCTATCTTAAGTTGTATTCATTTAATGTTGTAAAATTTAAGTTATAGGACAACAATTTTAACATTGAGTATTACCCAAGGACCTCCACCCCATCCTCGGGTGATTTAATTCATTTCCAGTTTTACACAGGATAGTTAAGTATTATTACCTGTTGCATGTCTGTTATTATATTTTAGATATCTGTTATTGTATTTTAAGTATGGTTATGGCTGCCAAGTTGACAACTGGTAGACTGTGATTGCTAGGTTCATGTGTCAATTTTGCCTCAACGGTGCTCATAGTTTGGCCAAGAAAACACTGACCTAATTGACAATGTGAGGATATTTCATGGACTTAAGTGATCTGTAAATTGATTGTATGTATGATTGATTACATCTACAATCACTTGAGGAGATTGTCTTCAACAATGAGAGATGTTTCATCCAATCAGGTGAAATTTTTGAAAGGCAAAGTGATGAGATCTACATATCATATATTTATATGCATATATTTATATGCAAATATAAAAACCATAAATATTCTAAACATATATTTAATATAAATATTATAAATTTATATATTTAATGAAAGTAATGAGTGTAAACCATCATTCTATATCTTTTCTCAGAATGGGTTTCTGATTGGACAGGATGGATAAACTCAATCTAACAATTGTGAATGAATTGCTTCTAATGGGAAACAATGATCTCCCTGAGCGGCCGATTCCATTATTTGGGCTATTCCTCATAGTTTACATAGGCATAATTGTGGGTAACCTGGGCTTGATCATTCTTACCATAATAGAATCCAGGCTACAAACATCCATGTATTTTTTTCAGGCATCTGGCCTCCACTAATCTTGTTTATTCAAAAACTGTGGACCCCAAAATGCTATTTAATTTTCTTGCAGATCAACACACAGTCTCCTTTCATTGGTGTGCTACCCAAATCACCTTCTTTAGTGTAACTACTGATTTTTTTTTTTTTTTGCCAGTGTCTTAGTTTGCCACAGGACTGCCAATGCATAGTACCAGAAATGAGTTGGCTTTTATAAAAGGGATTTATTTGGAGTAAAAGCATATAGTTCTGAGGCCATGAAATGTCCAAATCAGGGCACCATCAGAGATAATTTCTTAACAAATTCTGCTACTGGTGATCATAGCATTGTTCCAAGTGGTGAGGCAAGATGGTAGGCAATCTGTGCAGAGGTTCCTGCCTTCCCTCAAGGTTCACCATCTCCTGGAGTTTACTTGTGAATGAGCAAACAAATGACAGGGTTTGTCTTCTCAGCCTTAAACTATTCCATGGGCCCAGCATCTCCAGGGCCTCTTTTGGTGCCTCTGTGCTCTGCAGGATCCAGACTCAGGGATCTCTCACCTCTCAGGGACACTCTGTTTCCCTCAGACCTATCTCTCACATGGCAGGAGCAACATGGTAGCTTCCCTTCTCTCTGTGTCTCTCTTTCTGTGTCTCCTTTTATACAAAACTCAGCAAGAAGGTAATGAGTCATACTTCATTGATATAGTCCAATCAAAAGAAATCTAATTAAGTGATCTAAAGTAAAGCTAATTCAATCAAAGGGTTGCAAACCAAGAGGAAGAGATTAGTTTAAGAACATAAGCTTTTGAGATTCAAAAAAGAACTTCAACCTCTCAGTCAGCAATGGTCTATGTCCATGATGTGGCCATATGTAATCCTCTACATTAACAGCCACATCGTAATCAGCATGTCATTTGCTGGAAATAACTTATCACTGTAGGATTTTTCTGTTTCGACTGATCATAATAAAAATTTTCAAATTATCATTTTGTAGCTATAATGTAATGAAGCACTTCTACTGTGATAGTCTGCCCTTTATATCTTGGTTCTGCTCAAACACACATCAAGTTAAATTAATAATACTAATCTTTTCAGCTTTTAGTTTAGTGCCATCTATTCTGATAAGCCTTGTGTGCTACATGTTGATCCTTACATCCATCCTTATGATGAAGTCGGCAGAGGGCAGGCACAAGGCCTTTTGACATGTGGATCCCACCTGACCCTGGTGGTGGTATTCAGTGGAACTCTATTCTTTATGAAGGTGCAGCCCAAAGCCAGTCAATCTTTTGGTTATGATAAAATGGCCTCTGTAAGTTAAACGTTGGTGATACCCATGCTGAATTCCATGATCTTCAGTTTATGGGACAAAGAGGTGAACAAGGCCCTAAAGAGAACCTGGAAATGAGTGCAAATATTCTTTTCAAAATTCACTGTAGGATATAGTAATATTTGATTATGTTATAGGTAATGTATATGATATGTGATCTTTTTTAAGTCCTGTATTCATTCTATACAACTGTAAACACATAATTCCCTCCAGAATAAGGTGCAAGTCATTGGGTAATAATCACTCTTAAACTTCACATCCTTAAATACTAGGCATGAATATAACTTATGTCATATGATAAAGGAAAAGGTTAGTGAAGAAAACAAAGATATTTATTTTATGTACATATACAAACATACTCGTAACAAAACAGGGAAGAACTATTCATAACGATTAAAGTCCCCATTTATGTAACTGGTCACATGGTTGAAGCTCATATTTATCACTGCCTTCTTCCACTACTCATTCCATGTTCCCTTTGCCGCCAGCAAGCACCTCAGCTGGCAATAGTTCTTTGCTTGGTGGAGTGACCCAATCATTCATTCCTGAACATCCTGGACCATTGTTAGTCCTGCTTGGATTGGGTTGTTGCACTTTTCCATTGCCTTTAATCACAGAGCACAGCAGTACTAATAGGTGCTCTAGGGGATCTCCTGTACTCCAGGCAAACTGTTCTTTAAGTTCACTGTGTAGGTGTAACCCTATTTCCCTTTGATAGTCAGGATCAATTACCCCAGTCAGTTCACTAATTTTTCTCTTTACCTTTCCTTTATAATACTTCTTTAAAAACTTTTAAGGATATTAGATTACACAAATGTTACATAAAAAATGTAGGGGCTACCCTTATGCCCCACCACCTACCCCTTCACACTTTTTCACATTTGTTATTATATTAACAAATATACCATTAGTGTGGTGTATTTGTTAAAATTTATTAACACATATTGGAGCATTGCCACAAGTGTGGATTATAGTTTACATTTTAGTTTTGTTTGTTTTTTTAAGATTTATTTTTATTTATTTATTCCCACCTCCCCTCATTGTTTTGTGCTCAAAGTCTGCTTGCTGTGTTTTCTTCTCTGCTTGTCTTTTCTTTAGGTGGCACTGGGAACTGGTCTTGGAACCTTCTGTTGTGGTAGAGAGGGCTCAATTGTTTGCGCTACCTCAGCTCCTTTTATTTTCTCTCCTCTGTGTCTCTTTTTGTTGCATCATCTTGCTGCACCAGCTCTCTGTGCTGGCCATCTCTCTGCTCAGTCTGACTTGCCACATGGGCCAGCTTGCCTTTCACCAGTATGCCCCAGGAACCGAAACCTTGACCTCCATATGGTAAATGGGAGCCACATCCATTTCCCTACATTATAGTTTAAACTCTCTCCCACACAATTTTGTAAGTTATGACAATATATATTCTGGCCTGTATCTTTCATTGCAACATCATTTCCAACAATTACATTGTCCCAAAAATGCCCCCATATTACCTCTATTTTTCTGTCTCCTTCCCCTCAGAACCTCCAGTGGCCACTGCTTCCACATCATTGATAAACGTTCTTCCATTGCTAGAATAACAATAAGTCTATAGTAGAAAAAGATTAAGTCTACTCTAGTCAATCATTCATTCCCCAATCCTAAGGATTCTGGGATAGTGATGCACACTCAGCCTCTAATTGAGATGGGCTTATATTTCATGGGGCGCATGGATGACACTATCTTGGTTTCAGTTGCAGACACTGTCTGTTCCTTGAGATGGTCATTGTCCATCATCATTTCTTTGTTATTTGTCCTGGGTGAGTCTGATGAACTTAAGGATGGTTTTGCAACTGTGTGGCGATTCAGGACTCAGGTGGCACATGGAAACCCCAAAGATTTAAGTCTCTTAGATGTAAACCTATCACCTCTGACTATAGGTTTAAATAGAAGGGGCAGAAGAGCCCTGTATAGGGAAACCACAACTGAGTCTATCTCTTTTACACTAGGAACATAATTCCAAAGTAGGGCCCACTGACAAGGCACCAAAGTCCTGAGCTGTCAGCCCTAGTTATAGAGGCTGAATGTCTCCAGAGCCTTCAGGAGCCCCGCTATTTGAGGCAATATTTATTATGGCATGCAATGAGATCTTGCTGAGATGTGCATAAGCATTAGCTCTAGAATGTCCTCTTGACTCACTTTGAAGTCTCTTAGCCATATAAACTCATTTATCTTTAAACTTTCCCTCATTTGGTCAAGGTCTTTTTCCAGTTGCATCCCTAGTTGGTGCCTGGTAGTAATCCCTCAGTGCTCACTCCCAGGAGTCATATCCAGGAATCATCAAGGGTCCATCCTTCTTCACTAGCCACTGCCTTTCTACTCAGTGGATTCTTGCTGTATCATTAGAGAATGTGGCAGAACTCCCCAGGATGGGAACTGGATATTCTTTTGGTTATTGTGTGAGTCTCCACTCACAGTGACAATGTCCCATGAACTCTTGAACTCATTCATATGTCCTATAGGTATGCCCCAGTTGAACCACCTCCCATGCATTCCCCATCACTGACACCCCACACCAATGATCCTTCCCTGCCACAGTTGTAAACTTTCTGTGATCCAAAACTTCTTCAAAAATGAAGCCAACAAATTAACTGAATAAAACTAATAAGAAAATGAAATAATAATGATAGTTTTAAAATGACAAATAAAATACAAAAATTTGAAGTAATGAAGAATAAAAAATAAAATTTAAAAAAATTAGCATTATGTCTTTTATCTCTATAAGTTCTGTTGTCTTGTATGTACAGTGACGTTTTCTTCCATTTATTTGCCCAGTGTCTTATTTTTTACTTTTTAGCTTCAAATAAGCCTTAAGTTACAGAAAAGTCACTTAAAGAATATAGGAGATTCCTGTATACCCAACATCCTCCTCCTTTTCCCCTTTCCCCTATTAATAACATTTTACATGTGGTTTTTACATTTGTTACAATTGTTGTACAAATATTGAAATATTGATATTAACCATGGTCAATAATTTATATTATGGTTTACATTTTGATCCATACACTTTCACAAATGTTAATGAAATTTAACATGGCCTGTAGCCATCATTGCAAGATCATGGAGAACAATTCCAATGCTCCAAAAATGACTCATCTTCCATCTATTCTATTCGTCCTTCCCCCTCCCCTTGGGACCAACTGCAACCACAGAGCTTTATTCCTTGAAAAACAAGATTCACAGTTACTTGCAACAACCTTGAGGGCTTGACATACCGGCCTGTCCTTCCCTATTAGACACTGCCTATGCTCTAGAGAGATTCCCATCCCTGTATTTAAGAACATAGCAGGACTATGCAGGATGGGACTCCAACACCTTCCCATTCATTATGTGAGTCTCCACCCACTGTGAGGTAAAGCAGGCTGAAGTCTGGCCAGCAGGCATAGCCACGCCCAGTGGGGGATGTGCACAGCCCACCGCTCGGGTGTAGGGCGGCTGGAACGGGCGTACTGCCCTCAGCCATGGAACAGGCGCACTGCCCTCAGCCTCGCCCAGGCAGCCAACATCTACTTGCTGATAGCCAGAAAAAGCCTGCCCACACACACACTCCCCCCTCCCGCACAGCTAGAGAGAGCCGCACCGCCAAGGCCACACCTTATAAGGCGAGGAAACTGCCCCTAGCCAATCACGCCCAGCCCCGTCTTCCTTTCCCGCCACCATAACCCTATATAAGCATCTGTACTTCCCTTAATAAATTAGACCTGCGTGCTTACCTCGTCTCCGCGGTGGTTTTTCCGCCGTGCGCCCTCCACGCCTGCAAGCCCCCGCAGGAGCCTAGGCCTCTCCTGCCCCGCCACTCACCAGACAGAACGCTCCAACCACACCACTGATACAATGCACTATGACAGGATGAATACACACATACTCCTTGGAAGCCTGCCTAAGGTGTGCCCTGTCCTGCATGTCACCATGTCCAACAATCTAAACCAATAACCCATCCCTGCCATATCTGCCCCAAAAACATTCCCAACATTGTAGTTCCAACCACACACCTGCAAATACCCAGAGTTCATCTGCTTTCTCCCTTGACCCTACCCCCAGTTCCATGGACAGCACAAACTTCCCATCATAGCCCCCCTCACAGGCTAGAACCATCCAACCAAATACCATCGCTGCACCACTGTCATTAGCATCCATTTCACAAATACATCTTTCCACCTTATCATAGATTTTGCCCATATAAGCATCTTCTCACAATCCTCTACTTCCTTTCTCTCTCCCATAAACCTATCTTCCAGACTTAGCACTGTGAATCTATTCAATTTGCTCAGTTCATATCAGTGAGGTCGTGTAATATTTGTACTTCAGTGCCTGGCTTGATTCACTCAACATAAGTTTTTCAAGGTTCCTCTATGTTATCCTATGTGTTAATACTGCATTCCTTCTTACAACTGAGTAATATTCCATTGTATGTATATACTGGAGTTTGCTTCTTGATTCATCTGTTGATGGACATTTGGGTTGTTTCCACTTTTGGTAAGTGTGATAATACTCCTATGAATATTGTTGTGCATATATATGTTCGTGTTCCTGCTTCAATTCTTCTGGATATATACCCAGTAGTGGGGTTGGTGAATCATATGTCAGTTCTATAATTAGCTTCCTGAGGAAATGCCAGACTGTCCTCCACAATAGTTACACCATTCTGGATTCCCACCAGCAGTTGATAAGTGTTCCCATTCAACCACATCCTCTCCAACACATTTAGCCCTCTGTTTTTTTAATATCTGCCAGTCCAATGGGTGTAAGATAATATTTCATTGTAATTTTGATTTGCATTTCCCTAATAGCTAGTGATGTTGAGCATCTTTTCATGTGTTTTTAGCCATTTGCATTTCTTTCTGGAAAAGTGTCTATTCAAATCACGTACCCATGTTTTAAATGGGTTGACTTTTATTTTTAAGTTCTAGGATTTCTTTATGTCTGCTGGATATTATGCCTCTATCAGACATATTGTTACCAAATATTTTCTCCCATTGTGTAAGCTGCCTTTTCACTTCCTTAGGAAATTCCTTTGAGGTACAGAAGTTTTTTTTTTATTTTGAGGAGGTCCCATTTATCTATTTTTTTTTTTTCATTGCTCATGTTTTGAGTGTAAAGTTCATGAAACCATTTCTTAATACAAGACCTTGGAGATGCTTTCCTACATTATCATGCAAGATTTTTATGGTCTTGGCTCTTATTTTTAGATCTTTGATTCATCTTGAGTTAATTTTTGTATACGGTGTGAGATGGTGTTCCTCTCTCAATCTTTTGGATATGCATATCCACTTTTCCAAGCATCAGTTTTTGCAGAGGTTATTCTCTCCCACTTGAATGGGTTCAGTGACCTTGATGAATTTCAGTTGGTTATATATGTGAGGATCTATATCAAAACTCTCAATTCCGTTCCATTGGTCTGTATGTCTATCCTTGTGCCAGTACCATGCAGTTTTTACCTCTGTAGCTTTGTACTATGTTTTAAAGTCAAGTAGTGTCATTTCTTCTGATTTCGTTTTTCTTTTTCTATATGTCTTTAGGTATTTGGAGCTCCTTGCCATTCCAAATAAATTTTATAATTCATCTTTCCAATTTAGTAAAAACTGCTGTGGTAAGTTTTATTGGGATTATGTTAAATCTGTAAATCACTTTGGGTATGATAGACATCTTCATGTTTAGTCTTCCTATCCAAGAGCAGGGAATATTCTTCCATTTATTTAGGTCTTCTTTGATTTCCTTTAACAGTGTTGTATAGTTTTCTGCATAGAAGTCATTTACGTCTTTAGTTAAATCTAATCCTAGGTATTTGATTATTTTGGTTGCTATTGTAAATGGGATTTTTTTCTTAATTTCTTCCTCAGGTTACTCATTACTGGTGTACAGAAATCCATCTGATTTTTGTACTTCGATCTTATAACCTGCCACTTTACAGAACTCATGTATAAGCTCTAGAAGCTTTGTTGTAATCTCTTCAAAGAACCAGCTTTTGGTTTTGCTCACTTTTTCTAGTGCTTTTTTATTTTAATTTCATTTAGCTCTGTTCTAATCTTTGTTATTTTCTTCTTTCTACTTCTTTTGGAGTGAGTTTGCTGTTCTTTATCTAACACCTCCAGGTGTGCAGTTAGGTCTTGGATTTTAGCTCTTTCTTCATTTTTAATAGAGACATTTATGGCTATGAATTTCCCTCTCACTACAGCTTTTGCTGTTTACCATAGGTTTTGATAGGTTTTGTTGTCATTTTCATTCATTTCAAGGTAGTTACTGATTTCTTTTACAATTTCCTCCTTGACCCACTGATTGCCTAAGAGTGTGTTTTTTAACTCCATATCTTTGTGCTTAATCTGCTTCTCTGTTGCTTACTGATTTCCACCTTAATTCCATTGTGATCAGAGAAATGACTTTGTATAATTTCCATCTTTGTGAATTCATTGAGAGTTGTTCTGTGGCTTAGCATGTGGTCTATCCTGGAGAAGGATCCATGTGCGCTTGACAAGAATGTATATGGCATTGTATTTGGGTGTAAGGTTCTGTAATGTCTATTAGGGCCAGATTCTCTAATGTATTATTCAAAGTCTTAGTTTCTTTATTGAGTCTTTTCAAGATGTTCTTTCTAATGGTGATAATGGTGTATTACTGTCCACCACTATAATTGTAGATTCATCTTTTTCTCCTCCCTGGGTCTAAGGTGAGTTTCTTGTAGACAACATATACATGGGTCATATTTCCTTATCCATTCTGCCAATTTGTGTCTCTTGACTGGTGAGTGTAATCCATTAACATTCAATGCTATTACCGTCAAGGAATTACTTATATTAGTCATATTTTCTTTGGGTTTATGTATGTCATATTTTTTTTTAATTTCTCTTTTTGTCCTTTTAGTTGTTCTTACACTCTCCTTCAACTCTCTTTCTCCTGTTTTTCCTTTCAATTTGCAGAACTTCCTTTAGTATTTCTTGGTGTGCAGGTTTCTTATTGACATATTCTCTTAATTTCTGTTTATCTGTTAATATTTTGATCTCTCCCTCATTTTTCAATGCCAGCTTTGCTGGTTAGAGAATTCTTGGCTGGAAGTTTTTTTCTTTTAGCACCTTAACTATGCCATACCACTGCCTTCTTGCCTCCATGGTTTCAAATGAGAAATCAGCACTTAATCTTATCAAGCTTCCCTTGTATGTGATGGTTCTCTTTTCTCTTGCTGCCTTCAGTATCCTTTCTTTGTCTTGAGCATTGGACAATTTGATGAGTATAAATCTTGGAGAAGGTCTGTTAGGATTTATGCTGTTTGTGGTGCACTGTGATTCCTGGATGTGTACATCTATCTCCCTCAAAAGTATTGGGAAGTTTTCAGCCATTATTTCTTCCAACAGTCCTTCTGTCCCCTTTCCCATCTCTTCCCCCTCTGGGATGCCTATAATGCATATGCTTGTGCATTTTGTGTTGTCATTTAAATCTCTAATTCCCTGGTGGATTTTTTTCTATCTTTTTATCTATGTTTTCTGCTATCTTTTTGATTTCCACATCACTGATTCTTTCTTCTGCCTGTTCAAATCTGCTGTTATGTGCTTCCATTGTGTTTTTGATTTCTTGAATTGTGCCATTCATTACCATCATATCTGTTATCTCATTATGTATGTTTACAATTTCTTCAGAATGTTCTCCCAGTATCTTTTTAATATCCTTAATCTCTTCCTTCACTTCATTAAGTTGATTCATGGTATATTTTTGAACATCTCTGATTAGTTGTTCCATGATTTGGATCTCCTCCTGGTTTTTAGTTTGTTCATTGGACTTGGCCATGTCTTCCTGTTTGTTAGTAGGGCTTGTAATTTTTTGTTGGTGTCTAGGCATCTGTTTATCTTGATGGCTTTTTTCTGTTGATTAGATTCTTTCCCTAATCTATGGTTTTATTTTGTTGTTTTGAGTGTGGTAATGTTTCACTTTGACACTTCATTCCTTATATTCTATTTCCTTGCTATTGTCTATGTTCCCTTGAAAAAAAAGTTAGGTCCAGAGAAATTGGAAGAAATAGAAAGAGAAAAAGAATAATAGTAGTAATAATAGTAAAATGTAGGAGAGGAACCATACAAGACCTAGGAAATTGAATAATTAACATGACTAAGAACTACAGAAGATTAAGTTTAGAAAAGTGGAAGAAACAATGAAATAAGAAACAGAATAGAGAAAAATATAGAATGAATTAAAAGGCCAGAATGATGTGAAGAGGAGAAAGAAAAAGGAAATGAGAGAAAGAAAGAAAAAAAGTAAGAAAGATAAAGTAGGAGAAAGAGGAATAAAAACATGAAAATCCAAGACCAAGCAAAAAGATGTGGAATGAAAAAGCAACTGAAAACAGATAATATAAAGTTGAAGGAGAGAAAAGAAATAGGTTAGGTAGAGAAAAGTGGTATACAAAAGAAAAAGGAAAAAATAAACAGAGAAACAAAGGAAGGGGAAATTCAATGATAAGAAACAAGACAGCAGCTACTCTTTATTTTTAGAAAAGGGAGAATGTAAAAAAAAAAACCCAAAGGTAATCATGGAAAAACAGCCTTCTTTCTTAGATCCCTAAGGATCTTCTCAGGCTGCTGCTTTTCAGCAATCAATCACCCTACAGCCTGACCTCTGCAGGTTTTAAGCTGGCTTTTAGTGAGTAAAATAAGGAACACAAAAAAGGAACCTGTTTTTAAAATAAGGGATCAAAAAAAAACTAATACAAAATGAATGTCAGTATGTTCCCTCATAAAATTTCAACTGGATTCCTGATAACCAGGTGGATCACTTCTCAAAGAAGAGCCTAGAATGAAACTAGGGACCTTGCATATGCTAGGCAGGAATTCTTCCACTGAGCTAATCTGTCTCCTGAGTTTAATGAGCCTTTCAGATTCCCTGCAGTGCTGCTGATCAGTCTTTTATTCCTACCTCCTTTCTGATGTAATTCCTCCCTTTACCTAAGCTTCTGAGTGTGACAGCCTGCCTGAGGAGATCCTCCTCCCCTATCCCTATTGTGTCAGAGTCCCTTCTGACACCCAAGGGGTGCTCAGCTGGCTAAACTAACTGCAGAGAAACCACTCTCCCCATTCCCAGACCCCTCCTCCTTCTAGGGAGTTTGCCTTCACACTGCATTTCAAGGAGGCAGCTGGCAGCTCCCCAAAGCTCTTTGTCCTGCAGGTGGGGTATATGTGCTGCTTCCAGCCACAGGGTGAGAAACTCAAGATTTTTCTTAGGTTTCCTTATCTTTCTAGTACCGTCCTAGATGACCCAGAGCACACTCCCACTCTCTATATATCTAAAGCAGCTGGCAGGGAGGAAGAAGTCTGCTTTTCTCTCAGTCAGATACAACTTGCCAGGAGTTTTACCCTCACTCAATATCTCAGGGGTGGGGGAAGGGATCCCTTCCTGGAGGCCTGGCCTGGAGGATGAATCACTTACAGCTTGCTGTTTCAGCCTTTTCCTCTCTGTCCCCTACTCTCCTGGGAGTTGTGAAGCAGTGCCCTGGTCTGCTGTACCCCAAAACAGGTCACCAATGCAGCCCATGGGTCCCATTCAGTTGTTTTAGTGAGAGCTGAGCTTTATCTGCCTACCCCATCTGCAATGTTCCCATGATCTTCCCTGCTCTATTGATTAGTGTTAGCATGTTATATTATTTGACATCCTCTTGCCTTTTTATAATTTCTTTTATGAGAGAAATTGTGGGTTTACAGAAAAATCATGCATAAAATACATTATTCCCATATACCACCTCAACACCAACACCTAGCATTTGTATGCAACATTTATTACAATTGATGATAGTACTTTTTTATAATTGTACTATTCTTTAACAGAGGTATCCAGCATTTATTCACAGATTTTATCTTCTGGACACTATATGAAGCAATTTACATAGATTATCTCATTTAAATACAATACATAGGCCCTGGAAATATGTTCTAAATTTTAAATGTTTTAAATTAGATAAGTTATTGGTTTACAGAAAAATCACATAAATAACACAGTGCTTACATCTACACCTTTATTTTTCACTCTATACACAAGTTGTTTTTTTCAATTCTGACTTTTTACAAGATTTTCTCTTTGCTTTAGAATTCCACCAGGTTTAATATAATAAAATATTTAAAAATAAAATTTGTCATGTTTGGTGTCCTTTGAGCTTCCCGGATCTGTGATTTAGTTTCTGTCAGAAATTTTCAAAAATTCTCAGCCATTAATATTTCCACTCCCCATTTATTTCTCTTTCTGGTTTATCCCATAACAGATATAGTAAAACTTTTGTTATTGCCCCACAGTTCTTCAATATTCTGTTGCATATTTAAGCCTTTTTTTGTCTTTGCTTTGCAGTTTGGAAGTTTCAATTGAGATATGTTCATGTTCACTGATAAATCCCTTGACCATGTCCAATTAACTGATGATCCCATTAAAGGCATTATTTATTTGTTACTATTTTTTTTAATACCTAGCATTTTTTCTTGATTATATCTTTGAGTAACCATCTTTCTATTTGCATGCCCCCCTCTGATTTTCTGCCTTTTTATTATAAAAACTTATACATAATTCAAAATTTAACCACTTTCCAGGATATAATTCAAAGATATTTATTATATTCTCAATATGGTGCTACCCTCACTATGATCCATTATCAAACCTTTGTATCATCCCAACCAGAAATACTGCATTGATTTAGCAATAACTCCCCATTTCCCTCAAAACTCTGCCCCTGATAACCTGCAATCTATTAGTTGTCTCTGTTAATTTGTTTATTGTAGTCATTTCATATAAATGAGGTTATACCATGTGTATATTTTTGGGTCTGGCTTATTTCACTGTAATTCATTCATTCTATGATGTGGCATGTGTCCAAAAGACTTTCTTTTACCATTGGGTAAAGCAGACATTCTTGTCCTATTCCTAACCTCAGGTGGAAGGCCTTCAGGCTTTCACTACACAGCAAATGTTAGCTGTGGCTTTTCATAGGTGCCATTTATCCAACTGAGGAAGTTGCCATCTCTCCTTATTTTACCAAGTGATTTTATCATAAAATAGCATTGTATTTTGACAAATTCTTTTTTACATCAATTTATATCATAATGTAAATTTTCCTTCATGTATTAATATGGTATATTACTTTGAATTTGTTTCTTATGTTGAACCATTCTTACAGTCCTCAGATAATTCTAAGTTGAACATGATATGATATGTAATCTTTTTAATATGTAGTTACATTCAGTTTGCTAGAATTTGTTAATGATTTTTGCAACTATTTTCCTAATGGAAATTAGTATATACTTTCCTGTACCACTTCTCAGTCACAAGCAAATCCCATGTTATGGGATCCAGATATGGCACCTGATTCAGCATTCCAAAGAGGCATTTGGGGCTGATGTACAAAGACATCCAAATTTTAATTAAGGTGCACCCACTGTGGGACCTTCACTTGTATATGCATGGACCACTATTGTGGTCATCCAAACTACCCTGTAGAACTTAGGGAGGGGGAGACAGCCAGGACAATAAATGTGTTCTGTCACTCTTAAACTGCTTTAGAATTTTCCCTCCTATTTTCACATTAATCAATGAATTGTCAAGCCTTGATGGTCTTCCAAGTTTGAAGGAAGTTAATTCTGAGAAATTTTACCCATTTTCACTGGTCCAAGGGGGCTGGGAGCCAGATGTGTCCTACTTCAGAATCTTACTCATGGCAGCTCCTACCCACCAGTTTTTGTATGATGTCCACTTTTTCATTTAGAGCTCTTAGCAAATTATTTAAATCTTTCATCTGGTCATTCCAACATCTCTGACAAACCAGAGTCTGGGTATGAAATTGCCTTGATCTTCAGATCATTTTTCCCTTTTAGCACACTTTATGATTTATTGTTGAAAGCCAGACATGACAAATCAGGTAAAGGCAAGTGAGGCAAATTTTTTTTTTTAATTTTTTATTTATTTTTATTGTGGGTAAAAATCAAAATTCTCACAATACATACAAACATTTGCAAAATGATATATAAATATATATGCATATATGTGTACTTGCTTACAAAAATGTTATTTATATATATAATTTAAGAGGTGCTTAGATTATGCAAAATATTACATGGAACCCACTGGGATTCCCATGTTGCCCACCTCCCACACCTCCCACCACATCCCACACAAACATCTCCCACAAGTGTGACCCACCACCCTCGATGAACTTACACATCCTGGGGCCTTGCCACCAACCATAGACCACAGTTCACACCGTAGACCACACTCTATCCCACTCAGTTCTGAGTGGTGTGTGCTGATTTAAAATGGCCTACATCCGTTGCCACAACGGTACTCAGGACAACCTCTAACTCCCAAAGAAGCCCCTGTATTTCAACTTTTGACTTTAGGTCTTATGTTTACTGGGTAGTAATTAGAGCATAATATTGTTCTTTGTAACTGCAAGCTTCAGTGGCAAAAATTTCTTATTTGGTTCTTTTGTTTGTCTCAGTTTTCTTTGGGTTTCCTTAGGGATTCCTTCTTTTTTTTTTTTTTAACATTTTTTTTAACTTTATTTTGTACATTTAATAACTGAAAACATAAACAATTAAAAACTAAAAAGTAAACACAGATGAATAAATATATACATTTCTCAATTAAATGTAATGGATACATTACATTTTTTTTTAAATCAAACAATATATTACACAATATATTTGGTTCAAAGGGATTCCTTCTTAAATTGGGGCTGAGCCTTGTGATTCTTAATAGTTTTAACCAATTCTTATATACAGTAACACTATTAATCTGTCAGGGAGAGGTAAATGTTCTAAAACCTTATGATATGGTCTCAGTCTTTCTGTTGGACTGTGTCATTTGACTAAGATTTTCACAAATGATTATCAGGTTTTTATTTTATGTCTTATGTGAGAAGAGGGAAATGACAGAGGGAGTGGATTTGGTAATCAATGTTCTCCGAGTTAAGTTAGGCTTTGATAAAACATAGTTTTGTTAGGCTCAGGTGAAATACTGTCCTTTAAAGACTGGTCTTTATTAAGAAAAACAGAATTCTTTGTGGATATTTTAATGGCTACTTTTCCCTAACTCCTGAAAAAGGCACAATGGGATTTTCCCATCATCTTTGAAGAGGTGTTGGGAATTGAAGAGGCAAAATGTGGAAAGTGTGGAGGTCCCCCTAACCCTGGGCCTCCTGAAGTTTTTTATCTCCCAAGTGAGTCTATATTCAATCTTTATCAATTAGTCAGGTCAAATAATTAAATTTCAAATAAATGGAAATATGGTCCTTTTAAGTATTTCTGTCTTGCTATTCTTGATAAGCTAAATTTCCGTATTTGCAATTCTTTAAAGTTTTGGGGTAGTGATTTGTCATGAGACCTCATTTCTAACAGATTTAAGAGGAGTTGATTTTAGATATTTACCTTGTCACCAGGACAATAGTGGATATTTCCAAATTCTACCTGTAGGGCTAGAAACTGGCAGTATTGTTCAAAGGAATTCACTGAACATATTCTGCTATTAAAATTTTCTTTGACCCAATAGCAATATATGAGTATTCCCTGCATAATTATCAGATTACAAATGAAGTTCTGGAGATTCTTAGTTTGGATCTCATATTCACAGATAAAAATTAATTGTTAAAAGATTGCTTTGACTACTGGATTTGAAGAGATTGTTTAAGTGAATTCAAAAGACAAGCACCACTGGTAGGAAAAGAGTCACTGTCATTGAAAAATATATTGTTACTCTTTAGGAGTCCTGAAATGAACACAATTTGAAACCAAATTAAATATAGCAGAGGTGACTTGAAATGAAAATCATTATCATCATATACCTTGTTGATTAGGGGTAAATTTGAGAAACAATAACAAATGCAAAGTCATTCTTCATACATAGAAGGTAAAAATAGAGATAGAAACTAAGACCAAAATCCCAGCATTATAGAAACCCTAAAATATGGAGGAACTTTTAAGATTGTGGAGCATCTATATTCTGTAGCCAATTGTAGGTTTTTCTCTAAGCTATAATTTTGTCTTACCTGATCCTTAATTACAGTCTCTCTTAATATTATCTTCTACTATCAGTTTATTTTGAGGAGTTTCAAAAGAGGTATAAATAATATAAGTAATTGAAAATTGGAAAGGAAAGTGTTTAACAAAGGAATAAAACTATGGTGTTGAAACAAAGAGTGCAGAAATATGTCCAGGGGCCTGGATAGATCTGATTGTGAGAGGACACATGGGCAAGTGAGTTAACTAGAGGATCCACCTTCCCAGGGATTTCAGATTATGATTAATTCATAATGAGAGCAGAGGTATTTCTATGAAAAATGTGAAAATATATGAAGAGATCATTCCCTGAAGACATCAGCTCAATGATAATAAATGTAAAACTAGTTATTCATCACTAAGTACAGCAATATGAGTACTTCAGTAAATGTATAATATGGATATATTAAAACATAGTCATAAGCATATAGATGATAGTTTATCTATTTGTATACAAGGTTGCACAGGAAGGCTATTTAATAATTTATTTGGAAACATTTTAAGATATATTAGCTAAAAATAAGGCAATTTCTACTCACAAATCTCACCATAAAAAATGGACTGGCACCCAGAGTTCTTTACAGTTTTATTCAATGCCAAAAATGTACTTTAAGATAAACCAGTTTTTCTCAAATATTTCTTTCATTGCCTCTTTTACAGCTTTGTTCCTCAAACTGTAGATGATGGGATTCAGCATGGGAATCGAAATAGTGTAAAATATGGACAATATCATATTATCCAAAGCGTAGCTGGAACTGGGCCTCATATCCATGAATAGGATTGTCCCATGGTAAATTGATACTCCAGTTAGGTGAGAGATACAGGTGGAAAATGCTTTTCTCCTCCCTTCAGCAGGATGCATCTTCAGAATGGCCATCAGAATGAAAACATAGGAGATCAGGACTATGGATACAGCAATTACTTCAATAGAGCCCACAAAGTAGAAAATTAGAAGGAGGTTGATGTGAGTGTCAGAACAAGAAATAGCAAGGAGTGGAGAGATGTCACAAAACACATGTCTAATTTCATTGGATGCAGAGAAGAAAAGGCTAAAAGTGGCCACTGTGTGGAAAGTACCATACAAAAAGACTCCAACATAGGAAGCAATGATGAGCGGCAAATAGAATAGCGGTGACTTGTTAATTGAATATGGCAGGTGGGTTGTAGATTGCTACATAGCAATAATAAACCATTGAAGGCAAAAGAAAGCATTCTGGGTTTCCAAAAGAAATACTGAGAAAAATCTGTGTTGTACATCCAAGAAATGAAATATCTCTATTTCCACTCAGGAAATTGGCCAACATTTTGGGGGTGACAACTGAAGAATAACAGGCATCCAAGAATAACAACACACTCAGAAAATAGTACATCAGGTTATGGAGCTGGGAATACTCAAAAACCAATAAAACCAGTCTCAAATTTCCAATCAGAATAAAAAGATAAGCAGCTAGAAGTAATAAAAATAACAAAACCTCCAGCTCAATATTATCTGTGAATCCCATCAATATAAACGTGGTGACTTTAGTCACATTCAACAGAATCTTGTAGGTATCCAAATCTGATGGTAACTCTGACATCTCAGTTTATATTTATAGTTTTCTAAGACACTATCTGGTGAAATAGTGTTCACACTATTATATCCCCATGTCCACTTCTTAGAAGGACATTTGATAATAGGCAGAGAATAGATAGATGTCGGTGAAGAAATTGTGCCCAAGGGGATGCAGTTCCCTGTATATATAAAAGGAAGACATGCTTTCACTCGTTGCCTGAATTTGCCGTGTTAAAACAGAAAAGAAATTAATTCCAGTGGATCATTTTCTTTTAACATTGAATATCAAGGTTTCTGTATCCAAATATGTTACAGTAGATTGTAACACCTGAATACTAGTTTGAAATTTTCTACAATCAGCATGAAATACCTGTATTCAGATGTTCATAATTTAAAAAATGAATAATCATATTTTACCTCACAAGATTGTGCTGAATGTAAAGAAGAAAATCAAGGTGAAAGTTATGTCATTTAAAAATATTCCCATGTGACTAAAACTAGAATGTTAGACATACATTTCAATTCTCTTCCATGAAAATCATTTCAATCCAAACCATTTTATGTGTTCTTTCCTGGCAGTTATCCTATTCCATTAGTTCCTCTGAAGTAATTTTTAAAAAGGCATCTGGTGGGTGGGATGATCCTGACTGCAGATGCAGGCCCTCTCCATTTCCTGGGATGGCCATTTCTCATCGTTGTCTCCTCACCAGGTGACTTGGATGAGTCCATTGAGCTGT
>JAKSZT010034045.1:1152982-1174841 GCA_026826555.1 Tolypeutes matacus | reverse complement strand
ACAGCTCAATGGACTCATCCAAGTCACCTGGTGAGGAGACAACGATGGGAAATGGCCATCCCAGGGAATGGAGAGGGCCTACATCTGCAGGCAGGATCATCCCACCCACCATATCCATGGGATATAAGCCCTCTCTCACTTGGAGTTGGAGTGGACATCACCATCCCAGTCGCCTCTGGATTGGGGGAAGAACTATGGACTAGAGTGGACTTGATGGTATTCTCTTGCTCACATATGGTGATTCTTGCAATGCAAGAAATTATAACAATGAGGTGGAGCCAGTGGCCACTTGACAGTTTTTTGGGTAGGGAGGGGATGAGCAGTTGAAATACAGGGGCTTCTTTGGGAGTTGGAGGTTGTCCTGAGTACTGTTGTGGCAATGGATGTAGGCCATTTTAAATCAGCACACACCACTCAGAACTGAGTGGGAGAGAGTGTGGTCTACAGTGTGAACTGTGGTCTATGGTTGGTGGCAAGGCTCCAGGATGTGTAAGTTCATTGAGGTTGGTGGGCCACACTGTGGGAGATGTTTGTATGTGATGTGGTGGGAGGTGTGGGAGGTGGGCAACATGGGAATCCCAGTGGGTTCCATGTAATATTTTAGGTAATCTAAGCACCTCTTAAAATATATGTATATATATAACATTTTTGTAAGCAAATACACATATATGCATATATATTTATATATCATTTTACAAATGTTTGTATGTATTGTGAGAATTTTGATTTTTACCCATAATAAAAAAAAAAAAGGCATCTGAAATTATTCTCGATGTAAAGGCACCTTGTGTATCATAAAAAACAGTGCAATATCTTTTTTCTTTTTTTCAGTTTTCTTTCTTGAAAGCATAAAAATAAGTTGTTCATTTTTGCTTCCTCAAGTAATTGTAATTCTCTATGCATTTTCTCATTACTTCTGCAAAGTGCTGAGATGGATATTCCAGACAGTATAAATTTGAAAACATTCTTTTATGAATTAAAATAAATGTATGTTACTAATACATGGTGCTAATAATAATAGGTGTATGGAAAAATATACCAAATGTATGCTATGGACCATAGTTAGTGGTAATAGTCTGATGTTGTTCTTCCATAATCTCTAATAAATGTTACTCTACAATATAAACTGTGGTGGAGGGGAGAGGCACGGAAATTCTGCACCTAATGCATGCTTGCTTTGTAAGTGCACAACTTCTTTGTTAAAAAACCTAATTTAAAAAAAAGGGAAAAGTGCATAACCAAAAAAATTGTTTAAACCTAAAACACAAAAACAAAATATTAAGAGGTAAAAACATCTGGAATAAGTGCCCCAATGATTCAAATAAAGTAATGGGTCTAACACATTTAGGCATTATATTCTACCATAATTACATTTGTTTTTCCTTTGCTACTATATAGACTGAAGTATTTGACTCATGCTTAAGTAAATGGCACCAGTGTTTTCCAGGGTTTTGGAATGAAATATCTGCCATGCACTGGGGTGGGCTGCAGTCAGTGACTTACAAATGATATGATTCATGATATGAAGTACACCATGGTTTTGTCATTTTGAGATTCCCTATAAGAAGAGAACGAAAGAATCAGATTAAAAGTCCAGTTGGAAGAAGAAGAAAGCCGTATGTCATTTTCACCATGAAATGTTATCCCATCCATGTGGCTATGTGAAAGAAAAATAAAAAGAGAAAATAACAATGTAAATATGGGCCTAGGGAACTAAAATTGCACATTGATTCTTAGAGAATTCAAGAATTAAAATTATATGTAATTAAGGTAATTTATGATTTCTGTGCAAATCCAGTCACAATACATATTACTCATGGCGGGAAATGCACATAAATATAATAATTTCTATTGTAGTTTCAATTTCTATATTAATGAAATACTATAAATCAATTAATAATATAAGTATGATTTAATGCATTGTGCATCATAAAATATATAGTTCTTTTAATAATAGTCCTCATTCATTCTCTCAACTACACATTCTCTCTTCTCTTTCTCTACCATTAACTCTATAGTGAAAGGAAATAAAGATATTCAAATACATTTTGAAAAATGCACCAGTAGGAAGTCTTAACAAAAAGTCCATTACAAAGTATATTTGACTGACATACATATGAGAAATCTCAGATACATCACAGCTCTAACTCACTTCTTTGATATCTATGAGAGAAGACAAAAATTATGAAAAAGTGAATGTTATGTTTGGCCTCTAAGACCCTGTATTAAAATCTCTGGTTTAAGAATTAGGAATAGTGTGAGCTTACAAAATAACTCCATCATTTCAAGTAAAAGAATAATAAAATGGAACAAAATTTTCAGGCTCAAATTGCTCAACTATATGAACATGGTATCATGGCACACTACTTATTTATGAGCTGCGTTAAATTATTCTGTACGAATTTTATGTTTAAGGTGCATAAAATTGAAATAAGACAAATTTTATTTATATGAAACACAATCAATGGAAAGTTACAAAAATCAACTTTTATCTTTAAAATATTGGGCAATGGTGGGCTCCAAAACATAAGCTATGTGATTCTTCTTTAAATTATATGTATACTTGTTACATGGCACTAACTACCCATAAAATAAATCAATTAAATACATAAAAAGAATTCTTTTGAAAGTAAACTCAAAGAAGCTTGTTATTCTACAATTTAAGGTGCCATAAATATTCATACATTTTACAATTTAAGGTACCTTTGCTATGTCAGTGTTGTTGTTTTTTTCCCTTTAATCTCCCTGAAAATCTTGCTGATAAAATTTCCTGACAACTGTTGATGTCTCTGTCTATAGATTATAAAGTGATTTATGAATGAAAGTATAACATACAAAAAGATGTTGCATTAGAGAAATTATCTACTTCACTACATGGAACTGCAGACATGACAGAGAAAAAGTTAACGACTTCATCAAGCTGATCTTCACACTGACATTTCTCTTAAGTAATATTTCAGGATATTAGACTGGCTGTGTTTAAGTGTAGCTGATTTTTCTGTATCAAAATAAGGTTTGAAAGCAAAATATAAGAGATCTTAAATTAAAAAATAATACATAATCCTCCTGGAAAACTCAAAACCATTTCCTCAACTCTTATATAGTTTGAAAACATAAAGTATCAGACACCCATCAACTTTAGAAGAAAGAAATCTATGTTAGCAGCTACCATGTATTATTAAGTAGCTACTAATGGATTGGAATTTTGTGTCCATTACCATACTTTATCTACAAGCTATTTGCAAGCTCAAAATATTAGAGCCATTGTATATATGAGGTAACTCATTCCCTTTTAGAAATAAAACTTGATATAACGCACATAGTTCTTTACAGAGCCAGGATTCAAGCCTAGATTTCTCTGACTCCACACTACAATCTATTTCTTCTGAACCATATGGAAGACCATTGTGACATCCCAAAATCCTGGAATCATTGCCTAGGAAAAATACAAAATAACCTTCTCAGCTATTTTTATTCATTTACAACACAATCAACCTTACAAAAAGCACAGAATTAAGCATGAAATTAAAAAGAAAGCAACAGAAGTAGGTTCCAATTCTAATTAGTAAAATATATTTTAATTTATTTATTATAATTCAATCAGAAAAAAAATTGCACTCTAACTAGCATATACTCAGTAGCTGGTAATAATCTAATTTTCTTTCCATTTATTAAGATGTTTTATTTCTACTTCCCATATTCTGACTGTCATCCTACATCAAGAAAATTAAAGCAAATATCTTATTGTATTTCTACTTACCTAAACATATAGAGAGTAATTCCTATTTAGGCTTTTATCTCTCCTGGAAAGTCTAGGCATGCAGTTCAATTTTTTAATACAACACTGAGTTAACTAGAATCAACTATATCAAATTTAAATATTAATGCATGTAATATCAATATATTAAACCACATAGTTTGAGAGTCAAAATTATAGCTTCTAAAATATTTTCAGTAATAAAAAAAAAACAATTCTTCTTATCTATGGAGAATTGTTTACTCAATTAAAGTATACTCTGAATATTATGCATTTGAATTATTTTTTTGGCTTCTTGAGTTATTCTTGAAGTCCAAAGGAAATTTCCAGGGAGAAAACACACTAACTTTTTCCTTGGACATAAAAGCACACGTTGTTTGTTTGTTTGTTTGTATATTTATTTATTTTCTGTAGTAAATGTGTGAATGGTTTGGGAATGATGGACTCCATGATGAAAAAGTAAAGCATAAAAGAATTTTAACCTCTGGTAAAGAACTGATCCTTCAGTGGAAAATATATATGAAAAATAACTGGAAATCAAATCTAATGTTAAAGGACATAATCCTTGCTCTGATATTAATGAACTAAGGTGACACAGGTTAATAACATAAATTCCCTGAAATCAAGTTTCCTCTTTCTGTGAACTGAAACTACTTAAAATTCTCAAAATGCAGTAAAAATGCATATAATGAAATAATATGAAAGCATTACTTATGGCAGAATGTATAATTGATTAATATAAATTAGTTATTTGTCCTTTAAAATTTAGAGAGCTACACATCTGATATAATGAGATATAAATTTAAACTGAATGTGATTTACAAAGGAGAGATATTAATAAAATACAAACCCAAAATAATCATGTAAACTCAGGAATAGGAAATACTAAGAGGAGTAATATGGTAGTATGCAGTTAACTGCAACGTTATATGACAGAATATTAGAATATTAGTGATCTCACAGAGATACTGTACCTCATCACATTTAAAATTTTATGCTTTGTTAAAGACAATCCTGAAAGAATGTGTAGACAAGCCAGTGACTTAGAGAAACTATTGTTAAGCATCTCTCTAAAACAGAACATATTTTTGGAATGTATAATGAACTCAAGTTTCAAAAGCATGAAGACAAAAAATTAAAATCCCTTAAAAATCTGCAAAAATTTGATCAGACATTTCTTAAAACTAGATGCAGAGATGGCAACTAACCCCATGAGAAGAAGATTCTCAGCATCAGTTGTCTTCAGAGCAACGCAGTTTAAACCCACTACGTGAACTCCCTCATTTGAAATTTTCTTTATAGCATTTCTGTTCTATTTAATTGACTTGCTTGTTATCTAGTGTAATAGTGAAACATTAAATTCATTCCTTCTGAAGCTGATTCTAAAACAAAGAAACACAGTTGCAACATTTATATTCATGTGCTCTGTACGTTCTATGGATTTCATTATGGCAGGTAGGAAATAAAGGTAAAAGATGGAAACGAAATCACAAACTGCACATAGTTTGATAAATGTTATGACTGAATACACAGCAAAATCTATAATTAGTTATTAAGAATTTATGAATTTAATAAGTGTGCTGGATGAAACATAATTTTAGAATAATCAACCTCTTTCCAGAGTATAGTAACAAACAATTAGAAAATAAAATTGAAGGAGAGATAGCATTAACAAAAATATTTTTTAAAATAATAAACTCAACCTAGGCATAACTTTAATTTAAGAAATCTAAAGATTTTATAAATATATGTATAAAAGGCCTGTAACTGAAGTAATTTATTCAAAAGTTCCCGCCTATGATAGGTTATGAATGCACAGGAATGGATTAACTTTAATAACAGGATTTTTATGGTGCACAAAAAGTGCCACAGACTTCATCTACAAAAGGGAGGTAAAGACGACTTTGCCTGGAATACAGGTGATCCCCTAGGTCTTCTCTTACTACTACCATGCCCTGTGATTAAAGTCATTGGGAAAAAGCAACAACTCAATGCAAGCAGGACCACCAATGACCTAGAAACTTCTGAAATGTCTAAATCTAGGAATCAGTTTTGGGTCACTCCACCAGACAGAGAACCACGGCCATATGAGGTGCTTGCTGAGGGTAAAGGAAGCTTGGAATGGGTAATGAAAGAAGGTAGTGATATATACGAACTATGGCCATGTGAAAGTAACAGAAAGGAGGACTAGAATTGTTATGAATATTTTCCTTGTTTCATTATAAATATGTTTGTATATGCACAAAAGCAAATATCTTTGTATTTCCTTCCCTATCTTATTCCCTTATCATATGACATAAGTTGTATTCTTTTCATATTGTAGCATTTAACTTAGAGGACATCAAGTTTAACAGTGAATATTACCAAGGACCTCCACGCTATCCGGGAGAAATTTAATGCATTTCCAGTTTTACACAGGATAGGGGAGATATTGTTACATGAAAAAATGTCTGTTATTGTATTTTAGATGTCTGTTATTGTAATTTAATTCTGGTGTATGGCTGCCAAACTGACAAGTGGTTAATTGTGTTTGCTAGGTTTATGTATCAATTTTGCAGCAATGGTGCCCATTGTTTTTCCAAGCAAGCACTCGGCTAACTGTAACTGTGAGGATATTTCATGGATTTAAGTGATCTTTATGTTGATTGTGTACATGTACACATTGATTACATGTACAGTCAACTGAGGAGATGTCTTCAGCAATAAGAGATGTCTCATCCAATCAGATGAAGTCCTTGAAAGGAGAAGTGATGAGCTATACATGTCATATATATGCAAATATATGATACTATATTATAAATATCATATTATACATTTACATATGTAATGAAATTAATGAGTGTAAATGTTAATTCTATATCTTTTCTCAGAATTATTTCTGAATGGACAGGATGGATGAACACACTCTAACAGTTCTGAACAAATTGCTTCTAATGGGAATCACCAATTTCCCTAAGCTACCATTTCCATTTTTGGGGTTTTTGCTCATTGTTTACATGGTAATAATGGTGGGCTTGATCATTCTTAACACGATAAACTCCAAGCTACAAATAACTGTGTATTTTTTTCTCAGGCATCTGGCCTTCACTAATCTAGTTTTTTCAAAAGCTTTGGACCTGAAAATGCTATTTCATTTTCTTGCAGATCAACAGTCTCATTTCATTGGTTTGCTACCCATATCACTTTCTTCAGTATAACTAGAGAAATTTTCTTTTTGCCAGTGTCTTATTTTGCAATAAGACATAGTGCCGGAAGTGGATTGTTTTTTATAAAGGGGATTTATTTGGGGAAAAATCTTATAGTTCTGAGACTGTGAAATGTCCAAATCAAAGTACCATCAGAGATGCTTTCTTCCAAAATCTACTACTGATGATTATGGCATCCTGCCAAGTTGTGAGGCAAGATGGTGGGCAGTCTCTGCGGAGGTTCCTGCCATCCACTCAAGGTTCACCATCTCCTGGAGTTCAGTAGTGAATGATTAGATATATGGCAGGGTTTTTCTCCTCAGCCTTGAGCAACTCCATGGGCCCATCCCATCTAGGGCATCTTTCCATGCCATTGTGCTCACTCTCCTTGTCCCAGACTCAGGGACCTCTCACCTCTCAAGTCCACTCTGTTTTCCTGCAGACCTCTCTCACATGGAAAGATCAATATGGCAGCTTCCTTTCTCTCTATGTATTTCTTTCTGTGTGTTCCTTTATATAAGGCTCAATAAGAGGGTAGTGACTCATTCCTCATTGATGTAGTCCAATAAAAAGCAATATACTCAAATGTTCTAAAGTAAATCTAATGCAATCCAAGGGTTGCACACTAACAGGAATAGATTAATTTAAGAACATAATCACTTGAGATTCACAAATGAACTTCAAACTTTCAGTTAGCAATGTCTTATGACTAATTTGTAGCCATCTGTAACCCGCTACACTATACAGTCATGTCACAAACGTCATGTCACTTGCTGGAAATAATTTGTTTCTGCAATATTTTTGTGTGTTATCATTCTAAAATTTTTCATATTTTCATTTTGTGGTGTGATGTCTGCTCTTGATACCTTGGTACTACTCAAACACACATGATGTTAAATTTTTAACTCATCTTTTCAGCTTTAATTTAGTGCCATCTATTTTGATAAGCATCGTGTTCTACATGTTGATCCTTACATCTGATGAAGTCTGCAGAGGACAGGCACAAGGTTTTTCCACATGTGGGTTTCACCTGACAGTGGTGGTGGTATTTAATGGGACTCTATTCTTTATGAAAGTACAGCCCAAAGCCAGTCAATCCTTTAATAATGATAAAATGGCCTCTGTAAGTTATACATTGGTGATACCCATGCTGAATCCCATGATCTTCAGTTTGAAGAACAAAGAGCTAAAAAGGACCCTAAAGATAACCTGGAAATGTTTGCAAATATTCTCTTCAAAATTCACACTAGGAAGGATACAGCAAATTTATTTAAGTTACAGATAATGTATATGCTATCTGATAATTTTTATCCTTGTAGCCTTTGCATACAACTGGAAACTCACAAATTCCCTCCAGATTAAGATACAAGTCATTGCATAACATTCATTCTTAACTTTGATATCCTTAAAGGGAAAAGGTTAGTGAGAAAACAAAGATATTCATTTTATGTACATATACAAACGTACTCATAACAAAACAGGTAAGAAATATTCATGACCACTAAAGTCCCTGTTCTTTAACTGGTCATGTGGTTGAAGTTCATATTTATCACTACCTTCTTCCACTACCCATTCTATGTTCACTTTAGCCTCAGCAAACACCTCACCTGGCGATGGTTCTTTGCCTAGTGGAGTGACTTAAACTTTCATTCCTGAGTATTTTGGACCACTTTTAGTCTTGCTTGGATTAGGTTGTTGCAATTTTCCAATGACTTTAATCACAGGGTGATGTAGTACGAAAGACGCTCTAGGGGATCTCCTGTATTCCAGGCAAATTCTTCTTTATCTCCATTTTGTGGGTATAGTCTTATTTTCCATTGATAGTCAGGATCAATTACCACAGTCAGTACAGTAATTCCCCTCTTTGCCTTTTTTCTTTTTTAATAATTTATTTATTTTTTATTGTGGGTAAAAATCAAAATTTTCACAATACATACCAACATTTGCAAAATGATATAAAAATATATATGCATATATGTACATTTGCTTACAAAAATGTTATTTATATATATATATATATATAAATATATTTTAAGAGGTGCTTAGATTACCCAAAATATTACATGGAACCCACTGGGATTCCCATGTTGCCCACCTCCCACACCTCCCACCACATCCCACACAAACATCTCCCACAAGTGTGGCCCACCACCCTCAATGGACTTACATATCCTGGGGCCTTGCCACCAACCATAGACCACAGTTCACATCGTAGACCACACTCTCTCCCACACAGTTCTGGGTGGTGTGTGCTGACTTAAAATTGTCTACATCCATTGCCACAATGGCTTCTTTGGGATTTGGAGGTTGTCCCTTTTTGCCTTTTGATTCACAGGTATAAGGAGCCCAAGATAGCCAGGGAGCAGTTTTAACTTGCAGTTCAATGGAATCGTTATTGTGTTCCCTCTAAACTAAGACATGTAGGCCAGCAGAGCTGAAGTTTGCAGGGGCAGGAAGCAAATTTTTTTCTAGTGAATCACTAGGGGTAATAAAGAGTGGTACCACTCCAATATTCAACCCTTGATTCCTGGATCTGTGAATCCTGGCTTTAGGAGAAACAACCCCACAGAATAGTTACTGATTAAGAGCATACACACCCTCCTAAAGAATCATGCCCCAGCCTGGCAAGATATTGCCATCACATTGACACTGTAATTGGGTCTTCAAAAGGCCATTCCATTGTTCTGTCATTTCAGCTGTTTCAGGATGATGAGGAACATGATAAGACCAGTGAATTCCTGGAGCATGTCCCCATGTATGCACATTATTTGCTGTGAAGTGGGTTCCTTGATCAGAAGCAATGATGTGTGGATTGCATGGCAGTAGAAAAGACATTCGGGAAGTCCACAGATGGTAGTTTTGGAAGAAGCTTTGTGTGCAGGGAAGTCAATTCCATACCTGCAATATGTGACTATCAAGTTAGAAAAAAATGCTGTCTTTCCATTATGGAAGTGGTCTAATATAATCAACCTGCCACCAGGTAGTAGGTTGATCACCTCAGGGAATGGTGCCATATTGGGTGTCTGCTGCTGGCATACCACCCCACCACCTACACCTTGCATTGGTGTGGGACATTTATTGCAAATGCTGATAGCACTTATTTTTTTAATTAATTTATTTTTTATTGTGGGTAAAAATCAAAATTTTCACAATACATACCAACATTTGCAAAATGATATATAAATGATATATAAATGCATATATGTGCATTTGCTTACAAAAATGTTATTTTTATATATATATATATATATATATATATATATATTTTTTAAGAGGTGCTTAGATTACCCAATGTTGCCCACCTCCCACACCTCCCACCACATCCCACACAAACATCTCCCACAAGTGTGGCCTACCACCCTCAATGGACTTACACATTCTGGGGCCTTGCCACCAAGAATAGACCACAGTTCACATCATAGACCACACTCTCTCCCACACAGTTCTGAGTGGTGTGTGCTGATTTAAAATGGCCTACATCCGTTGCCACAACGGTACTCAGGACAACCTCCAAATCCCAAAGAAGCCCCTGTATTTCAACTGCTCGTCCCCTCCCTGCCCCAAAAGTGTCAAGTGGCCACTGGCTCCACCTCATTGTTATAATTTCTTCCGTTGCTAGAATAACCATATGTGAATCAAGTTCTGCAGGGGATTATTGGTGGGGGGTTTTTGGGAGGGGGGTTTCATGGGAATTAGGTCATCCGAATATACATGAAAGATATACAAAATCGTTCAAAAGATCAAAAGATGGGGTATGGTCACAATGGGTGGACAATCACACAATAAATGAGGGAATCTGAATTCCTAGCCTGGAGAGCTCTGCCATAGTCTCCAAGGGAGCAGCAATAGTCCTCTGAGTGCAGGGACAGTGTCTGTCAAAAGAGGATGACCCACTGATGTGTTCTTTTTATTGATGACTACTCTTGTGAGCACTTTTTTATAATTATACTATTCTGTAGCCAGCATTCATTTACAGATTCTAACTTCTGGGCACTGTGTAAACCAATGTTCATAGATTACCTCACTTAAAACATCCAATACATAGACCTGTGAAATATGTCCTAAATTATAAATGTTTTAAATCAGATCAGTTATCAATTTAGAGAAAAATCATGTAGATAATACATTTCTCACATCTATACCTCTTATTTTTCCCTCTATACATAAGTTGTCTTTTAAAATTCTGACTTTTTTTAAAGATTTTCTCCTTGCTTTAGATTTTCTTGAGGTTTAATACATTAGTATATGTAGATTTTTAAAATATTTATTCTATTTGGTGTACTTTGAGCTTCCTGGATCTGTGATTTAGTATCTGTCAATAATTTTTAAAATTCTCAGCCATTAATATTTCCTCTCCCCATTTATTTCTCCTTCTTTTTTCCCCCATTAAAGATACATTATACCTTTTTTTATTGCCCCACAGTTCTTCAATATTCTGATATATATTTAAGTATTTTTTGTCTTTGCTTTGCAGTTTGTGAAGTTTTAATTGAAATATGTTCATGCTCACTGATACTTTCTTTGATCATGTACAAATATCTGTTGATCCCATTATAGGCATTATTTATTTGCTACAGTTTCTTTTTGTTTTTGTAAGGATGGATTTTATTTTGAAAAAAAAAAAAGAAGCCTTTTGAGGACTACAAATTACAAAGTAAAAGCATATCATTATGTAGAAATTAAGTGATTAACATTTTGCTTGTGCAAGAAAACTTTATCAAAGTTATTCATTTAAAAAATTTTCCCCATTCACAATGTTATCAGTTATAATGCTCTTCTTCATATGGTTACTTTATTTTTACTTCAAATTATATTACATGTTATTCCCTCAAGATAAATTTTTAATTTTAACCAATAAATTCTTGACTTATAAGATTGGCACATTAGAAAGGGATAATTTCCACTCAGTCTCTGGTGGCATTATACCGGGCTAATTTCTTTCACAAATCAGAAAACCTTCAAAATGTTCACATATACATGAAATCTTACTACCAAAAATGTTGCCACATTTTGTTTTCTCATGACTATATACATAGATGAGTAGCAGCAAGAAAAGAAAGATGAAAAATTAAAGGCAGCCATTAAAATAAATGGATCTATCATACAGAAATAATGGTTGGCTCATGGCAATTAAAACATGGTAACTAGGGAATGTTAGTAGCCCAATGCTTGGGTCATTACTGAATATGTTAAGAGAATGAAGTTGGTCCAGTGTGACCAAGTGAGAATGTATCAATACCACTGAACTTCATTCTTCATAACAAATACTTTAAATTAGTAAGGAATGTGAGTTTTATTTAGTCCCACTTACAAAATATTTTACTGGGTTTAGTACTTCAATCATTTCCTTTACTTGCACTCCTTTTATAATACTTTCCTATGAATCTTATTAAGTCTTTTATGACCATAAATACTTTGAATGACAAGACATTTCTTTAAGGTATACTTGAGAATGGTTGTCTGAAAAGAAGACCCACTTGAATGGAATTATAGTAACTGAATTCAGAAGTTTCTCAATGAGAAAAAAATCAACTTTCCCATCATCTCTGCCATATGTGATTTCCAAAAGACCTCACTTTCAAGTTTGTTCATCATGCTTCACTAAAGTATGAAAACCAGAGAACAAATAACTAAACTTAAGGACATGTGGGGTCAAAAATGCAAGAAAATATGTTAACATGCAGCAATGGTCTGAATACTCAAGATTCATGTTAATGAATTCAATTATTGTATATGAAATTTTCTTCAATGAACAGGGCTCCGGGCAAAAATATGTCACTTCTTCATTTCATATCAAATTATCACACAAATCATTGCTTTCTGACACTCTGGATACTTTTACAGCTTCATTTGCAAACAGAACTTTTATAACAATTTTTTAAACTAAATCATATCTTGAAAACTGTTTATATAGAAAACCCAGGTAATAAAGTAAACTGCTTACTGTGGAAGGCCTTAGATTACATTATTACAGTAGAAAATACAGGAGGAAGAAGATAACTGAAAAGACAAATGCAACATTAGATTAAAATCTATAGCTCCTGTAGCTACTTAAAACATGGTTTTAAAAACTAAACCCAACATTTTCAGTAACCATAGAAACAATTAAAATAAAATTTGCCATGGAAGTCCTTATATCATGCTTGATACAGGGAGGTAGGAAGATGTAAGAAGCAGGATACATGAGACATGACTTTTTATGTACAGCTCCTGTTTGCTTTACTGAGGGTGTAGTTTTAAAATTCAGTCCCCTTCTTCAGTTTCAGACTCAGATTCTTCTTCAGCATTTTTGAGCCACTCTACAAACTTTTTCATTTGCTCAAGAAAGACACTTTTCCCCTTTGCAACATGTGCATCTTTATACCACTTCAGAATGGGCTCTTCCCTCAGGACTTCAGCTTTATAAAAAAAGTACCGCGATTTTATGGAAGGCTTTCATGAAATGAATGTTGTCATTACAATACTCCTGAATCTTCAGTCACAGAGTCAGCTCCGACTGACCTTGAGTAGTAAAGGCAGCAAGTAGAGGGCTGCATTGCTTTAAGTGCTTGATGGCTTGCACTGCTACAAGCTCCTCTTTTTTGTTCCATTCAGCAGTGCTCATTACGCTTTACCAGATATTCCAATGACGACTGGATCTGGGATGTTGTTTTTTTTTCATCTCCTCCTTGTCATATAAAATGATATCCTTAAATGGATCACCACGTGACATCTACTCTTGAAGTTCTTCCTTACAAGCTCCTATGGTTTGCTGATTCCGAACATACCCGGAAAGCTCTTTCAAGCCTGCCTCAGTAAAATACTTTGTAAAGTGTTCAGCGCTTTGCAGGCAGAAAAAACGTCCATCAGTCTGTTATCCATGTTGACTCTCCGAAGACTTGCAGGTGCTGCATTGTTATCTTTTTCATTTACCCATGATTTAAAGAGCTTTACAGCAAAAGCTGCTGAAACCCCTTCTTTAACCAAATTCTCATTATAAAGGCTTTTAAGAATGGATGCATTAAGTGTCCCATTAGCCAGAAGAACACCAGTCAACATAGCCAGCTTGTTCCTTACCTACTCTGAAAAACCCTTTAAGAACAACAGCAGCTTTTCAACTTCATCTTCAAAACCTTTCGCCAGGTATCTGTAGAGCCTGATTAACTTGTTAAAAACCTGAGCAAATGGTTGTATGGTCTCTAAGTCTTGTGCTGTGAACATACAAACATCTGTAAGCATCATGTCATTTGCCAGTGTACCACCTGAAGCCTGCATTTCACTGGCCACCAAAATGTCAAAGAGTGTTTCAGCATATCAGCGGTAATCAAGTTTTTCTCCAGAAGCATCAAGAAACTTTGCTACTGCTTCCAAATCAGTACCAGGTTCAGTAAAGCCTTGAATAATAGTCTTAAAACTGAGTAGGGTCAACCTTCTCTTTTTCATCTCTTTTCCTAGTTTTAAAACCCTGGCCTGACAGTGTTGGCTTTTGCTTCTTTTGATTATTCATAAAAGACACCCAAATTTAAGGCGAGGAGGAAAGAGCCAGAAATACCCAATGTGGCGGCAACTACGGTGGTGTCTCCTCTGAAATCGTAACTGTTAAAGCTTTTTAAAAATATCTGTGATTTCGTACTGATTCCATCTTAGAGTATGCATTTTTTTTTGTTTACATTCTCCCCTGTGTTTTTTTTCTTTCACTTTTTCTATAAAAACATACACACATAAAAATTTAGCCATTTTCAAGGATACAATTCAAAGGTATTCATTATATTCTCAATATGATGCTACCATCACTATGATTTATTACCAAAATTTGTAACACCTCAACGAGAAATAATGCATCGATTAAGCAATAACCCCCCATTTTCCTCACAATGGGCCCTGGTAAATTGTAATCTACTAGCTGTCTCTGTGAATTTGCTTTTTCTAGGTATTTCATATAAGTGAGATTAAAACATATTCATATTTTTGGGTCTGGCTTATTTCACTATAGTTCTTTCATATAGTATTGTGGCATGTATCCTAAAGTCTTTCCTTAGCAGTGGGTAAAGTAGACATTCTCGTCTTGTTCCTAACCGCAGGGGAAGCCCTCCAGTCTTTCATTATACAGCATAATGATAGCTGTGGCTTTTCATATGTCCTATTTATCTTACTGAGAAAGTTGCCATCTCTCCTTATTGTGATAAAATCATGTTTGTTTGTTTTTTTGAGAAAGTTCTTTTCTACATCAATTTATATCATAATGTAATTTTTCCTTCATGTATTAATGAAGTGTATTATCTTGAATTATTTTCTTTTGTTGACCCACCCGATATTTCTCAGATAAATCTAAGTTGGACATGATATGTAATCTTTTTAATATACAGTTGCATTAAATTTGCTAGAATTTGTTGATTTTTGCAACTATATTCCTAATGGAAATTAGTATAAAATTTTCTTTGTCACTTTTCAGTCACAAGTAAATCCCATGGTAGGGGACCCAGACATGGCACCAATTCAGTGTTCCACAGAGCCAGTTGGGGCTGATGCACATAAACATTCAAAATTTTAATTAAGGTGCACCCACCCTGGGACCCTCACTTGTATGTGCATGGATCACTGCTGTGGGTCATACAAACTACCCTGCAGAGCCTAGGGAGAGGGAGGGACCCAAACAAACAAACTTGCCCTGTGGCTCTCAACCTACCTTAGACTTTTTTTTCTTTCCATTTTCACATTTGTTGAGTAATTGTCAAGCCTTGATGGTCTTCCAAAGTTTGGGGAAAGTTAATTTTTTTTAAATTTATTTATTTTTTATTGTGGGTAAAAATCAAAATTTTCACAATACATACCAGACAAATAATTAAATTGTAAATAAAGGGAAATTTAATTTGCAAGATGATATATAAATATATATGCATATATGTGCATTTGCTTACAAAAAATGTTATTTATATATATATATATATATATATAAATATATTTTAAGAGGTGCTTAGATTACCCAAAATATTACATGGAACCCACTGGGATTCCCATGTTGCCCACCTCCCACACCTCCCACCACATCCCACACAAACATCTCCCACAAGTGTGGCCCACCACCCTCAATGGACTTACACGGGGGAAAGTTAATTTTGAAAAATTTAAACCATTTTCATTGGTTCCAAGGGGGTTGTGGGTCAGATGTGTCCTACTCCGGAATCTTACTCGTGTCATCTCCTACCCATCAGTTTTTTATATGATGTCCACTTTTTCTTTTAGAGCTTTTGGCAAATTATCTCATTTTGTCATCTGATAATTCCAACATCTCTGACAAACCAGAGTCTGAGTATGATGTTATGTTGACTTTCAGATTGTTTTTCCTTTTTAGCATGTCTTGTGAGTTATTGTTGAAAGCCAGACATGACATATCTGGTAAAGAAAACTGAGGTAAAACATTTGACTTTGGGTCTTATATTTACTGGCTAGGAGTTAGGCTGTTTTTTTTGTTTCCTGTAGCTGCAGTTCAAGTGGCTAAAATTTCTTCTGTTGTCCTTTTGTCTGTCTCAGTTTTCTTTGGGTTTCCTTAAGGAGTCCTTCTTAAATTGGATCTGAGCCTTGCAATTCTTAATAGTTGTAACCCACCTTATAAACAGTAACACTATTAATGGATCAGTAAGATGAAGGGAGAGGTAAATGTTCTATAATCCTATGATAAGGTCTCAGTCTTTCAGTTAGACTGTGTTACTGGACTATGAAATTCACAAATGATTATCAGCTGCTCATTTTACTTCTTATGTAAGAAGAGGGAAATGCCAGAGGGACCAGGATTTGGGCATCTATGTTCCCCCAGGTGAGCTAGACTTTGATAAAACCAAGTTTGCTTAGGCTCATTTAAAGTACTGTCCCTTAAAGACTGGCCTTTTATAAGAAAACAGAAGACCTTGTGGCTATTTTAAATGGCTACTTTTCCCTTCCTCCTGGTAGAGGTTCAATGGAATTTTTTAACCATCTTTGAAGTAACAAGCTGTTGGGACTTGAGGAGGCAAACTGCAAAAATGTTTGGGGGTCTCCCTCACACTGGGCCTCCAGAAGTTTATTATCTCTCAAGTGAGTCCACACTCAATCTTCATCAATTAGTCAGACAAATAATTAAATTGTAAATAAAGGGAAATTTAAAATGTCCCCTTTAAATACTTCTATATGTTACTATACCTGATAAGCTAAATTTCTGTATCTGCATTTCTTTGCAGTTTTGGGGTAGTGAATTGTCATGTGACCTCATTTCTGAAACATCTAAGAGAACTTAATTTTAGATATTTTACCTTGCCAACCAGACATTAGTGGCTATTTCCAAATTCTACCTGTTGGGCTAGAAACTGTCAATATTGTTCAGAAGAATACACTGAACATATTCTGCTATCAAACTTTTGTTTGTCCCAATACAGATATATGAGTCTTCTTTGCAAAATTTTCAGATTACAAATGAAGTTCTGGAAATTCCTGGTTTGGATATCAAATTCACAGTTAAGAATTAACTGTTAAAAAATTGTTTTGACTACTGGTTTTGATGAGATTGTTTTGGAGAATTCAAAAGACAAGCACCACTGTTGGGAAAAGAGTTATTTTCATTGAGAGAAAATATATTTTCCCTCTTAAGGAGTCCTGAAATGAGCAAAATTAGAAACCAAATTAAATACAGCAGAGGTGACTTTAAATGAAAATCATTTTCATCATGTACCTTACCAATTAGGAGTACTTGATAGACAATAACAAATGCAAAGTCATTCCTCATAAGTAGAGCGTAAAAGTATAGATAGAAACTAGGCCAATATCCCAGCATTATAGAAAGCCTGAAATATGGATGAACTTTTAAGATTGTGGAACATCTATATCCTGTAGCCAGTTGTAGTTTTTTTTTTTCTTTCTAAGCTATAATTTTGTATTTCCTGATCTTTATGTATACTCTTTGTAAATATTGCCTTGTAGTATCAGTATATTTTGAAGAGTTCCAAAAGAGGGATAATCAATATAAGTAGTTGAAAAGTGGAAAGGAAAGAATTTAATAAAGGTATAAAAATCTATGCTATTGAGACAAAAAGTGCAGAGATGTGTCCGAGGACATGGATGGATCTGGATGTGGGAGGGCATGAGGGCAAGTGAGTTAACCTGAGGATACTCCTTCCCAGGGACTTCAAATTATGATTAATTCATAAGGAGAGCAGAGGAATTTCTATGGAAAATGTGAGAATATATGAAGTCATCAAACCCTGAAGGTATCAGATCTAATTATAATAAATGTGAATCTAGTTATTTATCACTAAGTACAGCAATATGAGTAGTTCAGTAAATGTTTAATATGAATATATTCAAACATAGTCATAAGCATATAGATGACAGTTTATCTATGTATACAAGGTTGCACAGGAAGGCTATTTAGTAATTTATTTGGAAACATTTTAAGATATATTAGCTAAAAATAAGGCATTTTCTACTCACAAATCTCACCATAAACGAAATGGACTGACTCCCAGAATTCTTTTCAGTTTGATTCAATGCCAAACATGTACTTTGAGATGAGCCAGTTTTTCTCAAATATTTCTTTCATAGCCTCTTTTACATCTTTGTTCCACAAACTGTAGATGATTGGATTCAGCATGGGAATCACAATAGTGTAAAATATAGAAAATATCATATTATCTGAAGTGTAGCTGGTACTGGGCCTCATATTCATGAAGAGGATTGTTCCATGGTAAATTGACACTCCAGTTAGGTGAGAGACACAGGTGGAAAATGCTTTTCACCTCCCTTCAGCAGAATGCATCTTCAGAATGGCCATCAGAATGAAAGCATAGGAGATCAGGACTGTGGATGTAATAATTACCTCAACAGAGACCGCAACATAGAAAATTAGAAGGAGGTTGATGTGAGTGTCAGAACAAGAAATAGCAAGGAGTGGAGAGATGTCACAAAACACATGTCTAATTTCATTGGATGCACAGAAGGAAAGGCTAAAAGTGGCTGCCATGTGTAAAGTACCATGCAAAAAGCCACCAACATAGGAAGCAATGATGAGAGGAACATAGACTTGTGGTGACATGTTAACTGAATATAACAGTGGGTTGTAGATTGCTACATAGCGATCATAAGCCAATGCAGCCAAGAGAAAGCATTCTGTGCTTCCTAATGAAATAATGAGAAAAATCTGTGTTGCACATCCAAAAAATGAAATATCTCTATTTCCACCCAGGAAATTGACCAACATTTTGGGGAAGACAACTGAAGAATGGCAGGCATCCAAGAATGACAACACACTCAGAAAATAGTACATGCTGGGAAGCGGCTGTGGCTCAATCAGTAGGGCTCCCGTCTACCATATGGGAGGCCCCGGGTTCGGTTCCTGGGGCCTCCTGGTGAAGGTAAGCCCGCCCGCACGGCATGGTTAGCTGACCCAGCAAGCACAAGCAGCAAGGGGGGGATAAATGAATAAATAAATAAAATCTTTAAAAAAAAAAAAATAGTACATGGGGTTGTGGAGCTGGGCAACCTCAATAACCAATAAAACCAGTCCCAAATTTCCAATCAGAGTAAAAAGATAGGCTGTTAGAAATAATAAAAATAAGAAGACCTCCAGATCAATATTATCTGTGAAGCCCGTCAATATAAACATGGTGACTTCAGTCACATTATTCCACAGAATCCTGTAGGTATCTAAATCAGATGGTAACTCTGACATCTCAGTTGATATATACAGGTCTTCAAGACACTGTCTGGTGAAATATTTCACAGAATTATACCCCCATATCCACTTCTAGGAAGGACATAAGGTAACAGGCAGTGAATGGATAGACCTTGATGAAGAAATTGGGCCCAAGTGGATGCAGTTCCCTGTATATATAATAAGAAGACATGATTTCATTCATTTCTTGCCTTAATTTGCCATGTTAAAACAGATAACAAATTAATTTCAGTGGATTGTTTTCTGTTACATATTTAACTTCCTTTATCTATATTATAACTTCTTAAAATTCATAAAAACAATGAATATCAAGGCTTCTGTATCCACATATGTTACAATAGATTGTAACACCTGAATACTAATTTGAAATTTTCTACAATTACCATGAAATACCTTTACTTAAATGATCATAAGTTAAAAATTGGAGTAATGATATTTACCCCATAAGATGGTGTTAAATGTAAAGGAGAAAATCAGCATGAAAGTTATGTCATTTAAAAATGTTCCCATGTGACTAAAACTGAAATATTAGACATAAATTTCAACTACTCTTCCCAAAAACATCTTTTTACACCAAACCATTTTATATGTTCTTTCCTGGCAATTATCCTGTTCCGTTAGTTCTTCTGGAGTACTATTTAAAAAGGTAATCAAAGCTATTCTTGATGGAAATGCCCCTTGTGTATCATAAAAAACAATGCAATATCTTTTTTTCTTTTTTTAAGTTTTTTTTTGAAAACATAACAATAAGTTGTTCATTTGTGCCTCTTCAAGTAATTGTAATTCCTAGTGGATTTTCTCATTATTTCTGCAAAGTGCTGAGATGGATATTCCAGACAGTACAAATTTGAGAACATTCTTTTATGAATTAAAAAAAAAAAAAGTACAATACTAATACATGATACTAATAATAAGAGGTGTGTGGAAAAAACATAGCAATTGCATGCTAGGGTCCGTAGTTAGTGGTAATAGTCTGATATTGTTCTTTCATAATCTCTAATAAATATTTCTCTACAATACAAATTAGTGGAGGGGAGAGATATGGGAATTCTGCACATAATGCATGCTTGTTTTGTAAGTGTACAACTTCTCTGATAAAAACATATTGAATAAAGTGAAAGAACATAATAAAAAAAGTGTTTAAACTTAAAACACACAAACAAAATATTAAAGAGGTAACAATATCTGGACTGAATGTCTCAGTGATTGAAATACAGTAATGGGTGTCCAACATATTTAGGCATTATATTCCAGCATAATGACATTTGTTTTTCCTTTGCTACTATATAGACTGAAGTGTTTGACTCATTCTTAAGTAATTGGCACCTGTGTTCTCCAGGATTTTGGAATGAAATATCTGCCATGCACTGGGGTGGACTGCATTCAATGATTTTATTCACTATATGTAGCACACCACAATGTTGTCATTTCAAGATTCCATATCAGGAAGGGAATAAACAAATCAGTTTAGAAGTACTGTTGGAAGGAGAAGAAAGCCATATGTCATTTTCACCATAAAAGGTTATCACATCCATGTGGCTATGTGGAAGACAAATAAAAAGAGTAAATAGCAATGTAAATATTGGGCTAGGGAACTGAGATTGCTTATTTGATTGTTAGAGAATTCAAGTATTAAAAATATATATATATATATATATATATAATTAAGATAATTTCTGATTTCTGTGCAAATCCAGGCACAATACATATTGTGCATACACATAAATATAATAATTTTATTGAGGAACATACACATAAATATAATAATTTCTATTGTAGTTTCAATTGCTATATTAATGAAACAACATAAATAATTAATAATATAAGTACATTTAATGCATTTTGCATCATAAAACATATTTCTATTAATTATAGTCCTTATTCATTCTCTCAAATACACATTCTCTCTTCTCTTTTTTTTCTCTCTCTTTCTCTCTCTTTAACTCGGTAGTGAAAGGAAATAAAGATATTCAAATAGGTTTTGAAAAATGTAGCAGCATGTATTCTTAAAATTAACCCCAGTATAAAGTATACTTGATCTCCCACAAGTGTGACCCACCACCCTCAATGGACTTACACATCCTGGGGCCTTGCCACCAACCATAGACCACAGTTCACATCGTAGTGGTGGGAGGTGTGGGAGGTGGGCAACATGGGAATCCCAGTGGGTTCCATGTAATATTTTGGGTATCTAAGCACCTCTTAAAATATATTTATATATATACATAAATAACATTT
>JAKSZT010034045.1:1133914-1149931 GCA_026826555.1 Tolypeutes matacus | reverse complement strand
AGGAAGGAAGGAAGGAAGGAAGGAAGGAAGGAAGGAAGGAAGGAAGGAAGGGAGGGAGGGAGGGAGGGAGGGAGGGAGGGAGGAGATACTGGTAGGTAGACCACTTGTAAACAGTCAATCCATTAATTAACTGCAATCCCAAATTTTCCTACAGTTTCAGTGCAAATCCAATTAAAATTAATCAAGTATTTTTGTCACAACTAAAAAGCAGACTTGATAAATGAAAAGATAAAGCAAAGGAACTAGAATAGTTACAACAATTTAGATATGGAATTAATTTGGAAGAGAGATAATCTGATTATAGAACTTATCATAAAAATAAAAATATGCAAGAGAATGTGGTACTGATGACAAGATATACATCTATTTCCATGGAATTGAAGAGGGTGTGCAAAAATAGATTCACTCAAATATAGTTAATTGACTTTCTTTTTTTTTTTTTTGAAATTTAAAGAAAAAAATTATTGAAGATCTGAAAAAACAATTCCTATAAGATTGACTTTTCCAGAAAACTGCAGCTACACAATGCATTGCGTCTATCATGTTAAAACGTGCATTAGACACAAATACAAAAACTGTAAGACGAGCCACCATTCTTGAGCAATCGGAGCAAAGATAAAATGCCTAAGGAATATGGATGATTTACAAAGGATGGGCTCTTTACTTTAAGCACCATTTAAAAAAATTATTAAAAAAAAAAAGAAGGCGGGCCGCGCCTGCGCCATGTGGCGCGGACCCACGCGCGGCGGCCGCTGGTGAAGATGGAGTCTGAGGCAGAGCGCCATGCCCTGGGGGTGTTCGAGTGCCACGTCTGCGCCTTGGCAGCTCCGTACAGCTATGTGGGGCAGAAGCCTCCTGGCATGCAGTCTGTCGTCCTCCTGGAGGAAAGCTACGTCATGAAGGACCCCTTCACCCCTGACAAGGGCAGATTCCTGATCCTCGGCTCGCGATGCAGTTTGTGCAGCCGGCTGGAATGCAGTTTATTCTACTCCAAGCGATTTTGCCTCCCGTGTGTCCAGCAGAACATCAGTGCTTTCCCTCAAGAAATTCGGCAAGACGTGGAGAAAAGGAAAGCTGCCTCCAAGACGCCCTCCGGCAAGCCCTGCTCTCAGCGATAAGTACGGCCTGGGGCCCGTCCTCGAGTCCGGGCAGTCAGGGGCAGTGCTGCAGCCTGCAGAGCTGGGGATGCCGCTCGCAGCAGCCCCGGGGCAGGGGTGTGCACAGGCACCCCGCAAGCCCAGCCTGGCGTGCAAGAGGCCGTCTCAGTGCTGAGGTCGCACCGGGCAGCGGGCACCGGCCAGTGGGCCTGGAGGTGGCAGGGCCCAAGGGGACAGGCCCAGGCCGGGCGTCGGCCCTCTGGTGCTCTCCCTTCCGGGGCTCAGGTCCAGCCTGGTGCGAGGGCCTCCGCGCCTTCCCTCGTCCACGCGCCTGGGCTGCAGGCCCCTCACTCGCTTCATAGTCTCCCCAGTCGGCCGAGAGCTGCAAAGCGAGCGGACACTGCAGTGAGCTCTTTATTCTTTAAGGAAATCAGCAACAGTGGCTGCTTTCTTGGAGTGAGCTTGAACAGTCTGGAAGGAATAGAATTGTATTTTATACACTTGTGTAATGCTTGAAAATGTTTTTAATCTTGACCATGCATTGTTTATAATTTAAAGACCAAAGAACCGGTCCATTTGTGAAAAGTCATCCTTCCCCTGGACACTCAGGAGCTGGCGTTGGAGGGGTCTCCTGGGAAGCTGCCTGGGGGCTTCCAGCCGTTTCTGTTTCCTCAGGCTACAGTTCAGGCCCCACAAGAGGCCGAGAGGCCCGTTGGCTTTCCTCGCTCACACCCTCCCGCAGAACACTCCATGACTCCCGGCTTCCTCTCCGAAGTGAACC
Organism: Tolypeutes matacus; assembly: GCA_026826555.1. NCBI lineage: Eukaryota > Metazoa > Chordata > Mammalia > Cingulata > Chlamyphoridae > Tolypeutes > Tolypeutes matacus. Next base: position 1,148,053 of record JAKSZT010034045.1, on the reverse strand, counting down.
GTGAAGTCCAGCCCCACAGCGCCCCCCCCCCCAGCCCCATGGCCCCCTGTCCCCGTGGCCTCCACAGCAGCTACTTCTGTCGGATTCCGGTGAGCTTGCCTTGTGTGCAGTGGCTCCTCGGGCAGGAACTGCCCTTATTTCACAGTGGCTGGAAGGCCAGCCGTCAAGTGTTTGATGGAAGAATGAATGAAGGGCTTTGACTGACTGAATTGTGTGTCGGGCTTTTGTTTAAAATGTAGAAAAAAAACACAAAATCCTCACCTTTCAAAGTTTCCCGTTTCATGTGACTTAACAGCTGTCGCACTCTTGGGCCCCCTGAGCCCAGGCCCACTGTACCCCGTGGGTCATAGAGGGGATCCCTGTACAGCTGTTGCAGCTCTGCTGAGTGGGGGTGGGCTGGACTGTTCCTGGCTGAGTGTGGAAGCTACCGCTGGGGACTTGGTTTTTTCAAACCAAACATTTCATCTCACAGCATCACTGAAACGCACCAAATCATTTAGAAAAAGTTTATTTTTTAAAACTGTTAAGGCAGAACTGTACCCTGAAATTAACTCTTTACATTCATCAGTCTTACAGTAGGGCATTCCAAACACAGAAGTTCCCATGAATCCAGGAGGAATCAATACAGAAAATCAGCTCCATCTCCTAGTGGGAAAATGGATCAGACCCATGATTTAAAAAAAAAAAAAATTAAAGTCAGTATTTCAGAGCCATCATCTCGAAGCCTGGAGCCACCCAGCCAGCTCGTGACCTTTGCACCTCATTTCCTGAGGTCCTGACACCCCATGTATGCAGAGAGAGGACCGAAGCCTGGGTGCAGTGTATCTACTTTGGACCTGCCCTTGCTTAGTAGCAAAAAAACAAAGGGTCTGGAAGCCCCTAAATACTTAGTCTTTGAAGGCACCCGAGAACAGTACAAATAAACGCACGCAGAACCTGGGCTCAGTCCTTGCCTTGGAAACCAGTGCCATTCCTATGAGGGTCCTGTCAGGTCCTCTCCCCTCGGAGCATAACGGCAGTGTGGATTCCAGGGGGCGTCGAACACACGCATCCAGAAGAAATATTGCCAAGACGGTCAAAACGACCTTAAAGGAAGGATTTCCAGAAGCCCGGCAGGGAGCTTCTGGTTTCTGTTGTCTGCTTTGGGCCGGGTCCCCTGGAGGGTGCCAGCGGACCAGCTGGTGTGGATGATTTTCCTCAGATTGCTCAAGTTCTTTGGTGCCAGCCCCTAGGGCGTCGATCCCTGTGGAGCCCACAACGGTTTCTAAGCTGGAAGAGGTGATGGGCTTCAGCAGGCACGTGGAGCAGTGCCGTGGCCGCGGCCCTGTGTAGAGATGCCATTGGCGGAAAGACAGCCGTGCTGCTTGCACAGGAGACGGGGCGAAGGGAGCACATTTACACAGGACAAATAAACCCTACTTGGCTCAGGAGAAATGAAGAGTTTGGATGTGCGCCGTGAGCATGTGCGTATGTTTGTGCAGTTTTATTTCCGTGTCCTTTGTGTTTCCAACAGGCCCGCGATCCAGGCTTTTAAAAGAATCCCATCAACTAACACTGATTTCAGAAACATCTCGTCGTTATTAGATGCATGATTGTCAGTTCAAATCACAATATATATTACATAACTCTTTTAGCAGAGTTCTTTTTATCGTACAGTGTAGAAAAAAATAGTGATACTCGACCTGAATATGGCAATCTTACCATAAAGGGTTTTAAGTGGTATTCATCCTTTTTGAGGTAAATTTCTCTTTTTTAGGCTTGAGAAAGGAACAGACTTGTCTGTGCCTTTAAAAAGAGAAGACATTTTCAAAATGTGAATAAGTTGCCCTTGGAAGGGACTGACTCACACTTCTTGAGGGCCTGAAATTTGACCCTCTCTGCCTTGAGGGGACAGAGCTGAGGTCTGAGGGCACCCCAAAGGGTGCCCCAGGGCAACTCCTCTGGCCAGGAGGTTCAGGGTGGGGGGTGGCCCCTACACCCCTTTTCTCCTTGCTCTCTTCTCTTCCTGGGAGGCAAGGCTCATGCTTGGGGGAGTAAGTCATGTTAACAAGTTAGAGATGCCTGGTGGAGGGAGAAGAGCAAGAAGCTGGCCTATGTCCTTCTCTGGAGAAAAACATGGACTTTTCCACATTTGACTCAAACTAGCAAACTTTTTCTTTTTTATTAAAAAAAAAAGACCTAGGCTTTAATTTACTTGTTTATGATATAAAAATCAATGTTTCTTATCTTTTGCAAATAATAAATTTAACAGCTCTGGTGGTACAAAAAAAAAAAAAAAGCACAAATGGATGAGTGTGTTCAGTTATATACACTGAATTGAACCTTTGGCACTAATCAGAGTATTTTGTCATATAGCATTAACAAATATTATAAAAGTGCATAGTGTCAAAGGAATAGAACCACCAGCATTCAAAAGCAGCTTTGTCAATTAGGCAATAAAACACTCTACAGCATGTCTCTCTGTTGTCCATCACTGAATACACTGGTAGCAATTTTGAAATGAAAAAAATAAAGAAAAGAAAAAAGGAGCATAACCCCTTTTATTTTCTGTTTAAAATTAAACAGAAAACAAACATACATCAATTCTGTTATACACTAACATTTTCAAAGTACATCATTTGTACAAGAGAAGGACTAGGAACAAAAATTTGTTAACAGAGATTCAAATAGAAGTGTCAGCAGTCTCATACAGTTTTCTGATGGTACTCAGGAGGAGCCACTTCATAATCGCTGGCACTAAACAGAGTTGCGGAATTCTTTGCCAGATACTTTAGGAAATCATGAAGATAGTTCAGTAATAAAGCAAGGCTCTTCTCATCCAGAGGTGTATAGGCCAACATTGCTCCAATTCGTACAAATAATCTCAGTAGATGTGGTGCTCCATAAACCTGGGACATGGGTGCATCAGGGTGATCTGCAAGGATTTCAGCATACTCCTGGAATTTAGGCTTCGGGTCCTGCTTCGGCACCATTTATAAGTGATTCGCTGCCTCCTCCTTCTCCCACCACCCCCGACTAACACCCCCTACTCTCTACCAGTTAATTGACTTTCAACAAAGATGCCAGTGTATTAGTCTGCCATAGAAATGCTGACACAAAGTATCAGAAATCTGTTGGCTTTTATAAAGGGTATTTATTTAATGTAAACCCTGATACAAGGCCCTAGAGTATCCAACTCAAAGTTGCTTTTGCACCAGTCAGTTGCCACATGTTGAAGCAGGATGGTTTCTATTCTCTGCCTAGTCTCTCCTTCCTGAGCTTCCTCTTCTACTTGAGGCTGTATGGCCCAGCTTGTTCCCAATCTCAGCTATAGGCTGGCATAGGGCTTGTCTCTCAGGGATTCCTCTCTCTGTTGGCATAGGGCTTGCATCTTTCTGGGCTTTATATATCAGTGAGAAACTATCAGCTGAATGGCTCATCTCTCCCGGGGCACCAGGATCAAAAACAACAAAGTTCTTTCTTTTTTCCTGTGTGTCTTCTTGAGTGAGTGTCTGTTTACATAAGCCCACCAAGGCGGCAGGAACTCAACATGAGTCATGCTTTACAAATATCATCAAATCAAAAGCCCTAAATTGATTTTATAAAGTAAACTTAAAGGCCCATTTACTGACTACAATATAATCAAAAGGATGTTAGATTTTATTCATTTATTCATTTATCCCCCCCTTGCTGCTTGTGCTTGCTGGATCAGCTAACCACGCCGTGCGGGCAGGCTTGCCTTCACCAGGAGGCCCTGGGAACCGAACCCGGGGCCTCCCATATGGTAAACGGGAGCCCTACTGATTGAACCACAGCCGCTTCCCATTGAACCACTCTTGCAATGCAAGAAATTATAACAATGAGGTGGAGCCAGTGGCCACTTGACAGTTTTTGGGTAGGGAGGGGATGAGCAGTTGAGATACAGGGGCTTCTTTGGGAGTTGGAGGTTGTCCTGAGTACTGTTATGGCGATGGATGTGGGCCATTTTGGATCAGCACACACCGCTCAGGTCTGAGTGGGGGAGAGTGTGGTCTGCGGTGTGGACTGTGGTCTGTGGTTGGTGGCGGGGCTCCAGGATGTGTGGGTTCATTGAGGTTGGTGGGCCACACTGTGGGAGATGTTTGTGTGGGATGTGGTGGGAGGTGTGGGAGGTGGGCAACATGGGAATCCCAGTGGGTTCCGTGTAGTGTTTTGGGTAATCTAAGCACCTCTTAAAATATATGCATATATATATATATAAATAACATTTTTGTAAGCAAATACACATATATGCATATATATTTATATATCATTTTACAAATGTTTGTATGTATTGTGAGAATTTTGATTTTTACCCATAATAAAGAAAAAAAAATAAAATAAAATGAATGAACTAGAAAAAAAAAAAAAAAAAAAAAAAAAAAAGGATGTTAGACCCAATAGAAGAGATTAGTTTACAAATATAATCTTTATCTTTTTGAAATTCACAAATATCTTCTCAAACCATCACATCAAGGAAGATCCATGAAGGAAGAATAGTCTTTTGAAATAATGGGACTAAAATAATTAAACAACCTTTTGTCATACATGCACACAAAATACATTGATTAAACCTAGGTGCCATATTTAAACTTGTCTTAATATGAACATTAAAAATTATTGAAAAATATAATGCTTTAAAAATTCTAGAGAAAGCATAGAACAGAATTTGCATAACCAGGAGATAGTCAATGTTTATAAAATAAAAGACAAAATTCATGAACTAGAAGGGAAAATTTGAGATACTGTACTTCAACACATTTAAAATTTTATGCTTTGTTAAAAACAATCCTGAGAGAATGTGGGAACAAAGCAATGACTTGGAGAAAATATTTGCTAAACAACTGTCTAATAAAGAACATATATCTGGAATGTAATGAACTCAAATCTCAAAAAATGCAGACAAAAAAAAATAAAATCAATTAAAAACCTGCAAAAATTTGAACAGACATTTTTTAAAAGAAGATACAGAGATGGCAACAAACCCTATGAGTAGATGTTGAGCATCATGTTTTCATTAGAGTAATGCAGTTTAAATCCTCGATGTTAACTCCCTTATTTGAAATTTTCTTTATAATATTTCTGTTCTATTTAATTGACGTTCTTACTATCTAGTATAATAGTGAAACATTAAATTCCTTCCTTCTGAAACTGATTCCAAGACAAAGAAACATAATTGCAACATTTATTTTCATATGCTCTGTATATTCTATGAATTTCAGTGTGGCAGGAAGGAAATAAAGGTAAAAGATGCAAGTGAAATCACAAAGTGCTAATAGTTTGATAAATGTTATAATTGAGTACACAGTAAAAATCTATAATTAGTTATTAGAATTAATGAATTTAATATGTGTCTGGATAAAACATAAACTTAGAATAATCAACTTATTTTTATAGTGCAGCAATAAACACATAAATAAAATTTAAGGAGAAATAGCATTAACAAAAATATTTTTCTCAATTTTTTATTTTTTAAAAAGATACTTTGAATAGATAAATGTTACAGAGAATGTATAGGGAATTCCCCATATGCCCTGCTCCCCACACTTCCCATATTTTCCCACATTAGCAACATCTTCCATCAGTGTGGTACATTCATTGCAATTGATAAACACATTTTGGAACATTGCCACCAAAGCATGGATTATAATTTACATTGTAGTTTACACTCTTTCCCATTCAGTCTTTAGATTATGGCAGGATATATAATGGCCTGTATCTGTCATTGTAATGTCATTCAGGATGATCCCCAAGTCCCAAAAAAGCCCCCGTATTACACCTGTTTTTCCCTCTTCCTAACCCCAGAACATCCATGTGTCACTGCCTCCACAACAATGGTATTTCTCCCATTGATAGAATCACAATAAGTCTATAGTAGAATACTAGTAAGTTTATTTTAGTCCATTGTTCATTTCCCAATCCTGAGGACTCTGGGATAGTGATGCCTACTCCAACATTAATTGAGGGGTCTTTTATTCCATACTTCCAATGGATAGAACTCTTTTGCTTGCAGTTGTAGGCACTCTCTGGTTTCTTAGTATGTTGTTTGTCCATCATCTCCTCCTCATTAGTTGTCCTGGGTGAGTCCATTGAACTGGAGTGTAGGAGTTGCAACTCCGTTGAGACTCAAGGCTCAGCTGGCACATGGACAGCCCAAAGATTTGTCTCTTGGATGTACACCTACCAACTCTAGTACTGACTATAGGTTCAAATACAAGGACAAAAGAGTCATGCATAGGAAAACCACTGTTGAGTCTAACTCAGTCACACTGGGAAGGGATCAAATTCCTGAGATGTCTGCCCAGACTGTAGTGTCTGGATGTCTCCATATCCCTGAGGAGCATTGCTATTTGGTGTTGTATATACTTTGGCTGTCAATGAGATCCTGTTGAGATGTGCTTAAGCACTACCTATGGAATTGCCTCCCAACTCACTTTGAAATCTCATAGCCATACAAACTCGATTGTTTTTGCTTTTCCACCTTTTCATCAAGGTGGTTTTTGTTTGTGTTTCTTTGTTTGTTTTTCCAGATGCATTGCTTGCTGGTACTTGGTAGCAATCCCTTGGTGTCAGGGAGGCTCATCTGTGGGATTCATGTCCCATGCTGAGGGGAAGTTATTGCATTTATAAGCTGAGTTCAGCCTAGAAAGGCCACATTTGAGCAACAAGGAAACTCCCTGTAGATAACTCTTAGGCATCCTACAACACTAGGTTAAGTTTCAATTTCAAGAGCAAAAGCTCATAAGCATAGTCATCAATATCAAGGGTCCTTTAATGGGCTATCGTCCTTCACAAGTCATTGTCCTTGTATGTGGGGCATTCTTGTTGTTCCATTAGAGAATATGGCAGAGCTTCCCCAGATGGGAATTTGATATTCTTTTGGTTATTGTGTGAATTTCCACCCACTGTGACAATGCTCCATGAATATGTTTATATGCCTCATGTGTATATTCAGGTGAACTTCCTCCCATGTATCCCACATCACTGACACCCCTCACCAATGATCCTCCCTTGCCACAGTTGTAACTTTTCTGTGATCTACAATTTCTTCAAAAATGAAGCCAATAAAATAGCCACACACAATTAACAAGAAAATGAAATAGTAATGATAGTTTTATGCATAAGAAGTAAAATACAGAAAAGATTAATAAAAAGTAAAAATAGAATATTTTAAAAATTGGAATATTAAAAAATATTGAAAAACTTTTAAGAAAAAAATTTTTTCTTTTACACTTTGTTTTTCATCACTGTAAAACTATTGTCCTGTATGTACAGTGACATTTTCTTCCATTTATTCCTCCAGTGTCTTTCTTTTTTTTTCATTTTTTTTCTTCAAAGAAATTTTAGGTCACAGTAGAGTCATGTTCAGAACACAGGGGCTTCCCATATACCCAACATCCTCCCCCTTTTCCCCTTTCCCCCATCAATAACATTTAATATGTGGATGGTACATTTGTTACAATCAATGCACAAATATTGAAACATAGCTATTAACCATCATCAATGGTTCACATTATGGTTTACACTTTGGACTAAATACTTTTATAAGATCTGATAAAATTTTAACGTGACCTGCATCCATATTTGCAAGATCATGCAGAACACTTCTATCACCCCCAAAATGTCCCCTGTTCCATTTATTTTATTCCTCCCTCCCCTTCCCCTTTGGATCTATGTCGACCACCAGGCTTCACTCCTTGGGAGACAAGATCCATAATTACTTGTATCTTTACTGAGGGCTTGACACACTGGTCTGTCCTCCCCTATTAGACACCATTGATGCTCTCAAGTAGCTCCCATCCCTCTGATTGAGAAGATAATGGGCCTCCCGCTCATTAAGTGGGTCTCTAACCACTGATGCACAAATTTGTCCTGTGTCTCTCAACCTACCTTAATATTTTTTTCTTTCCATTTTAACATTTGTTGAATAATTGTCAAGCCTTGATGGTCTTCAAAACTTTGTTAATTCTGACAAAATTTAACCATTTTCATTGGTTCCAAGGGGGCTGTGGGCCAAATGTGTCCTACTCCAGAATCTTACTCATATCACGTCCTACCCATCAGTTTTTGCATGATATCCACTCTTTTATTTAGAACTCTTAGAATATTACTTATAGTTATTATAAAATTTTCAACTGATAATTCCAACATCTCCTACAAACAATATATAGATATGATATTGCCCTGATCTTTATATTGTTTTTCCCTTTTTGCAAGCCTTGTGATTTATTTTTGAAAGCCAGACATGACATATCAGATAAGGGCAAGTGAAGTAAATAGACTTTTCAGTTTAGGTCTTATGTTTACTGTCTGGGGGTTAGGCTCTTTTATTGTTTCCCGTAGCTGCAAGTTTCAGTGACAAAAATTTCTTCTTTGGTCCTTTTGTCTGACTCCATTGTCTTTGTGGTTCCTTAAAGATTTCTTCTTAAGTTGGGGTTGAGCCTTGCAATTTTTAATAGTTGTAATGCATTCTTACAAACAGTATCTCTATTAATGTATTGTAATATGTGGGAGAGGTAAATGTTCTATAATCTTATGAAAAGTTTTCCTTTAGATTGTGGCCCTGGGGTTATGAAATTCACAAATGATTATCACCTTTTTTTTTTTCACCTCTTATGTGAGGATTGGGAAATGCCAGAGTGACCTAAATTTGGACATCTAGTTTTCTACCAGGTAAATTGTGTTTTGATAAAACCCAGTTTGGTTAGGTTTAGGCAAAATACTGTCCCTTAAAGACTGGCCTTTGTTAAGGAAAACAATTCCTTGGAAATATTTTAAATGGCTATTTTCCCCTTCCTGCTGTGGGAGATACAATGTGATTTTTCCACCTTCGTTACAATGACAAGCTTGAGACTCATGGAGGCACAATGCAAAAAAGTATGAGAGTCCCACTAACCTTGGGTTTCTAGATGTTTTTTTAACTCTTAAGTTAGCTCATATTCTATCTTCAGCAATTAGTCAGGTCAAGTAATTTAATTGTAAAAAAGGGAAATTTAATATGTTCCATTTCAGTGCTTCTACCTGCTGCTAATCCTGATAAACTAAATGTCTGTATCTGCATGTCTTTCCAGTTTTGGGGTACTGATTTGCCCTGTGCCCTCAATTTATGACAGGTCTAAGAAGAGTTGATTTTAGATGTTTTAGTTTGCTGTCAGGACAGGAGTGGCTATTACTAAATTCTTCATGTTGTGTTATAAAATGGGAGTATTTTTTAGAAGAATACACTGATCATACTCTGATATCAAACTTGTGCTTGTCACAAAAGAGATATATGAGTCTCCCATGAATAATTACCAAGTTGATTACAAATGATGTTCTGAAAATTTTTTGTTCGGATCTCAAATTTGCACTTAAGAATTAAGTGTTAAAAGATAATTCTGATTACTTGTTTTGATGAGTTTTTTTAGTGAACTCAAAAGAGAAGCACACTGATGCAAAAATGTTTATTTTCATTAGGAGAAAAAATATTTTCACTCTTAAGGAGTCCTCAAGTGAGCAAAATGTGAAACCAAATTAAATATAGCAGATGTGATGAAATAAAAATCATTTTCATCATGTTCTTTGTTCATTAGGTGTAAATTTGAGAAACAATAACAAAAGCAAAGTCATTCCCCATACCAAGAGGGTAAAACTAGAGAAAGAAACTAAGGCCAATATCCTAGCATCATGAAACCCTGAAATATGAATGAACTTTTAAGATTGTGGAGCATCTATATTCTGTAGCCAGTTGTAGGTTTTTCTCTAAGCTATAATTTTGTCTTTTGACATCTTTAATTACAATCTCTGAAAATATTATCATGTACACTCAGTATATTTTGGGGAGTTTCAAAATAGTTATAATCAATATAAGTAATTGAAAATGGAAAGGAAAGAATTTAATAAAGGAGTAAAAATCTATGGTGTTGAGCAAAAGAGTGCAGAAGATGTGTCCAGAGACAAGGCTGGATCTGATGTGGGAGGTACATGGGCAAGTGAGTTAACCAGAGGTTACCCCTCCCCAGGGATTTCACAGGAGAATTAACTTCATAATAAGGGACAGGAATTTCTATGAAAAACCTGAGAACATATGAAAACATTAAACCCTGAATATGTCAACTTTAATTACAATAAATGAAAATCAAATAATATACGAATAAGAGCAGCAATATGAGTATGTCAGTAGATGTAATATGGATATATTCAAACGTAGTCAGAAGCAAATAGGTGACAGTTTATCTATTTGTATGCAAGATACATACAAATATGTATGTACAGGAATGCTAATTAATAATTTATTGGGAAACATAAGGTATATTACCTAAAAACAGGACATTTTCTACTCACAAATCTCATTTTAAAAATGGACTGCAGAATTTTTCAGTTTGATTCAATGCCAAAAATGTACTTTATGATGAACCAGTTATTTTCAAATATTTTTTTCATTGCCTCTTTTACATATTTTGTTCCTCAAACTGCAGATAATGGGATTCAGCATGGGAATCACGATAGTGTAAAATATAGATGCTATCATATCATTGACCTAAGCTTAGCTGGAAATTGGCCTCATATACTTAAAGTGGATTGTCCCATGGTAAAATGACACTCCAGTTAGGTGAGAGCCACAGGTGGAAAAGGCTTTTTGCCTCCTTTCAGCAGAACACATCTTCAGAATGGCCATAAGAATGGAAGCATAGGAAATTAGGACTATGGATATGGTAATTATCTCAAAAGAGCCCACAAAATAGAAGAGTAGAAGTTGGTTGATTTGAAGATCAGAACAAGAAATAGCGAGGAGTGGAGAGATGTCACAAAACACGTCTTATTTCATTGGATGCACAGAAAGATAGGTTAAAAGTGGCCACTGTGTGTAAAGTACTATGCAAAAAGCCACCAACATAGGAAGAAATGATGAGGGGTAAATGAATCGCGGTGACATGTTAACTGAATACAGCAGTGGGTTGTAGTTTGCTACATAGTGATCATAAGCCATTGCAGCTAAGAGAAGGCATTCTGTGGTTTCAAAAAAAAATAATGAACAAATCTGTGTAACTCATCGAAGGAATGAAATATCTCCATTACCCTCCAGGAAATTCAACACATTTTGGGGGTGACAGCTGAAGAATAGCAAGCATCCAGCAATGACAGAACACCTAGAAAATAGTACATGAGGTTGTGGAGCAAGGCATCCTCAATAACCAGTAAAACCAGTCCCAAATTTCCAATCAGAGTAAAAAGATAGGTTGCTAGAAATAATAAAAATAAGAAAACCTCCAGCTCAATATTATCTGTGAAGCCCATCTATATAAACACGGTGACTTCAGTCACATTCTTCAATGGAATCCTATTTGTATCCAAATCTGATGGTACCTTTGATGTCTCAGTGTATATGTGTAGACTTGCAAGACACTATCTGGTGAAAGATAGTTCACCCAATTATATCCCCATGTCTGCTTCTTAGGACATTGAAACCTAGGCAGTGATTGGATAGGCATTGGTGTGGATTTGGGCCAAGGTGGATGCAGTTCCCTGAAGGAAGATATGGTTTCATTCATTTGTTAACTAAATTTGTCATCTTAGAAAAGAAAACAAATTAATTAAAGTAGATTGTTTTTGGTTAAATTTAGAACTACCTTTCCATATAATATATCTTCTTAAAATTAATAAAAAACAATGGCTATCAAGGTTTCTATATCCAAATATGTTACACTGGAGTGTAACACCTGAATAGTAGTTTGAAATTTCCTACAATGAGCATAAAATAACTTAAAATTGGAGCAATCACATATACCTCATAAGAGTGTGTTAATTTTAAAGGAGAAAAATCAGGATGAAAGCTAAGGCATTTAAAAACATTCCCACATGACTAAAACTGGGATTTCAGTCATACATTTCAACTTCTCTTCCATGACAGCCATTTCACACCAAACCATTTTACGTTTTCTTTCCAGGCAAGGATCTTTTTACCTTAGTTATTCTAGAATAATTTTGATCAAGGCATCCAATGTTATTCTGGAAGAAAGTGTACCTTGGGCATCATCAAAAAACAGTGCAATATCATTTATTCATTCTTTTAATTATTCTTTCTTGAAAGCATAACATTAAGTTGTCCATTTTTATCTCTTCAAGTTATTATAATTATCTATGCATTTGCTCATTATTTCTACAAAGGCCTGACATATATTTCTATAAAAATAAATCATGGCCATGCCTTTAAAATATAACCATTGCTAGTGGAGCTTCTAAAATAGCTATAAAATATTATCATTGAAAAGCAAAAATGAACTGATAGGTAAATCTCTTACATTGCTTTTCTACAATATGTTTTAATTCTGGTCTCATTTCTTAACCGAACATAGTGTTTCTCTTGTGGAATATGCATAAAGAAAACCCCATGACCATAGTTAACAGCAGTATTGTAATATTCTTGCATGAATGTCAAAGAAGTCACTATATCAATGCTACTTATCAATAATAGGGGGTTATGGGATATTTCTGTTGGAATAAGGAAATCATTCAAAGGTTTATTGGGGTGATATCTGTACAACACTCTGATGAAAGTGAGAGCAACTGAGTGTACACTTTGGATAGATTGTACAAAGAATGTTTCTCTATAACACAGTGAGCCATGTGGTGAAAGATGAACTGTAGCAAACAGTACAAATATGAGAACATTCTTATGAACTAAAGCAAAAGTGCAATATTAATACATGGTGCTAATAATAATGGCTGTATGTAAAAAATATACCAAATGTACTCTATAGTCCATCATTAGTGGTAATAGTCTAAAGATGTTCTTTCATAATCTATAACAATATTTAACAATATAAGCTGTTGGTGGAGGGGTGATGTATGGGAATTCTGCACATAATGATGTTTGTTTTGTAAACTCACATCTGTGATAAAAATATATATTAAAAATGAGAAAAGTCCATGACCAAAAAAATAAATATTTAAACATAAAACACACACAAAATATATTAAAAAGGTACCGACATCTGGAATGAATGCCTTAATGATTGAAATATAGTAAGGGGTCCAACATACTTATGCATTATATTCCAGCATAATGACATTTGTTTTTCCTTTGCTACTATATAGACTGAAGTGTTTGACTCATGCTTAAGTAAATGGCACTGGTGTGTTCCAGGGTTTTGGAATGGAATATCTGCCATGAAATGGGGAGGGCTGCAGTCAGTGACTTACAAATGATTTTATTCATGATATGAAGTACACCACAGTTTTGTCATTTTGAGATTTCCTATAAGAAGAGGATGAAAAAATCAGATTAAAGGTACAGTTTGAAGAAGAAGAAAGTCATATGTCATTTTCACCATGAAATGTTATCACATCTATGTGGCTATGTGAAAGAAAAATAAAAAGAGTAAATAACAATGTGAATATGGGTCTAGGGAACTGAAATTGCACATTGATTCTTAGAGAATTCAGGAATTAAAATTATATAATTAAGGTAATTTCTGATTTATTTATTTTTCTTTATTATGGGTAAAAATCAAAATTCTCACAATACATACAAACATTTGCAAAATGATATATAAATATATATACATATGTGTATTTGCTTACAAAAATGTTATTTATATATATATATATACATATATTTCAAGAGGTGCTTATTTATTTACTTTTTTTAAAGATTTTATTTATTTATTCATTTATCCCCCCCTTACTGCTTGTGCTCGCTGGGTCAGCTAAACATGCAGTGCAGGATGGCTTGCCTTCACCAGGAGGCCCCGGGAACCGAACCCAGGGCCTCCCATATGGTAAACGGGAGCCCTACTGATTGAGCCACAGCCGATTCCCTCAAGAGGTGCTTAGATTACCCAAAACATTACACGGAACCCACTGGGATTCACATGTTGCCCACCTCCCACACCTCCCACCACATCCCACACAAACATCTCCCACAGCGTGGCCAACCACCCTCAATGGACTTACACATCCTGGAGCCTTGCCACCAACCATAGATCACAGTTCACACTGTAGACCACACTCTCTCCCACTCAGTTCTGAGTGGTGTGTGCTGATTTAAAGTGGCCTACATCCGTTGCCACAACAGTACTCAGGACAACCTCCACTCCCAAAGAAGCCCCTGTATTTCAACTGCACATCCCCTCCCTACCCCAAAAGTGTCAAGTGGCCACT
>JAKSZT010034045.1:1037720-1123914 GCA_026826555.1 Tolypeutes matacus | reverse complement strand
GATGTCTGGTGTGCCATGACACCTTCCTCCTCTCAATCCCCATTGTCTCCCAATTTTTCATTTAATTTTCAAAGAAGTTTTAGGTCACAGCAAATTCACACACGGAGTGCCGGAGAATCCTAGATACCAAACCACCCCCCCTTCCCCACCCCATTTTAACTCCATATTTTGCAGATAGCAAAATATAGCAACTAAACATTGTCAGTGATTTACAGTATAGTTTACAATTTAGATGATACAGTTTAATAATTTTGATGATATTTACCATGTCCTGTGTCCATTACTGTAAGGTAATGAAAAAACCTTCCACATGACCACCAAACAACTCAATAGATCTTCACTGTTCCCTTCTCCCCAGCCCCCCAGGGCCCGTGATACCCCCCTCTCCCAACCCATGGAATGTCAAGATTCACAGTTACATGCCCTGGGGATTTGAACCAGCCCTTCTTAATCCACCCACCCCCCAGTGCTGCACCACCAAACCCAGGAACACCACCACTCATCTGCCCCATCCCCCAACATGCAACCACACTCTATCCCTTTTCCATAGATTATGTCCATATGGGTGATGGGTGAAAGCCTGCTCTTCTCTTACTCTCCTTTGTTAACCTATCTTTCAGACAATGGTTCTCAGAGACTGCTCACTTTCCTCAGTTCAGATCAGTGAGGTCATAGACTGTTCATCCTTCAGTGCCTGGCTTGCTTCACTCAACATAAGGTCTTCAAGATTCATCCACGTTATTCCATGTGTTAGCACTTTGTTCCTTCTTACAGCTGAGTAATATTCCATTGTATGTATGTACCACATTTTGCTAATCCATTCGTCTGTTGATGGGCACCTGGGCTGATTCCAACTTTTGGCAATGGTGAACAATGCCGCTATGAACATTGGTGTGCATATATCTGTTTGTATTTTTGTTTTCAGTTCTTCTGGGTATATACCCAGCAGTGGAATTGCTGGATCATACGGAGGATCTATTGCTAGTTTTCTGAGGAACCGCCAAACTGTCCTCCACAGTGGCTGGACCATACCACAGTCCCACCAGCAGTGGATGAGGGTTCCTATTCCTCCACATCCTCTCCAACATTTGGTGTCTCCTGTTTTTTTAATAGCTGCCATTCTGATGGGTGTAAGATGGTATCTCATTGTAGTTTTGATTTGCATTTCCCTGATAGCAAGTGATGTTGAGCATTTTTTCATGTGCTTTTTAGCCATTTGTATTTCTCCCTTGGAGAAGTGTCTTTTCAGGTCACCTGCCCATTTTTTATGTGGGTTGTTTGTCCTTTTATTTTCGAGGTGAAGGATTTCTTTATATATGCAGGATATTAGGCTCCTATCAGATATATGGTTGCCAAATATTTTTTCCCATTGGGTAGGTTGTCCTTTTAATTTTCTTAATAACATCCTTAGAGGTACAGAAGTTTTTAATTTTGAGGAGATCCCATTTATCAATTTTTTCTCTTGCTGCTCGTGCTTTGGCTGTGAAGTTCATGAAACCATTTCCTATTACAAGGTCCTGTAGATGCTTCCCTACATTATGTTCCAAGGTTTTTATGGTTTTGGCTCTTATATTTAGATCTTTGATCCATCTTGAGTTGATTTTTGTATAAGGTGTGAGATGGTATTCTTCTCTCATTCTTTTGGATATGGATATCCAGTTCTCCAAGCACCACTTGTTAAAGACGCCACTCTCTCCCAACTGAGTGGGTTTCATGGCCTTGTCAAATATCTGATGACTGTATATGCGAGGATCTATATCAGAACTCTCAATCTGGTTCCATTGGTTAGTAAGTCTATCCTTGTGCCAATACCACACAGTTTTGATCACTGTAGCTTTGTAGTATGTTTTAAAATCAGGTAATGTGATACCTCCAACTTCATTTTTCTTTTTCAATATATCTTTGGCAATTCGGGGCCTCTTGCCTCTCCAAATTTTGTGGTTAGTTTTTCCAGTTCCTTAAAAAATAGAGTGGTAACTTTTATTGGGATTTCATTAAATCTGTAGATTAGTTTGGGTAGGATAGACATCTTGATGATGTTTAGTCTTCCCATCCATGAACAGGGAATATTTTTCCATTTATATAATTCTTCTTTGATTTCCTTTAACAGTGTTGTGTAGTTTTCTGTATATATATTCTGTATATATATGCCATCTGAAGATGGCGTTAGTGTAGGAGGGCGCACACTGCAAGCTCCCAGAGTGAGGCGGATTAAGGACAGGGTCCTGCCCGGGGGTCTGTGCTGTGCACGTGTGGAGTGAGAAGCTTTGGACATCTATCTGTGCGGATCAGCGGCGTGGCCCGAACGGTGGAGATTCGTGAGTTTTGAGGCTGCCGGTGGAGGTTGGCACAGGCTGCTGAGCCCCGCGGTTAGGGAAAAAAAAATAAAATGGCAATTTGGAGCCTCTGGCGGGGCGAAAAAGTTTTATTTTCTGGGGATCTGGCTGCCTGGTGCCCCTTGGACCTTGTGTGAACAGAGCAAACGAGCTAGTCAGCACCCGGTGAACCAGAGGGGGGATTTTGGTCGGGGAACGCAGCTGATCTCCCTAGCCACCCAGGGATAAGACCCTGGCCGCTGCGGAGCCAGGAGGAAGGGACACTTCCCAAAAAAAGGGAGGGTTCAGTTGGAAGACAGGGAAGGGTATTTTATATTTTTAGACATTGATCTGGCTGCCTGCACCACCCCAAAGCTTTGGGGAGCAGATAAGCCGACCTGATGCAGCATCAGGCTGAGAGCAGACGCGAATCTGCACACGAATCTGATTTATTGAGCAGCCCGGTGATGCTGGAGCTAGGAGCCAGAAGGTGCGGAATCCGCCATCTTTAGCACTCCTCACTGACTAACATCATAGCGTCAGCTAACCTGGGGAATCCAGAAAGTGTGACGTGCTTGATTAATTTCCACGGGCCCAGCTAGGGTCCCTTCCATAAAGGGGTTGGTCTAGAGGAGGAATTATTTTGGGTCCTGGATTTGGCTAAAAAAAAAAAAAAGTGAGGTCATCTCAACAAATGAAAAATAAATTCTTTTTAATTTAGTTTAATAGCTAAAAGTTGCTTCAGGACCTGCATATAGAACACTGTGGGGAAATTCATTGATAAACACAAGTAGGCAGGAAGGATCCACGTGGACCCTAGGGAAATCATTGACCCCCCTTAGCTCTGTTTGACTGCTTGCCTGTGTGGATCTTTGGTTTCTCTCTGTTATTTTCTGGTCTATTGCTATTATTCCCATTTTCCTCCCCCCTTCCTTTTTCCTTCTATTTTTTTTTTTTAAATAGAAGCTGCCAGCTGGTCGCTTCTTCGCTGGGCTTCTTATTCAGTAATTTCACACTCGTTGTATATGTTGTATATATTGATTCTGTATTACAAACTATCGCTTATCCTTCCTGCATGTTTCTGCCTTCTGTTTTCTGTTGTGGCTCTTAGAGATAACATTTTTTCATAGGCCCACAACTTAAGGGTGTCAATTTCTATCCCATCTATTTTGTTTTCTTCTTCTTCTTTTTTCTTTTTTTTTATTAGTATTAACTTTTTCCTTTCAGACCTTTGTCTACTATTTCTCTCCCTCCTCATAATTCTAGCCTTCTAAATCACTATATATATATATATATATATATATATATATATTCCTCCATTTGTTTTCCCAGTCCATTGTAGGAACTCCATATTTTTTCCTAGTACTATACACTGCCTATACAAGTTAAATATTCATCACATTAAGTCTCATTTTGCCCCTCTTCTAACTTTTATCAATATTTCTATTATCCTTCTGCCTTCCTTCCATCTTTTGATTCCTCTGGCCCTAACATTTTGCCTTCAAGGGAACATAGAAAGAAGCAAGGAAATAAAATAAGAAGAAAAACTGCAAAGAGAAAACTTAACTCACACGCAGAACCAAAAGCTAAATAAAATTCTAGAGCATAGAGAAAAGCTAATCAACTGAACAAACCCATCAAGATAATATGATGACCAGAGGGCAACAGAAAAATACAAATGACTCTGAGAAACTGGAAAACATGGACCAGTCCAGTGCACAAAATAAAAACCAGGAAGCAATGCAGTACATCGAACAACTAATCAAAGCTATCCAAACAAATATCATGCACCAACTTAAAGAACTGAAGGAAGCAATTAAAGATATAAAGAAGACACTGGGAGAACAAACTGAAGAAATAGCTAACACACCTAAAAAGGTAATGGATATGATGGCGAACAAAGACACAAGTCAAGAAATGAAAAAGACGCTTGACACACATGGCAGCAGAATTGAACAAGCAGAGGAAAGAATTAGTGATATGGAAGACAATACAGTTGAAATCAAAGAGATGGTAGAAAAGATAGACAAAAAGATAGAAAAAATCCAGTATGGTCTCAGGGAATTAACCAATAATGCAAGCCGCACAAACATACGCATTATGGGCATCCCAGAAGGAGAAGAGAAGGGAAAGGGAACAGAAGGAGTGTTGAAGGAAGTGATGGCTGAAAACTTCCCAACTCTATTGAGAGAGATGGATGTGCAGATCCAGGAAGCACAGCGCACCCCAAATAGTATAAATCCCAACAGGCCAACTCCAAGACATATACTTGTCAAATTGTCCAATGCTCAAGACAAAGAGAAAATACTCAAGGCAGCAACAGAAAAGAGAACCATCACATACAAGGGAAGCACAATAAGATTAAGTGCTGATTTCTCAGCTGAAACCATGGAGGCAAGAAGACAGTGGTATGACATAGTCAAAACACTAAAAGAAAAAAACTTCCAGCCACGAATTCTCTATCCAGCAAAATTGGCATTCAAAAATGATGGAGAGTTCAAAATATTCACAGATAAACAGCAATTAAGAGAGTATGTCAAGAAGAAACCAGCACTTCAAGAAATACTAAAGGAATCTCTACAAATTGAAAGGAAAAAACAAAGGAGAGAGAGTTGGAGGAGAGTTTAAAAACAACTGAAAACTCAAAAAGAGAAACAAAACAACATATGACATACATTAACCCAAAGAAAAAATGACTGAAGTAAGAAATTCGTTATGAGTAATAACACTGAATGTTAATGGATTAAATTCACCAATCAAAAGACACAGATTGGAAGAATGGATAAGAAAATATGATCCATCTATATGCTGTCTACAAGAAACCCACCTTCGGCCCAGGGATTCAAGGAGGCTGAAAGTGAATGGCTGGAAAACCATTTTACAAGCTAACAATAGCCAAAAAAGGGCAGGAGTAGCTATTCTAATATCAGACAAAATAGACTTTAAATGCAAAACTATTGTAAGAGACAAAGATGGACACTACATATTAGTAAAAGGAGTAATCTCTCAAGAAGAGAGAACAATCATCAACATTTACGCACCTAATCGAGGTGCCTCAAAATACGTGCGGCAAACTCTGGAAAAACTAAGAGGAGAAATAAATTCCTCTACAATTATAGCAGTGGACTTCAACACACCACTATCATCATTAGACAGAACATCTAGGCAGAGAATCAATAAAGAAACGAAGGCACTCAACAATACATTAGAAGATTTGGACTTAATAGACATATACAGAACACTACACCCAAATACAGCGGGATTTACATTCTTCTCCAGTGCACATGGAACATACTCCAAAATAGACCACATCCTAGGCCACAAAACAACACTCAATGAATTCAGAAAGATTGAGATTATACAAAGTAATTTCTCTGACCACAACGGAATGAAGTTGGAAATCAATAAGGGCCAGAGAAACAGGTTAGGCACAAGGATATGGAAGTTAAACAACACACTCTTAGACAAACAGTGGGTCAAAGAGGAAATTTCAAAAGAAATCAGTAACTACCTTGAAACTAATGAAAACAACAACACAACATATCTAAACCTATGGGATGCAGCGAAAGCAGTCCTGAGAGGGAAGTTCATAGCCATAAATTCATATATTAAAAAAGAAGAAAGAGCTAAAATTGAAGACCTAACTGCACACTTGGAGGAATTGGAAAAACAACAACAAACTAAACTTAAAGGAAGTAGAAAATAGGAAATAACAAAGATTAGAGCAGAACTAAATGAAATAGAGAATAAGAAAGCACTGGAAACATTAAACAAAACCAAAAGCTGGTTCTTCTAGAATATCAACAAAATTGACAAACCCTTAGCCAGACTAACAAAGAAAAAGAGAGAACAGATGCAAATACATAAAATAAGGAATGAGCAAGGTGATATCACTACTGACCCAACAGAAATAGAGAGTATCATAAGAGGATACATTGAAAAATTATATGCCAACAAGAATGACAATTTAGAGGAAATGGACAAGTTTCTAGAAACCCACAAACAGCCGACATTGATGAAAGAAGAAATAGATGAACTCAACAGCCCAATTACAAGTAAAGAGATAGACTCAGTCATTAAAAACCTCCCAACTAAGAAGAGTCCAGGACCAGATGGCTTCACAGCTGAATTCTACCAAACATTCCGGAAAGAGCTAACACCAATTCTACTTAAGCTCTTCCAAAAAATAGAAGTAGAAGGAATACTACCTAACTCATTCTATGATGCCAACATTACCCTAATACCAAAACCAAATAAAGATACCACAAGAAAGGAAAATTACAGACCAATTTCTCTAATGAACCTAGATGCTAAAATCCTCAACAAAATACTTGTTAATCACATTCAACAACATATCAAAAGGATTATAAACCTTGACCAAGTGGGTTTCATCCCAGGTATGCAAGGATGGTTCAACATAAGAAAATCAATCAATGTAATACACCACATAAACAAACTGAAAGAAAAAAATCACATGATCTTCTCTATAGATGCAGAAAAAGCATTCGACAAAATACAGCACTCTTTCCTCATAAAAACACTACAAAAGATAGGAATAGATGGTTACTTTCTGAAAATGATAAAGGGTATATATGAAAAACCCAAAGCTAACATCATTTTCAACGGTGAAATCCTAAAAGCCTTCTCTCTGAGATTGGGAACATGACAAGGATGCCCACTATCACCACTCCTCTTTAACATTGTCTTAGAAGTACTTGCACTAGCACTGAGACAAGAAAAGGACATAAAAGGCTTCCAGATTGGAAAAGAAGAAGTAAAAATTTCATTATTTGTAGATGACATGATCCTATACATACAAAGCCCTGAGAAATCGACAACAAGGCTTCTAGAACTTATAAAGGAGTTCAGTAATGTTGCAGGGTATAAGATCAATGCTCAAAAATCAGTAGCATTTCTGTACACCAATAACCAGCAAACTGAGGAAGAAATCAGGAAAAAAATACCATTTACAATAGTAAACAAAAGAATCAAATATCATATGCAAATCCAAACAAAATACATATTACTCTTGGTGGGAAATACACATAAATATAATAATTTCTATTGTAGTTTCAGTTTCTATATTAATGAAATACTATAAATCAATTAAAAATAATAAGTATGATTTAATGCATTGTGTATCATAAAATATATAGTTCTATTAATAGTCCTCATTCATTCTCTTATCTACACATTCTCTCATCTCTTTCTTTCTCTACCATTACCTCTATAGTGAAAGTAAATAAAGACATTCCAAAAAGTTTTGAAAAACGTATCAGTAAGTAGTCAATAAAAGAAATCCATTACAAAGTATACTTGACTGACATACACAAGCGAAATTTCAGGTACATCACAGCTCTAACCTTCACTTTTCTGCCATTTAGATATGGCATCAATTATGAAAGAGCAAGAACATTATATTTGAGCTCTAAACCCTGTATTAAAATCCCTGGTTTAAGACTTGGTGAAAGTGTAAACTTGGAAAAGGAGCTCTATCATTACAACTAAGAGCATAATAAAACCAAATAAATTTTTCAGATTCAAATTTTTCAGTCACATGAACATGGTATCATGACACAGCACTTGTTTATGACCTGCATTAAATTATTTTGTATTAATTTTATGTTTAGGATGCATGCAATTGAAATATGACAAATTTTATTTACGTAAAACACAAACAATGGAGAGTTACAAAAAGCAACTTTTATCATTAAAACATTGGGCAATGATTGAGCTCCAAATCATAAACTAATTGTTCCTTCTTTTAATTATACATATGTTTGTTATATGACACTAACTATACATAAAATAATTAATTACTTAAATGAATACAAATTAGATTAAACTCAAAGAAGCTTGTTATTCTGTGCTTTAAGGTGCCATAAAATTCATACACTTCACTACATTCTGCCTTTGCTATTTCAGTAAATAATAGTGTCTTTTTCTTTAATTTTCCTGAATATCTTGCTGATAGAATTTCCTGACAACTGTTGATGTCTCTGATTCTATCTATAGATCAGTAAGTGATTTATGAATTAAGGTGAACATATAAAAAGATGTCCCATTACAATAATTATCGACTTCACTACATGGAATTGGAGACACGATAGAGAAAATGTTGACGTTTAGCAACTTCTAGCGGATCTTCATACTGGTATTTCTATTAAGTACTATTTGAGAATATTAGACTGCCTGTGTTTATGGGTAGCTGATTTCCCTGTAAGAGGATAAGGTAAGAAAAAATATAGAGAGATATTGAACTTAAAAGAAAACACACATAATCTTTCAGGAAGACTCAAAACCATTGCTTCAACTCTCATATAGTCTGAAAACATATAGTATCAGACATCCATGAGAACAGTTTTACACACATTTTACTTCAGAAGAAGGAAATCTATGATAGCAGCTACCATGTATTACTAAGTACCTAATAATGGATTGGAATTTTGTGTCCATTACCTTGCATTATCTATGTAGCTATTCGCAAGCTCAAAAGTCCTTGTATATGAGGTAACTCATTCCCTGTTAGAAATAGAACATGACAAAGTTCACATAGTTATTTACAGAGCCAGTATTCAAGCCCAAATTTCTCTGGCTCACACTCTAAGCTATTTCCTCTGAATCATAGTGGAATACCATAGTGACATGCCAAAATTCTGCAATCATTGCTTTAAAAAAATAGAAAATAACAATCTCAGCTATTTTTATTCATTTTTAATACAATCAAGCTTACAAAAAGCACACAAATAAAAACAAAATTCAAAACAAACCAATAAAAGTGGGTTCTAGATCATTTAGCTAAATATTAAAATAAAATTTAATTTAATTATTAATCCTTAATTAGAAAAAAATGTATGCACTCAAAGTGGCATGTACTCACTGGCAGATTATAAGCTAATTCCTCTCCATTTAATGAAATATCTAATTTCTACTGCACCTATTCTATCATCCTCCATCAAGAAAATTAAAACAAATTTCTTATTATATCTCTATTGAGTTATGCATATATAGAGTCCTTCCTATTTAGGTTTGATCTTCCCTGGAAGATCTAGGCATGTTGTTCAATTTTTTAATACACCACTTAATTAACTTGAATCAACTACATCAAATTTAAATAATAAAGCATGTGATATCAATGTGTTGAAGCATGTAGTTTGAAGTAAGGATTACAGCTTCTAAAATACTTTTAGTAATTAAAACCCCTTCTTCTTACTTAAAACACAGAAATGTTAATTCAATTAAGATGTTTTCTGCATTTGGATTCTTTTATTAGCTTCTATAGTTATTATTGAAGTCCACAGGGGATTCCCCAGGGGAAAACACACTAACTCTCTTCTTGACGTAATAGCACAAGTTATTCTTTCTTTCTTTCTTTCTTTCTTTCTTTCTTTCTTTCTTTCTTTCTTTCTTTCTTTCTTTCTTTCTTTCTTTCTTTCTTTCTTTCTTTTTTTATTTTCTGTAGAAAACATGTGCATGGTTTGAGAAAATGGACTACATCATTTTAAAAAAGGAAAGCATTAATGGACTTTGACCTCTGTTAAATAAATGATCCCTCATATGACATAGAATTGGAAAAGAAATCTAATGATAAGGATAATCCTAGCTTTGATAGTAATGAACTAAATGACACAGGTTAATAATAATTTTCTGAAATCAAATTTCCTCTTCCTGAGAATTGAAACTGCTTAAATTTCACAAAATTCAATAAAAATGCATATAATGAAATAATATGAAAGTATTACATGTGACAGAATTTATAATTGATTAATATAAATTAATTATTTGTCCTTTAAAATTTAAAGTGTTACACATCTTCTGGAATGAGAGATAAATTTAAACTCAATGAGATTTTCAAAGAAGAGATAAGATATGAATAAAAATTTATCATGTAAACTCTTAATAGGGAATATTAAGAGGTTAGATGTGGCAGCATAAAGAATTCTGCAACATGTTATATGATAGAACATTAGAATATTAGAGATCTGGCAGAGTTAAAGTTCAGAATTTTTTAGTAGTATACAGTATGTTCATGTCTTGTATCTTTTATATAATAATCTTTAGACTACTAACTTGTTTCATATATAAGAAACTCTAGAAAACTTGCTTTAAATACATATATGCTTTGGTCTCAATGCCAGGATTTTAAGTTAGATAGGGAATTTTAGTCATCAAATTGAATTTAAAGAAGAAGAAATAAAGATGATACTGAGAGGCAGACTACTTGGAAACAGTCAATCCATTAATTACATGCAATCCCTAATTTTTCTATAGATTCAATGTAATCCAGTTAAAATTAAGCAAGCCTTTTTGCAGCAATTGTCAAGCTGATTCTACAAATGAAAAGGTAAAGCAAAGGAACTAACATAATTACAACAATTTAGAAAATGAATAAATTTGGAAAACACATTATCTGATTACAGAGCTTATCATAAAACTAAAATACACAAGGGAATGTGATATTGGTGACACAATATACATCAAGTTCCAAGGAATAGCATAAGAAGTGCAAAATAGATTCACTCCCATATGTTCAAATGACATTCAACAAAGATGTCCACTGTATTAATCTGCCAAAGTGGAGCTGATGCAAAGTATGAGAAATCTGTTGGCTTTTATAAAGGATATTTATTTGGTGTAAAAGCTAACAATTGCAAGGCCCTAAAGAGTCCAATTCAAGGTTGCTTTCTCACCAAAGTCAGTTGCCACATTTTGAAGAAAGATGGTTGCCGATTTCTGTGTGGATTCTTCTTCCTGAGCTTCCTCTCCCTCTTGAGGCTCCCTGAGCCCAGCTTGTTCCCAAGCCCAGCTGTAGGCTGGCATAGGGCTGGTCTCTCAGGGCTTCCTCTTCCCTTGGCATAGGGTTTGTGTATTTCTGGGTTTTCTAAATCACCTGCAAACTATCAGTTGAATGGCTCTTTTCTCCTTGGGGCCCCAGGTTAAAAACTGACAGAGCTCTCTCTCTCCTCCTGTATGTCTTTTTGAGTGAACAGCATATGCATAACCAAGAGTTAATCAATGTTTTAAATAAAATAAAAAATGCATGAACCATAAAAGTAAAAGTTGATATACTCTACTTCATCACATTTAAAATTTTATGCTTGTGAAAGACTCTGTTGTGAGAATGAGGAAACAAGCCACTGAATTGGAGAAAATATTTGATAAACATCTGTCTAAAAGAACATATGTCTGGAATGTATAAAGAACTATGAAGTCTCAATAGCATGAAGACAATAAAATAAAATGAAATATATTAAAAATCCAAAAAACTTTGATTAGACATTTCACAAAAGGAGCTGCAGAGTTGGCAACTAACCCCATGAGAAGATGCTCAGCATCATTCATCATTAGAGTAATGCTGTTTAAATCCACTATGTGAACTCCCTTATTTGAAACTTTCCTTCCAATATTTCTGCTATATTCAAATGACATTTTTAGTAGCTATTGTAATAGTGAAGTATTATAATCCTTCCTTCTGAAACTGATACCAAAACAATGAAACTCAGTTGCACCATTTATATTCATGTGCTCAGTACATTCTAAGAATTTCAGTGTGGCAGGAAGGAAATAAGGTAAAAAATGGAAATGAAATCACAAACTGCTAATATTTTAATAATAGTTATGATTGAACACATGGAAAATATCTATATATTCATTATTAACATTAATTAATTTAATAAGTATGCTGGATAAAATATAAACTTATAATAATCAACTGTATTTCTATAGCAGAGTAATAAAAATTAGAAAATAAAATTGAAGGAGATATAGTATTAACAAAAATATTTTAAAAAATAAGAAACCCAACCTAAGGATAAATCTGACAAAAGAAACCTAAGGTATATATAAAGCTAAGTATAAAAGGTTCTTAACTGAAGTAATTTATTCAAAAGTTTCCACCTACAACAGGTTAACATGCACAGGAATGAATTAACTTTAAGAACAGGATTTTCTGGGGTG
Source organism: Tolypeutes matacus (assembly GCA_026826555.1). Taxonomy (NCBI): domain Eukaryota; kingdom Metazoa; phylum Chordata; class Mammalia; order Cingulata; family Chlamyphoridae; genus Tolypeutes; species Tolypeutes matacus. Next base: position 1,111,642 of record JAKSZT010034045.1, on the reverse strand, counting down.
CACAAAATCTTCAAACTGCCACAGACTTCATCTACATGATGGAGTAAAGAAGAGTTTGCCTGGAATACAGGAGATACCCTAGGGTTCTCTTACTACTACCATGACCTTTGATTAAAGTCAATGGGAAACTGCAACAATTCAATTCAGGCAGGACCACCAAAGACCTAGAAACTTCTGAATGTCCAAATCAAGGAATGAAGGTTTGCATCACTCCACCAGGCAAAGAACCATGGACATTTGAGATGACTGCTGAGGTTAAAGGGAGTTTGGAACAGGTAGTGGAAGAAGGTAATGATAAATATGAACTATGGCCATGTGAAAGTAACAGAAAGGAAGACTGTAATTTTTATGAATATTTCCCTTGTTTTGTTATGGATATTTTAGTATATGTACATAAAGCAATTATCTTTGTTTTTTCTTTCCTAACTTATCCCCTTATCATATGACATAAGTTGTATTTGTTTCATGTTATAATATATGTTATAAGATATCGATTTTAACAGTGAATATTACCCAAGGACCTGCACCCTATCCTGGAGAGATTTAGTGCATTTCCAGTTTTACACAAGATAACTGAGTATTGTTACATGAAAAAAATGTCTGTTGTCATGTTAGAGAGTAATTATGGTTTAAAGTGATGTGTATAGCTGCCAAGTTGACAAGTGGTGGACTGTGATTGCTAGATTTGTATGTCAATTTTGTCACAATGGTGCCCATTGTTTGGCCAAGCAAGCACTGCCCTAATTGTTCCTGTGAGTATATATCATGGACTTAAGTGACCTGCATGTTGATTGCATGTATGATTGATTGCATCTATGCCACCTGAGGAGATTGTCTTCAGCAATGGGAGATGTCTCATCCAATCAAGTGAAAATCGAGAAGTGATGAGATACATATAGCATATGTATGCAAATGTATGATGTTATAAATATTATATTATAAATATATATATAATGAAAGTAATGAGTATAAGTGATCATTCTTTATCTTTTCTCTAAGTTTCTGAATGGACGGGATGGATGAACACAATCTAACAATTCTGAATGAATTGCTTCTGATAGGAATTATAGATCTCCCTAAGCTGCAGATTCCATTATTTGGACTCTTCAAAGTCTGAGAGTTATTCTCAAGATGACTTCTCTCCGGGGCCTCATGGGGACCCATCCTTTCCACAAGTTTGTCCAGTGGCCATTTTCTTGGTTACACCCTGTGATGGTTAGGATAATGTGTCCACCAGGTAATTGTGCCCAGTTGTTTGATCAAGCAAGCACTGGGCTAATTGTAATACATTTATGAACTTTAATCATCAGTGAGTTTACTGCATAGATGGCTGATTACATGTGCATTAATCAGGGAGATTGCTACCAGCAATGAGTGATGTTTTATCCAATCAGTTGAATGTCTTTAAAGGGGAAGTGATTTCAGCATTCAGAGATAAATTCTCAGCTAATCTTTGGACAGCCAACATCTCCTAGAAACTCATAAAAGATCTTCATTGGATTTTCATGGGAGGTCCTGGTTTGCAGCCTGCCTGCAGAACTTGGATTTGTACATCCCCATGGTCATGTGAGATAGTTTTATAATATCTTGTACTATTCACAGATATCTCCTTTGATTCTGTTGTCCTAGAGAACCCTGACTAATAAACATCCTCATCAAGTATGTTGGTGGTGACCGAGCTCCAGATATCCCCTGGCAAATACCTTGGGGTGATGGCCACACCTGAACTCTGAGTTCACAGAAATAACACCTGAACTCTGGGGTAAAATTTTAATGCCCCTAGTATAGTGAATAGAAGAAAACATCCTCTGTAAACTTTGGCATATAGGCCCATCTCTGAGCAACCAGTTGGTGACCTGGTCTTCCCTAATCCATGTGGGACAGGACCACTGCTCTCAGACCTATGGGATGTTGACCTTACCCTCCCTAACCTTTGGGGAATGTGCTCCACACTCTCTGTACCCTGGGGAGGCAAAATTCTCCATGAACAGCTGGCAGGAACATCCAACCTTTTCAACTGCTGGAGCAAACTCAACTTCTCTGTACACATGGATGGGGTTCCTCTCTTGGTCCAAGCAGTTGTCTTTATTCCAGATCTCAGTTTCCATGATTTTCATCTTAAAACCATTTACCCTTCCATATCTCCCATCGACATCCCTTTTAGTTCAAGATGACAGTGGTTTTGTTCATGCAGCTCTCTCAAAAAACTTGTTGGTTTAGCATGCAAGAAGCAGAGGTACAAGCCATCAGACAGTAAGACTTTCCATAAGTCTTTCCTGGATAACTGCATTTCCAATCCTGATTTACAAGTTCCATGTTTAGTCAATTCCTTAAATGGGGCACTATCATCTGGGGGCTTGATTTCCAGAGGTTTGGAAGTTCCAGAATCAGTTTCTGTTTACTTTGTACCCAACAATTCAGTTCACAGATTATCTCTTTCATCTAGCATTTTACTATAAGTTGCAAGGAGAAGCCAAGAAACATTCTTTGAGTTTCCTTTAGAAAGCTCTTCAGCTAAATGTCCAGGCTCACAATTTTCAAATTCTGCCTTCCACAAAACATCAGGAGTTAATCTTTCTAAGTTCTCTGCAACCTTAAAACATGGATTGCCTTTCTTCCAGTTTCCAATAATAGTTTCATCATTTACTTCTAAGGCCTCATAAAAGGTCTCTTCAGGCTCCATATTCCTACCAACAGTCTCTTCAAAGCAATCTGGGTCTTTTCCATCAAGCATCTTACAATTCCTCTAAAAAATACTTCTTACCCATTTATCAAACCATTCTAGCAGTTTGGTAATTGCAAAAGCACTACCCTACTCTCTGGTACCAAATTCTGTATTAGTCAGCCAAAGGGGTGCTTATGCAAAGTACCAGAAATCTGTTGGGTTTTATAAATGGTATTTATTTGGAGTGAAAGCTTAGAGTTATAATGCCCTAAAGAGTCCAACTCAAAGTTACTTCCTCATCAAATTCTGTTGCCAATGTTGGAGCAAGATGGCTGCTAGTCTCTGTAAGGGTTCATCCTTCCTCTTCAGGCTCCATGTTCCCCACTTCTTCTGGTCTCAGTTGAGGCTGGTATAAGGCTCATCTCTCTCCTTGGGGCTTCCCAGGCTCAGCTGCTCTGTTCTCTCCACAAGGTCATCTGTAGACTATCAATCTCTCTCTCTTCCCAGGGCCTTTGTCATGTCTATGGGACTGTCTGTATTTCTTCATATATCTGCTTCTCTGTGTATTTAATTCCTGGGGCTCCAGTATCAGAACTCCAACTCTCGCCTCTGCCATGTTGTTTTCTCTGTGAGTCACCACACACCAAAGGGGCAGGGTCTCAAGGTCTTCCTGACATGACTGTCAAACCTTTAATCATGATTTAATCAAGTAAATGTGAAACCTCTGAATTTAATACAATCTAATATGCCCAGAGGAAAAGACCAGCTTACATACATAATCCAATATCCATTTTTAGAATTACTAAATAATACCAAACTGCTACACCTGGCTATGGGAGAATAAGCACTGTAGATTCTATGCTGATTGTGAGCACACAGAAGTGAGTGGATGCAGCTCAGTGGCTGAGTGCCTCCTTCTCTTGTATGAAGTTATGTGTTCAAACCCCAGAACCTCTTGAAAAACAAAAATGTATACCACCTCCTGGAGAACATTGCCCCAGCCCTAAAAAATATTGCCAATTATTTGGTGCCATAACTGAGTCTCAGAAGACCATTCTTCTGTTCTATCAATCCAGCTGCTTAAGCATGATGGGGAACATAGTAAGACCAATGAATTCCATGAGCATGTGCCCATTTCCACCCATTATTTTCTGTTAAGTTGGTTCTTTGATCAGAAGCAGTGTTGTGTGGGATAACATGGAGGTGGATAAGATATTCAGTAAGTCCACGAATGGTATTTGGGAAGGATTGTGTGCAGGAAAGGCAAAGCATATCTAGAGTATTGTCTATTCCAGTTAGAACTATTGCTGCCCCTTCCATGATGGAAGTGGCCCAATGTAATCAAGCTGCCACCTGGTAGTAGGCTGATCACCTCAGGGAATTGTTCCATATTGGGGGCTGAATGTGGGTCTCTGCTGCTGGCATATAGGGAACTCAGCTGTAGCCGTAGCCAAGTAAGCTTTGGTGGAGATATTCCACGTCACTGAGCCCATGCACAACTTCCATCCCAACTACCATGGCCATTTTGTTTATAACCCCATTGTGCAATGACAGGAGTATAGGGAAAGAGGCTGAGTGTTAGCCACAGAGTGGGTCATCTTATCTACTTGACTATTACAATTTTCCTCTTTTTAAGTTACCCTCTGGTGAGCATTCACGTGGTACACAAATATTTTCATGTTTTTGTCCATTCAGAAAATATCCACATATCTTTGTTACCAATTTTCCAATCATATTCCTTCCAAGTCCCTGAATATCCATCCAAACCATTGGTAATACCCCATGAATCAGTGTAAAAACCCATCTTGATCCTTTCCCCTTCCAAGCAAAAAGAACAACCAGGTATATTTCTCAAATTCTTCCCCCTGGGAGGATTTGCCCTCAACATTGTCCTTCAGCGATGTACCAGAAAGGGCCTGCAGTGCTACAGCTGTTTACTTTTGGATGATGCCTTCATTTTTTGCAGAACTAGGCCCAAGTTTCCTCTTCCTCAATCACTTAATTGTAAGTAACTTTCCAAGAGGACATAGTTGTGGGCTGGGAAGAGAAGGTATGGTGACAGGAGTGATAACCATGGGCATTTGGGCCACTTCCTCATGTAACTCACTTGTGCCTTCAGGAACCCTGCTCAAGCCCTATCTCATATATACCACTTCCACTTTATCATGGAGTGCTGCTGTACACACCCAACTTTATTGTTTTGTGGGTCACACAACACCCATTTCATGATAGGCAACTCAGGTCTCATGGTAACTTGGTGGTCCATGTTTAATTGCTCAGATTTTAATACGGTGCAGTAGCAGGCCCAAAGCTATTTTTCAAAAGAAGAGTAGTTATCTGCAGTGGATTTCAGGGCTTTGCTCCAAATTCCTAAGGGTGTGTTGTCTTGTGGGAGGGAGAGATGATCAAGGTCCCTGTGGACAATATTGTGACATAGGGCTGGAGAGTTGATATACCCTTGAGGCAGTACTGTGAAGGCATATTTCTGGTCTTCCCTATTGTTTCTGGTGTTCCTTACTAATGGCAATTGTGAAAAAACCATTTGCCAGTTCAAGAGCTGCATATCAGGTACAAGGGTATGTTTTGATTTTCTAAAGAAATGATACCACATATGGGACAGCAGCTATAATTGGAGTCACCACCTAGTAAGTTTATGATAATCTACTGTCATCCTCTGAGATCCATCTGTTTTTTTCACAGGCCAAATAAGAGATTTGAATGGGAATGTGTTAGGAATAACAACCCCTGCATACTTTAAATGCTTGATGGTGGCCCTGACCTCTGTAATCCCTCTGGGAATCTCGTGGTTTCCACTTGGCCTTTTCTACCATAATAGTCCTCACTCCACAATGCAGATATGCAATGTGAGGATTCTCCCAGTTACTGAGTATGTTTATTCCAATTATTCATTCTGGAACTGGGGAAATAACCACAAAATGGTCCAGGAACCCACTGGACGCACTGTGACATGGAACTAAGCTAAATCTCCATTGATGATCTGATTTCCATAAGCTGTTACCCTAAATAGTGGACCAGAGTGAACTTTTATCCTACTGAAATTAACATGACTTTTGAGCCAATTTCTAATAATTGTCAAATATTTGATTATTTCCTTTTCCCCTATACACATTTACCCTGTAAAAGGCCAAAGTTCTCTTTGAGGAAAGCTGGGAAAATTTTAACAGTATTAATTTTTGGCAGGCTAGCAGGATCATTTCCCAAGGGGATCTGGCCTTCCCCTCATTCAGAGGGCCCTGGGTCTGTAAACTCTCTCAATTCTGGAAATTGATTAAGTGACCATGGTTCTGGGTTTCTGTAATTTTAGTTAGGGTTTTGTTCACTCAGCATAGAAATTTCCTGCTTATACAGATCAGGTAGGAATTTAGTAGACTTCCTATCTCTTCTGCTTCTAGGAACCCCATGATCTATTAGCCAAGGCCATAACTCTATGAGACGCAGACTCTTTTTAATTTTTTTCCCAACTGTTGACATTTTTATTGTTTATTTCGTGGTGTCTGCCCTCCCAGCCGCCCCACGCAGACTCTTTTGATTGCTGCTTTGAGTCTGCCTTTCATTGTGGTAGCCATGCCCACCTTGTCTTTGGTGATTAAGTGCTGCTATTTGGCTTCTGCTAGCCCAATATCCAATCAATCCATAATGTTTACAGATTCTAGTTGCATGACAGAAGTTCCTACAGTCATATCTGGTCTACAAAGACAAGCAAACACAGACCTCTTCAGGGCAGATGGAGTTAGCCTTAGAAATTTATTCTTCAAAATCCTGGTTAAAAGTGTGTCCTCTGAACATTCTTGGGGTGTGTGGGCAGGTCTCAAATGGTCAATCCATTCTAGCATTCCAATCTCTCTAAGCCTTTGGATCCCCTCATCTACAATATACCAGGGTAAATTGGGCATCTTGAGCTCAGATATTCTAAGTCATCTTTTGCTCCATGTTTCAGACAGCCATCAGAACAAACTATTAGAGGCCTTTCTAACCCCTCAAGCTCCAACATTGAATCCAGACTCTCTCCTTAGTGGGCCTGAATCAATAAATTCAGGCTGATACAACTTTACAATCCTTTCACCATTTTCCCATACCATTAATATCCATTCCCACACATATTCCCCTGATTTGTGTCTATATAAATTGGAAAACTCATGAGCATACTTCTTTATGGGTCATACTTTGTACTTCCCCATTTTAGGCTTGTTATGATTTTAGTCTAGTTATAGGTGTCCAAGAGATGAAGGGTGGTGTGGGTGGGTGAGGAGAAGTATCAGAAATGTCTTGCAAGCTACTGATCTCAGGGCATTCCTTTGGATTTTCATCTGGTGAGACAAGATTAATCTCTTCTAGCAGGGTTGGATGGCAGACACTTCAGGGCACGGTGGATGTTGGAAAGTTCAGGATGGAGTTTGGCTGGTATTTGCCTCAGGTTAGGGAGGAGGTCCTCACCTCCCTGGGGCTGCTAGGGAATGGGCAGTACAGGCTTTAGTTTGGCTAGTACCCACCTCATGGCTGAGAAGAGGTACAGTCTCCCAGGGGCTGGCTGGAGGATCAGTTATTCTAGGTTGACATTGCCTGGTCTCCACAGGGCAGACCATCACAAATTCATCTGGCAAAGTCTCAGTAGAATTTAGAGTTTCAATGTCACCACCAATATTATAATCAACCCATACATCTCCATCTAAATCCTCAGGTTTCCATTTCATTCCAATCAGTGCCCTCACTTTAACAGCAGACACCCTGCAACATTGAGATTTTAATTTCCCTTGTACCTCTGCCACTCATACAATAAGACTCTGACTCTGGATTTTAGCGATCTCAAGTCTACTGCTGCATGAAACAAGATTTTCTTTCAGAGCACACATGGAAACTTTCACACCATTGATGCAGCATTTAAGTGGCAAATTTGAAGACTTTAATTCATGCATTTCTTTTGTAAATGTATCTACCATACATAGGTACAGCCAGCCAACATCATTATACCTTTTAACTCCAGAAAACTCTGAAGGTGTTAAAACAAACAAACAAACAAACAAACAAACAAACAAAAAAAAAACAAAACCTCTTAAGTGAATCCTTGCCTCTTATGAGCATGGAAGTAGTCATATCCAGGGGTGATATTTTGAATATCTCTATTGCCAACTGATGCCATGGACTGTCAGTGGCATCTGGATTATTGGGAAGAGAGTCAATGTCTTTGAATTTAATCAGCATACAGAGCCAATTGCAAAAATCTCAGAACCATTTCAGAAGTCCCATTTTTAAGATTCTGTTTCTCAAGAACCACTCCTGGTACCAAGCTGTGCTAGTCAGGTTCTCTAGAGAAACAGGACTAACAGGTGATATCTGTAAATAGTATAAGATTTTATAACTCTTTCACATGACCATGGGGATGCACAAGTCCAAATTTGGCAAATCAGGCTGTAAAGCAGAGGTTCCAGTGAAGGTCCTTGATAAGTTCCCAGGATATCTGTCTGTAGTAGAGATGTGAATTCTCTGCTTGAATGTTAAAATTTCTTTCCCTTTTAAGGCTGTCAACTCCTACTCATCAGTACTTGCATCATGTTCACTCTTTCCTTAGTGCTCTTAGCATTTTATTCAAAGTTATTTTAAATTTTTCATCTGACAATTCCAACATCTCTGAGAAACCAGAGTCTGGATGTGATATTGACCTGATCTTCAGATTTTTTAAACTTTTAGCAGGCCTTCTGAGTTATTGTTGAAAGCCAAACATGTTATATCAGGCAAGGGCAACTAAGGTAAACAGACATTTAGCATTATGTGTATGTTTGTCTGGTTAGGAGCTAGGCTCTTTTGTTGTTTCCTGTAGTTGCAAGTTTCAGTGGCTAAAGAAAACAAACATTTTGTTAAGGAAAACAAAATGTCTTTTAAATTTTAAGTAGCTATTTATCCTTTCCTGCTGGTGGAGGTAGAATGGGGTTTCTCCACCATCTTTAAAATGACAAGCATTGGGACTTGTAGAGGCAAAATGTAAAATATGTGGGGGTCCCCTAACTATGGGCCTCCAGAAGTTTTTATCTCTCAAGGGAGTCCAGACTCAATCTTCAGCAATTAGTCAGGTCAAGTAAGTAAATTGTAAATAAAGGGAAATTTAATATGTTCCCTTTAAGTATTTCTACCTGTTGTTGCTCCTGATAAACTAAATTTCTGTATCTGCTTGTCTTACCCATTTTAATGTAGTGATTTGCCCTGTGACCTTAATTTCTGACAAATCTAAGAGGAGTTTATTTTATATATTTCAGCTTGCCTCCAGACAGGAGTGACTATTTCCAAATTCTACCTACTGGGCTAGAAACGGGCAGTTTTGGTCAAAGGAAAACACAGAACATATTATGCTATCAAACTTTTGCTTGTCCCAATAAAGATATATGAGTCTTCATTGTATAATTATCAGAGAGATTAAAAATGATGTTCTGAAAATTTTGGGTTTGGATCTAAAATACTCACTTAAGAATTAGGTGTTAAAAGATTGTTTTGATTACTTGTTTTGGTGAGATTGTATCGGTGAATTCAAAAGACAAGCACCACTGGTGGGAAAAGGGTGATTTTCATTGACAGAAATAATATTTTCACTCTTAAGCGGTGGTGAAATGAGCAGATATTGAAACCAAATCAAGTACAGCAGAGATGACTTGAAAGAAAATAATTTTCATCATGTACCTTGTTAATAAGGAGTAAATTGGAAAACAATAGCAAATGCAAAGTCATTCCTCATACATAGAGGGTAAAAGTAGAGATAGAAACTAAGGCCAATATCCCAGCATTATAGAAACCTTGAAATATGGATGACCTTTTAAGATTGTGGAGAATCTGTATCCTGTAGCCAGTTGTAGGTTTTTCTCTGAGCTATAATTTTGTTTTTCCTGATCCTTCATTACACTCTCTGTAAATATTATCATGTAGTCTCAGTACATTTTGGGGAGTTTCAAAAGAGGTATAATCAATATAAGTAATTGAAAAGTAGAAAGGAAAGAATTAATTAAAGAAATAAAATCCATGGTGTTGAGATAAAGAGTGCAGAGATGTGTCCAGGGGCCTGGATGGATCTGGATGTGGGAGGACATGTGGGCTAGTGAGTTAACCAGAGGATACTCCTTCCCAGGGATTTCAGAGGAGAATTAGTTTCATAATGAGTTTAGGGGAATTTCTATGAAAAATGTGAAAATATATGAAGCCATCAAACCCTGAAAAGATCAATTATAATTATAATAAAAGAAAATCAACATATTTATGACTAAGAACAGCAATATGAGTAAATTAGTAAATGTTTAATTTGCTTATATTCAAACAATCAAAAGCATATAGATGACAGTTTATCTGTATAAATGGCTACACAGGAAAACTCATTAGTAATTTATTTGGAAAATTTCTAAGTAATATTAGCTAAAAATAAGCCATTTTCTAGTCACACTTCTTACTATTAAAAAAATGCACTGACACACAGCATTCTTTTCACTTTGATTCAATGCCAAAAATATACTTTATGATGAACCAGGTTTTCTTAAATATATTTTTCACTGCCACTTTTACATCTTTGTTCCTCAAACTGTAGATGATGGGATTCAGCATGGTAATCCCAAGAGTGTAAAATATAGACATTATCATATCATTGTCTGAATCATAGCTGGAACCTGGTCTCACATACATGAAGAGGATTGTCCCATGATAAGTTGACACTCCAGTTAGGTGAGAGCCACAGGTGGAAAAGGCTTTTCTTCTCCCCTCAGCAGAATGTATCTTCAGAATGGCCATCAGAATAAAAGCATAGGAGATCAGGACTATGGAAATAGTACTATCTCAATAGAGCCTGCAAAGTAGAAAAGTAGAAGATAGTTGATGTGCGTGTCAGAACAAAAAAATAACCAGGAGTGGAGGGATTTCACAAAACATATGTTGAATTTCATTGAATGCACAGAAGTATAGGCTAAAAGTGGCCACAGTGTGTAAAGTACCATGCAAAAAGCCACCAACACACCGGAAGCAATGATGAGCAGCACATAGACTCGGGTGACATGTTAACTGAATATAACAGTAGGCTGTAGATTGTTACATAGTGGTCATAAACCATGGTATCCAAGAGAAAACATTCTGTGCTTCCTAATGAAACAATGAAAAAAGCCTGTGTTACACATCCAAGAAATGAAATAGCTTTACTCTCTCTCAGGAAATTGAACAACATTTTGGGGGTGACAACTGAAGAATAGCGGGCATCCAGGAATGACAACACACTCTGAAAATAGTACATGGGGTTGTGGAGATGGGCATCCTCAATGACCAACAAATCCAGTCCCAAATTTCCAATCAGAGTGAAAAGATATGTTGCCAGAAATAAAAATAGGGAGACCTCCAGCTCAATATTTTCTGTGAAGTCCATTAATATAAACATGGTGACTTCAGTCACATTCTTCCATGGAATCCTGTAGGTATCTAAATCTGATTGTACCTCTGACATCTCAGTTTGTATTTGCAGGTCTGCAAGACGCTCTTGTGATATAGAGTTCACCCAGTTATATCTGCATATCTGCTTCTTAGAAGGATGGTGATAAACTAGGCAGTGATTGGATAGGCATTGATGAAGAAATTGGGCCCAGGTGGATACAGTTTTCATATATATAAAAGGGAGACATGGTTTCACTCATTTGTTGCCTGAATTTGTTGTGTTAAAAAGAATATAAAATTCCAGTGGAAGTTTCTATAAATTTTGAACTACATTTTCTAATATGTATCTTCTTAAAATTCATAAAAAACAATGAATATCAAGGTTTCTGTATCCAAATATGTTATATTGTCATGTAACACCTGCATACTAGCTTGAATTTTCTTACAATGAAAATGCAATAACTTTATTTATATGATCATAATTTAAAAATTGGAGTAATCGCATTTACCTTGTAAGATTGTGTTAAATTTAAAGGAGAAAAATCAGAGTAAAATTTACATCATTTAAAAATGTTCCCACATGTCTGAAACTAACTTGTTAGACATACATTTTGGCTTCTTTTCTTGGACAACCATTTCACACCAAATCATTATATGTGTTCTTTCCTGGCAATTATCCTGTTCCACTAGTACTTCTGGAATAATTTTGAATAAGGCATCTGAAGTTATTCTGGAAGAAAGTACTCCTTGTGTATCATAAAACACAGTGTTATATCCTTTTTTTTTTTTCAGTGTTCTTTCTGGAAACATAACACTGAAGTTGTCCAGTTTTTGTCTTTTAAAGTGATTTTAACATTGTAATTGTTTTTCAAATGTTAAATTTGCATAAACTGTTTCTCTATGCATTTGCTCATTATTTTTGCAAAGTCCTGGGATGGGTATTTCAGGTGTATTTCTATAAAATTAAATCATGGCCATAACTTTAAACATTATCATTGCTAATAGAGCTTCTAAAATGACCACAAAATATTATCCCCGAAAATCAATTATGAACTGAGTTTTAAAGCCCTTTGTATTGCTTTGATATAATATAATACTTTATTTCTGGTTTATTTTCTTATGTCATCATAGTGTTTCTTTTGTGGGATATGAAGAAATGAAAGTGCATAACCATATTTAACAGCAGTATTGTAATGTTCTTGCAACAATGTCAAAAAAGGTACTGCATCAAAGTTAAGGTTCAATAACAAGGGTAATCAGAGTTTTTCTTTTGGAATAAGGAAAACGTTCTAAGGTTTACTGGGGTGATGTCTTTACCAGGCTGTGATGAAATTGAAAGCCACTGAATACCTTTTGTATAGGTTGTACAAGAAATGGGACTGTATAACACAGTGAACCATGTGGTGGAAGATGGACTGTGGAAAACAGTACAAATATGAGAACGTTCTCTCATGAACTTAAACAATTGTATAATACTAATATGTGGTGTTAATAATAATGGGTATAGGAAAAAAAGTATCAAGTGTATGCTATATACTATGGTTAGTGGTAATACTCTGATGATGTTCTTTCATAACCTGTTAACATATGGTCCACAACAATGTATTGGTGGAAGGGTGATGTATGGAAATCCTGCACATGATGAATGCTCATATTGCATGCTCATAACTTCTCTGATAAAAAAATATATATTACAAATTGAAAAGTGCTTGACCAAAAAAATGTTTAAACACAAAACACACAAAAAAATTATTAGAGACACCAATATTTGGACTGAATGCCTCAATGATTGAAATACAGTAGAATTCAACATATTTAGGCACTATATTCCAGCATAATGACATTTGTTTTTCCTTCACTACTATATAAAATGAAATATTTGACTCACTTAAGTAATTGGCACCTGTGTTATCCAGGGTTTAATGGAATGAAATATCTGCCTTGCGCTGGGACAGGCTGCATTCAATGACTTACAAATGATTTTATTCATATGAAACACACCTCAGTTTTGTCTTTCAAGATTCTCTATATCAAGAAGAAAATGAGGAAATCAGTTTAAAACTACAGTTGAAAGGAGAAGAAAGCCATATGTCGTTTTCACCATGAAAGGTTATCACATCCATGTGGCTACGTAGAAGACAAATAAAAAGTGCAAAAAGCAATGAAAATATGGGTCTAGGAAACAAAAATTGCTCATTTAATCCTTAGAGAATTCAAGAATAAAAAATACATAATTAAGGTAATTTCTGTTTTCTGTACAAATACAGACACAATACATGTTACTCATAGAGAATGCACATGTAAAGAAAATAATTTCTAATGTAGTTTGAATTGCTATATTATTGAAAGAACATAAATAATCAATTAATAATATAAGTATATATAAATGCATTGTGAATGATAAATATATATATTTCTATTAATAATAAACCTCATTCTCTCTCTCAACTATACATTCTCTCTTCTCTTTCACTTTCACTTTCTCTTTCTCTCCCATTAACACTATAGTGAAAGGAAATAAAGATATTCAAATACGTTTTGAAAAATGTACCAGTAGGTAGTCTAAAAAAGAAATTCATTACAAAATATACTTAACTGGCATACACAAGAGAAATTTCAGGTACATCACAGCTCTAACCTTTATTTCCCTACCATCCATGAGAAAAGACAACAACCATGAAAGAGTAAGAACATTAAATTTGGCCTATAAGACCCTGTATTAAAATCTCTGGTTTAAGGCGTAGTGATAGTGTGACCTTGCAAAAGTAACTCCATCGTTCCACCTAAAAGAATAATAAAATGGAACAAAACTTTCAGGCTCAAATGGTTCAACTACGTGAACAAGGTGTCATGGCACAATATTTATTTATGAGCTGCATTAAATTATTTTGTATCAATTTTACATTTAGGAAGCAGACAATTGAAATATGACAAATTTTATTTATGGGAAACACAATTAATGGAGAGTTACAAAAATCAATTTTATCATTTAAACATTGGGCAATAGTTGGACTCCAAATCATAAGCTAAGTTCTTCTTCTTTTAATTATACATATTTTTGTTATATGACACTACTATACATAAAATAAATTAAATACTTAAAATGAATTCTATTGAGATTAAACCTCAAGAATCTCATTATTCTGTGTTTTAAGGTGTCATAAAAATTCATGTATTTCGCTATATTCTGCCTCTGCTCTTCAGTAATTAATAGTGTTTTTTCCCTTTAACTTCCCTGAAAATCTTGCTGATAGAATTTCCTGACAACTGTAGATGTCTCTGATTCTGTCTATAGATTAGAAAGGGAATTATGAATGAAGGCATACCATATAAAATGATGTACCATTAGGGAAATTATCTACTTCACTACATGGAATGGAGACATGATAGAGAAAAGTTGACATTTAGTAACTTCATCAAGCTGATCTTCACACTAGCATTACTGTTAATATTAGATGATATTAGACTGGCTGTGTTTAGGTGGAGCTGATTTTCCTGTAACAAATGAAGGATAGAAAGAAAATATATATATAGATCTTGAAGTTTAAAAAAACACATACATAATAATCCTGAAAGACTCAAAACCATTTCCTCAACTCTCAAATAGTCTGAAAACATAAAGTAACAAATACCTATGAGAACATTACAAACATCAAACTTCAGAAGAAGGAAAGCTATGATAGGAGCTACAATGTGTTATTAAGTGGCTACTAAAGGATAGGAATTTTGTGTCCATTTTCTTGCATAATCAACATTGCTATTTGTAAGCTTAAAATATTAGTCCTTGTATATATGAGGAAACTCATGCCCTCTTAGAAATATGACATGATAAAGTTCACATAGTTATTTACAAAGCCAGGATTCAAGCCCAGATTTTTCTGACGGGCACCACACAATAAGCTATTTTCTCTCAACCATATTGTAATACCATTGGGACATGCCTAAATTCTGGAGTCATTGCTTTGGAAGAATACAAATTTACATTTTCAGCTATTTTTATGCATTTTTAACACAATCAAGCTTACAAAAAGCACACAAATAAACATAAAAGTAAAGACAAACCAATTGAAGAGGGTTCCAGATCATTTAGCTAACTAGTAAAATATAATTTAAATTAATTATTATTCCTCCATCAGAAAATAAAATTATATGCACTCAAAGTGGCAAATACTCAGTGGCTGGTTATAAGCTAATTTTCTCTCCATTTAATAAATAAATATCTTATTTCTAATGCCCGTTTCTGACTATCATCATCTATGAAGAAAATTAAAACAACTTTCTCATTGTATCTCTATTTATCTGAATATATATAGAGTCCTTTCTATTTAGGCTGTTTTCTTCTCTGTGAGGTCTAGGCATTCTAGGCATGCAGTTCCATTTTTTAATATAGCACTGAATTAATTGGAAACAACTATATAAATTTAAATATTAAGCATGTAATAATGAATTAAAAATATGTTTGAGAGTCAGAATTATAGTTTCAAAAATATTCCGTTAACTCAAAATATGCTCTGAATAATATGCATTTGGATTCTTTTATTAATTTCTTGAGGTCCACAGGGGATGCCCCAGGGAGAAAACACACTAGCTCGCTTTTGGGTCATAAAAGTGCAAGTTTATTTATTTATTTTTATCTAGAAAAATATGGGAATGGTTCAGGAATAATGGACTACATAAAAAAAAATTTTTTTTAAATAAGAAAGCATGAATGAATTTTGACCTCTTAAAGAAATGATCTTTCAGTTGAAAAAATATATATATGAAATACAACAGGAAAAATAATTTAATTTTAAAGGACATAACCCTAGTACTGATAGCAATGAACTACGTGACACAGGTTAACAAAATAAATTACCTGAAATCAAGTTTTCTCTTCCTGAGAATTGAAACTGCTTAATTTTCTCAAAATACAGGTAATAGGCATATAATAAAATAATATGAAAGCATTAAATGTGACAAAATTTATAACTAATTAATATAGTTATTTGACCTTTAATATTTAGAGTGTGACACTTCTAAATGGAATAAGACATAAATTTAAACTCAATGATATTTTGAAAGAAGTGATAAGATGTGAATAAAAATTATTATGTAAACTCAGGGATAGGAATATTAAGGGAAGAGATTTGGCATTATATAGATAATTGTAACATGTTATATGATAGAACATTAGAATATTAGAAATCTGGCAGAGTTTAGACTTTTTGAGTAGAATCCAGTCTTTTCATATAATAATCTATATATTACTTCATGTAATAATCTATAGGCTATTAACTTGTTATATACTTAAGAAACTCTTTGGAATTTTGTTTAAAATGTGTCGTATGCCTTGTTCTCAATATGCAAGGATTTTAAGATGATAGGGATCTCTGGACATAAATCTGAAATAAAAAAGAAAGAAAGAAAGACGATCCTGGTAGGTAAATGACTTGGAAACAGTCAATCCATTAATTACCTTCAATCCCAAATAATTCTAGAGAGTCAAAGCAACCCCAATTAAAATTAAGCAAGCATTTTTGTAGCAATTGACAAGTTTATTCTACAAATGAAAAGTTAATACAAAGGAAATAAGATATTTACAACAATTTAGAACAAGAATTTGGAAAACAAAATTTGATTACACAAATTATAAAACTAAAATGCATGTGAGAATGTGGTACTAGTGACAAGATATACACTTAGTTCCATGGAATAGAATAGGGAGTGCAAAAATAGATTCACTCAAATAGAGTAAAGTGACTTTCAATAAAGATGCCAAGTGTATTAATCTGCAAGAGGGTGCTGATACAAAGTACTAGAACTCTGTTTCTCAAGAACCACTCCTAGTACCAAGCTGTGTTAATCAGGGTTTTCTACAGAAACAGAACTGAAAGGAAATACCTGCAAATAGTATGAGATTTTACAAAATTCTATCAACCAGCTGTGGAGTGCACAAGTCCCAATTCTCCAAGGTAGGCTGCAAACAAGGGGTTCAGATGAAGGTCCTGATGAGTTCCCAGCAGATGCTGGCTGTCAGTAGAAGAGATGGGAAGTCTCTGTCTGAATGCTGAAATCTCTTCCCCTTTAAGGCCTACAAATGGAGAAGAGGTCACTCACTGATTGACAGCTATCTGTGCAATCAAATCACTGATCATTAAAGTACCTGAAATCCCATTGTTTTGCAATTAGCCTTCCATGATTGTTTGACTAGACAACTGGGAAATATTACCTTGCCAAGTTCATACATTATCCTAACCATCACAATGCCTTACTTTAACCTTCATAATTTTCCTTTTCCTGTAGTTTTTCTGTAATTAATAAAGCTATTCCTGCTATTTTGATTAGTGTTAGTATAGTATATTATTTGATATCACCTTGCTTTTTAAAATTTTCTTTTATGAGAAAAATTATGTGCTCATAGAACTATCATGCAAAAAATACATTATTCCCATACACCACCCCACCACCAGCAACTTACATTGGTGTGGATTATTTATTAAAATTGATAATAGCACTTTTTAATAATTTTATTATTCTTTATGTCATTTAAAAATATTCCCATATGACTAAACCTGGGATTTCAACTTGTCTTAATAATTTGCCATTTCACACCAAACTATTATATGTGTTCTTTCCTGGCAATGATCCATTCCCATTAGTTCTTCTGGGATAATTTTCTACAAGGCGAAGTTATTCTGGAAGAAACTGTACCTTGTGTTTCATAAAAAACAGTGCAATACCTTTTTTTTCATTTTTTAATTTTTCTTTCTTGAAAACATAACACTAAGTTATCCATTTTTATCTCTTAAAGAGATTGTAACATTGTAAATGTTTTTTCAAATGTTAACAAAAATTGCATAAGAGGTTTCCTATGCATTTATTCATTATTGTTGAAAAGTCATTGGACAGATTTTCCAGACGTATTTTTATAAAAGTAAGTAATGGTCTTTAAATTGTTATCGTTGCTAAAGAAATTGCTAAGATAATTATAAAATATTATCACCCCAAATCAGTAATAAATTGATTGTTAAAGATCTTGTTATTGCTTTGCTACAATATAAATTTTATTATGATATATTTTCTTATATAATAATATTTCTTTTGTGGAATTGAAGAAAGGAAAGTTCATGACAATAGTTAACAGCAGTATTGTAATATTCTTGCATCTTAGTACCTTAGAAGGTACTAAGGGGGTATGAGATTTTTTCTGTTGGACCGAGGTTTACTGGGGCAATGTCTGCACAATAATGTGATGAAGGGGAAAGCCCACTGAGTGTACACTTTGTATAGAATGTACAAGGAATAGGACTGTATAACACAGTGAACCATATGATGAAGAAGGACTCTTGTGAACAGTGCAAATATAAGAATGTTTTTTTCATGAACTATAACAAATGTACAGTACTAACATATGTGTCAATAATAAGGGGTGTATGGAAAAAAAGATACCAAATGTAAGTTATGGACCATAGTTAGTGGTAATAGTTTGATGATGTTCTTTCATAATCTGTAACAAATGTTCCACCATTATGTAAGGTGTTGGTGGAGGGGTGACGTGTGGGAATTCTGCACATTATGCATGCTTGTTTTGTAAGCTCACAATTTCTCTAATAAAAATAGATATTAAAAAATAAAAAGTGCATAAACAAAAAAATTAATGCTTAAATGCAAAACACAAAAACAAAATACTAAAGTAGTTCCGACATCTGGACTGAATGCCTCAGTGATTGAAATATAGTAATGAGTCTAATGTATTTAGGCATTATATCTCAGCATAATGACATTTGTTTGTCTTTCACTCATAGCTGGCATATTACTAACTCATTCATAAGTAATTGGTACCTGTGTTTTCCAGGGTTTAACAGAATGAAATATCTGCCATAATTTGGGCTGGGCTGTATTCAGTGACTTACAAATGATTTATACTCATGATATGAACGACCATACAGTTTTGTCATTTTGAGATTCCCTACATCAAGAAGAGAATGAGGATATCAGTGTACAACTACAGTTGGAAGGAGAATAAAAACCATATGTCATTTTCACCATGAAAGTTTATCACAGATCAAATTGGCCATGTGGAAAACAATATAAAGAGTAAATAACAATGTAAATATGCGGTTAGGGAACTAAAATTGCACATTTGATCCTTAGAGAAACAAAGGAAAAAGGTATAATTAAGGTAATTTCTGATTTCTGTGCACATCCATCGCATTATATCTTATTCATAGAGAACAGACACATAAATATAATTTCTAGTATTATTTGAAATGCTATATTAATGAAATAACAAAGAAATCAGATAATAATATAAATATATATTATTGCATTGTGCATCATAAACATATTTTTCTATTAATAATAATCCTCATTCTCTCTCTCTCAACTCCACATTCTGTCTTTTATCTCTCTCTCATGCTCTCTCTCCCTCTCTTTCTTGCTCTCTCATTAACTCTATAGTGAAAGGAAATATTCAAATACTTTTTTAAAAATGTACCAGTAGTTATATAAAAAAGAAATTCATTACAAAGTACACCTGACTGACAATCACAAGAGAAATTTCAGGTACATCACAGCTCTAACCTTCACTTCTCTGTCAGCTATGAGAGAAGACAACAATTATGAAAGAGTAAGAACATTATATTTGGCCTCAAAGACCCTATATTAAAATCTCTGATTTAAGAATAGTGATAGTGTAAGCTTGGAAAAGTAACATTATCACTTCAACTAAAAGAGTAATAAAACTGAACAAAATTTTCAGACTCAAATTGTTCAACTACATGAACATAGAATCATGACACAGTACTTATTTATGAGCTGCACTAAATTATTTTGTATTAAATTCAATTTTTTATTTTATGTTTAGGATCACAAATTGAAATACAACAAATTTTATTTATGTGAAACACAATTAATGAAGAGTTATAAAATAAATTTTTATCATTAAAACATTGGACAATGAATGGGCTCCAAATCATAAGCTAAGTGTTTCTTCTTTTAATTATATATATGCTTGTATATGACAATAACTATACATAAAATAAATTAAATTAAATAATTAAAATGCATTCTTTTGTGATTAAGCCCAAAGTGGCTCATTATTCTGTGGTTTAAAGTACCATAAAAATTCATACATTTCACAGCATTCTGCCTTGGCTATGTCAGTAAATGATAGTGTTTTTTCCTTTAACTTTCCTGATAATCTTGCTGAAAGGATTTCCTAACAATTTTTGAGGTCTCTGATTCTGTATATAGATTAAGAAATTGATTTATGAATGAAGGTATAACATATAAAATTGTGTCCCATTAATGCAATCATCTACTTCACTACATGGAATGAGACATGATAGGGAAAAAGTTGATGTATAGCACCCTCATCAATTTGATCTTCACACTGGCATTTATGTTAAGTAATATTTAAGGAAATTTGACAGTGTTTATGTATAGCTGATTTTTCTGTAAAAAGAGAATGATAGAAACAAAAGAATACATAGATCTTGAATTTTTAAAAATATATATAATCCTTTTGGAAGATTCTAAACCATTTCCTCGACTCTCATATAGTCTGAAAACATAAAGTTATTCAGAAACCCATGAGAACAGTTTTACAAACACCAAACTTCAGAAGAAGGAAAACTCTGATAGCAGTTACCATGTATTAATAAGTGGTTACTAATGGATGGGAATTTTGTGCCAGTTATCTTGCATAATCAACATAGCAATCTGTAAGCTAAAAATATTAGTCCTTGTATATATGAAGAAATTCATGCCCCGTTAGAAATACAACATGACAAAGTTCACATAGCTATTTAGAAAGCCAGGGTTCAAGCCCAGAATTCTCTGAATCCACACTATAAGCTATTTCCTATTGACCATATTGCAATATCATTGTGATACGCCAAAATTCTGGAGTCATTGCATAGAAAAAATACAAAATAACATTCTCGGCTATTTTTATCCATTTTTAACACAATCAAGCTTACAAAAAGGTACACAAATAAACATGAAATTAAAAACAAACCAACTAGTGTGGGTGCTAGATCATTTAGCTAACTAATAAAATAAAATTTAAATTAATTATTATTCCTACAATAGATACGCTCTAAGTGGCAAATACTAAATGGCTGGGAATAAGCTAATTTCCTCTCCATTTAAGAAAATATCTTATTTTGAGTGCCTCTATTCTGACTAATATCTTCCTTCAAGAAAATTAAAACAAATTTCTCATTGTATCTCTATTTATCTAAACATATATGACGTTCTTCTTCTTTAGCCTTTTATCTTCCCTGGAATATCTAAGCATGCAGTTTAATTTTTTAATACAGCACTGAGTTAACTAGACTGAACTGTATCAAATTTCAGTATTAAAGCATGTAATATTAATGTGTTAAAGCACACAGTTGGACAATCAGGATTATAGCTTCTAAAATATTTGAAGTAATTAAAAAAAACCTTCTCACCCCCGGAGCAGAACTGCTAACTCAATTGAAGTATACTCTGAATATTATGCTTTTGGATTCTTTTATTAGCTTCTTGAGTTAATTTTGAAGTCCACAGCGAATTTCCCAGAGAGAGAACACACTAATTCTCTTTTGGGACATAAAAACCTAAGTTGTTGTTGTTGTTTTTTCTTTCAGTTTTTTGTTTATTTTTTTTCCCTGTAAAAGACATGTGAATTTTTCAGGAATAATGGGCTACATGATTTAAAAAAAGGAAAGCATGAATGGACTTTTACTTCTAGTAAAGAATGGATCCTTCAGTAGATAATATATGGGAAATAGAATTGGAAATCGAATCTAATGTTAGAGGACATAATACTAGCTCTAATATTAATGAACTAACGTGACACAGGTTAATAACACAAATTCCTGAAATCAAGCTTTCTCATCCTGAGAATTGAAGCTGCTTAATTTTCTCAAAATCCTGTAAAAATGAATATAATAAAATAATATGAAAGCATTACATGTGACAGAATTTATAATTTATTAATATAAATTAGTTATTTGCTCCTTAAAATTTAGAGAACTACATTTGTAATGGAATGAGAGATAAATTTAAACTCAATGAGATTTTCAGAAAAGAGATAAGATCTGAATATAAATTATGATGTAAATTCAGTGTTAGAGAACATTAAGAGGAGAGATGAGGCAGTATACAGATAACTGTAACATGTTCTATGATAGAACATTAGAATATTAGAGATCTGGCAGAGTTAAAGTTCAGACATTTTGAATAATGTACAGTCTTTTTATGTCTGAGGTCTTTCATACAGTAATCTATAGACTACTAACTTGTTATGTATATTAGAAACTCTATGAAACTTTTTAAAAATACATGTTTGCCTTGATCTCATATGCAAGGATTTCTGTTAGATATGGAATGCTGGTCATCAAATTTGAATTAAAAAAGAAAGAAGGAAAGATGATACTGGTAAGCCAACCACTTGAAAACAGTCAATCCATTAATTAACTGCAATCCCAATTTTTCTATAGATTAAATGCAACCCCAATTAAAATTAAGCAAGCATTTTACAAAAATTGACAAGCTGATTCTACAAATGAAAAAATCAAGCAAAGGATCTAAGACAGTTACAACAATTTAGAAAATCAATAAATTTGGAAGACACATAATCTAATTTCAGAGCTTTTCCTAAAGCTAAAATACTCAAGAGAATGTGATATTGGTGAAAAGATACACATCTAATTCCATGGAATAGAATACATAGTGCAAAAATAGATTCACTCTCATATAGTCAATTGATTTTCAACAAAGATGCCATGGAAGGTCCATGGGGGAAGAATAGCCTTTTGAAATAATGGGGCTTACATAATTGAATAGCTTTTTGCCACACAAACACACACACACAATACACTGATTAACCTTTTGCATCATGTTTAAAGTTGTCTTAATATGAACCTTAGAGATTCATGAAAAACCTGATGCTTTAAAACTTCTAGAGAAAATGTAGAATGACATATGCATGACCAAGAATTAGTCCGTTTTTTAAAAATAAAAGGCAAAATGCGTAACCCATAAGAGAAAAATTTGATATACTTGAAAGACACTGTTGAGAAAATGAGGAAACAAGCCATTGACTTGGATAAAATTTTTGCTAAACCACTGTCTAATAAAGAAAATATATTTGGAATGTATAAAGAACTGTCAAGTCTCAAAATATGAAGAAAGAAAATCAATTAAAAATCTGCAAACATTTCATCAGACATTTCACAAAAGGAGATGCAGTGATGGCAACTAACCCCATGAGAAGATGCTCAGGATCACTTATCATTAGTGTAATGCAGTTTAAATCCTCTATGTGAACTCCCTTACTTGAAACTTTCCTTTCAGTATTTCTGCTCTATTAAAATGAATTTTTTACTATCTAATGTAATAGTGAAACATTACAATACTTCCTTTTGAAATTGATTCCAAAAACAATGAAACCCAGTTGCAACATTTATATTCATGAGCTCTGTACATTCTATGAATTTCAGTATGGCAAGAAGGAAATAAAAGGTAAAAGATGGAAATGAAATCACAAACTGCCAAAATTTTGATAAATTGTTATGATTGAGCACACAGAAAAAATCTATAAATTAGTTATTAGTATTAATGAATTTAATAAATGTGCTGGATAAAACATAAACTTAGAATAATCAACTGTATTTCTATAACACAGCAATAAACAATTAGAAAATAAAATTGAAAATACAAAAATATTTTTAAAAAGAAGAAACAACCTAGGAATAAATCTAACTTAAATAATCTAAGGCATCTATAAAGATAAGTATAAAAGTTACTCAAGTTACTCAAAAGAGCTAAGTACTGCAAATATATACACAGTATATCCATGAAATGGAAATTTTAATATTGTAACTATATCAAACATCCTAAGTTGATCTACAGTTTCAAGAAATTGTAAATGTAAATCATTTTCTTCCTCCTTAACTTCTTTCTTCTCTTTTCTTCATTTTTTCCTCCTTTTGGAACTTGTGAAAGTGTAGAATTTTTTTGTGGGGTGGCCAATTATATTGGAAATGAGAATAAAGGATTCTTTTGGGGTGTTAATAATATTTCATGATGTTTTTTGTTTTACCTTGTTCCTCTTTCTACCGTATTGATTTTAAATTGAAAGTAAAAGTATAAAGTGATAATTATATTCAGGTAAAAAATCTTTGTCATCAACACTTCACAATTATGCTGTGCAATCCCTACATTATTTCATCAGGAAGCACAGCAGATCAGGTTATTCTCTTATTAGTGTTGCTAAATTAAACTCTTGGTTAGAATTCTAATGGTAATATCTCCTGAAAGATATGATTTCTGTTTTGGAAATAGCAAGTAATATTTGGAATATGTTTCACACATTATGATTAGCATATTCCAAGTAAATTTCCCTCAGAAACAGTAAAATTATTGAGTGAAATTATGATGACTTTTCAGTTACATTTTGGCCATAGCTTATTTCCCATTCATGATACTGACATTTTGCACTAACTGAATTGCATTCAAATACAATGCTTACTTTTATACTACTTATATAACATTACAAATATGATGTTTACTTTGATGATGTTATGAATTTACAAAAACAATACCTTTTTCCTACATTCAATATTATAGGAGAGATTTATGATAAAACACTGTTATTAAAGATATGTGTGTTGGTGAGATTCATGAGTTAACTTGGCCTGATAATGGTGCCCGGTTGTTTGGTGGCACAAGCCACTGGCCTAATTGTTCCTTCCAGGACATTTCATGGACTTAACTCTTCAGTTGTTGATTCCATCAATGACTGATGACATCTACAACCAACTGAAGAGATTGCCTTCAGCTATTAGAATCAGTTGAAGGACTTAAAAGGAGAAATGATTATTTCAACAGTCAGAGGAGAGGATTTCCATCTTTACTTCAGCCACCTTCCCCTGGGGAATTCATTGAAAACTTGCATCAGTATTCCCAGCTTGCTGCCTGCCTATGGAATTTGGACATGTGAATCCCCACAGTCATATGAGACAATTTTATAAAATCTCACAATATTTATAAATATCTCCTGTAGGTTCTGTTTCCCTAGAGAACACTGAACAATGCAAATTATCCTTCATTTTGTAAGAAACACCTTGAAATACCCACTCCACTGGGCACCTAGATATTTGACTGATATGGAAGGCCCCAGTAGTTTTATTGGATTTAACTCCCACCCTTTTACATGCAAATGCCTTACCAATATGTCTAGAGTAGTCAATAAATCTTGATTACTAATTCCAGTCATCAGGATATCATCAATCTAATAGACCAGTGTGATGTCTTATGGGAGGAGGAGATGGTTAAAGTCTCTGAAGACTAGATTATGGCATAGAGTTGGAGAATTGATATATCCCTGAGGTAGGAGAGTGTATTGCTGGCCTTGCTGGCTGAAAGCAAACTGTTTCTAGTGGTCTTTACTAACAGCAATTGAGAAAAACATTTTCCAAATCAATAGCTGCATACCAGCTCTTAGAAGAAAGAGAGGCAAATAGAGATGCTGTGCCTGGAGGCTTTGGAATTCCTCTATAGAAGAATCATAATGCAGACCCTTGGGGTTTTGGAGCAAAGCCTTGGCTTCCTTGGCAGATAACTACAGTCCTTTTGAGATAAAGCTTTCAGCCTGCTATAGGGCCTTAGTAGAGACTGAATGCTTAATCATGGGTCACCAAGTTACCATGAAACCTGACATCCCTATCATGAGCTATCTGTTATCTGACCCACCAAGCAATAAAGTTGGGCATGCACATGAACACTCCATCATAAATTTGAAGTGCCTTGAAGGCACAAGTAAGTTACATGAGGAACTGACCCAAATGTCCATGGCCACTACTCCTCACACATTACCTTCTCTTTCCCAGCCCACAGATATTGGCCTCTTGGGGAAATCCTTATAATCAGTTGACTCAGGAAGATAAAACTCTGGCCTGGTTTACAGATGGTTTTACACGATATGCACATACCAACCAAAAGTGGATAGCTGTAATGCACAGTTCTTTTTTAGGATGTCCCTAAATGACAGTGGTGAGGGCCCAGTGGGAGGAATTTTGAGCACTGCACCTGGTTGTTCATTTTGCTTAGAAGAAGAAATGACCTGAGGTGCATTTGTATACTGATTCATGGGCTGTCACTAATGGTTTGGCTGGATGATTATGGACTTGGAAGGAACATGATTGGGAAATAAGTGAAAAAGAAGTTTGGGGAAGAGGTATATGGATAGACATTTCTAAGTGGGCAAAAACTTGAAAATATTTATGTACCACGTGAATGTTCAGTAGAGAGTAACTTCAGCAGAGGAACATTTAAAAATAACCTGTTCTGTGGATACAAATTGGTCTATTTCCCCAGCCACTCATATCATTGCCCAATGGGCTCATGAACAAAGTAGTCACAGTAATAAGGATGGAGGTAACGTATGGGCTCAGCAACATGGACTTCTACTCACAAAGGCCAAACTGGCTGTTGCAAATGCTGAGTGTCCAATCTGCCAGCAGTAGAGACCCAAACCCAGTCCCTAATATGGCACCGTTCCCTGAGGTGATCTGCCTGCTACCTGGTGGCAAGTTTATTACATTTGACCATTTCCATCATGGAAAGGCCAGTGATATGTTCTAACTGGAATAGACACAGACATTGGATATAGATTTGCCTTCCCTGCATGCAATGCTTCTGCAAAACTACCATATATGTACATATATAACGCCTTATGCACCATCATGATATTCCACACAGCATTGTTTCTGATCAGTGAACTCACTTCACAGTAAATGCTTTGCAGAAATGGGCACATGTTAATGGAATTTAGTGGTCTTACCATGTTCGCTATCATTCTGAAGCAGCTGTTTTAAGAGAATGGTGGAATGGCCTTATTTTTTGGTTTTCGTTTTTGCTTTTGCCCTCTCTGTTTTTTCTCTGTGTGTTCTTCTGTGTCTGCTTTGTCTTCTCTTTAGGCAGCACTAGGAACAGATGTTGGGACTTTCCAGAGTGGGAGAGAGGCACTAAATCTCTTGAACCACCTCAAATCCCTGGTCTGCTCTGTCTCTTACTGTCTCTCCTCTGTGCCTCTTTTTATTGTGTCATCTTGCTGCACCAGCACTCCTGCGTGGGCCAGCACCCTTGCATGGGCCAGCATTCCTCATGGGCCAGCACTCCACGTGGGCCAGCTTTTGGGCCAGCTCGCCATGTGGGCCAGCTTGCCTTTCACCAGGAGGTTCTGGGAGTCCAACCCTGCACCTCCTACAAGGTAGATGAGAGCCCAATCACTTGAGCCACATCCCTTTCCCAAATTGGCCTTTTGAAGACACAATTATGGTACCACCTAGTTGACAATACCATGCAGAGCTGAGGCAATGTTCTCAAGAAGACTATTTTTGCTCTAAATCAATGTGAAATCTATGATGCTGTTTCTCCCATAGCTAGGCTTCATTGGTCCAGAAATCAAGGGGTGGAAATGGAAGTGACACCACTCCCTATTTCCCCTAGTGGTCCATAGGAAACATTTTGTTTCTTCTCCCTGCAACCTTCAGCTCTGCTGGTCAATAGGTCTTAGTTCCAAAATTGGGAGTTCTTCTACCAGGCAACACAAAGATTCCATTGAACTAGAAGTTCTTCCTCACGCCTCTGAATCAACAGTCAAAGATGGGAAATACTGTACTGATTGGGGTGATTGATCCTGACTACCAGGAGGAAATAAGACTGTGTTTTACTTTGCTAACTGCTGCCAAAACAATATACTAGAAATGAGTTGGCTTTTATCATAGGGATTAATTAACTTAATACTTTTACAGTTCTGAGGCTGTGAAATTGTCCAAATCAAGGCATCATCAGACTTGCTTTCTCCCTGAGCTGCAGCTGAGGGTGATCAGCCACATGACAGAATTCCCTTGTCTCTCCTCTCTCCTCCATTGCTTTCAGTTTCTGGCTAAAGTTGCTTCCTCTTAGATTCTGGGTTACCCTAATTTCAGCTTCTGGCTCCTGGGGACTTCTCTCTCAGCTTCTGGGTTCCTTTCTCTTTCTGTCTGCAGCTTTCTTCTGTGTCTGCAGGTTTTCATTCCTCCATTTATAAAGGACTCTAGTAAGAGGATTGTGAACCACCCTGGGTCATGCAATCTAATCAAAGGCCTTTAACTGAAGTAATTTATTCAAAAGTTTCCACCTACAATAGGTTAACACACACAGGAATGTATTCGATTTAAGAACAGGATTTTCTGGGTCTACAAAAGCTTCAAACTATCACAGACTTCATCTACACAATGAAGGTAAAGAAGATTTTGCCTGGAATACAGGAGATCCCTTAGGACTTCTCTTAGTACTACCATGATCTGTGATTAATTTCAATGGAAAACTGCAACAATTTAGACAGGACTATCAATAGTCCAGAAACTTCTGAAATGTCCAAATCAAGGAGTGAAGGTTTGCGTCACTCAACCAGGCAAAGACCTATGGCCAACTGAGGTGCTTGCTGAGGGTAAAGGTAGCATGGAATGGGGTAGTGAAAGAAGGTAGTGATAAATATAAACTATGGTCATATGAAGAGTAACAGAAAGGAGGACTATAATTGTTAGGAACATTTTTCCTTGTTTTGTTATGAATATGTTTGTATATGTACATAAAGCAAATATTTTTGTTTTTTTTTTCTTCTCTATCATATCACCTTATCATATGACATGTTGTTTTACTTTCATGTCATAATATTTAAGTTATAAAGTATGAAGTTTAACAGTGAATATTTCCCAAGGACTCGCACCCTATCCTGGAGAAATTTAGTGCACTTCCAGGTTTATGCAAGAAATTTGAGAATTGTTACATAAAAAAGTGTGTTATTGTTTTTTATTTAAAGATTAATTATGGTTTAAGGTGGTGTGTATGGCTGCCATGTTGACAAGGCGTGGACTGTGATGGTTAGGTTCATGTGTCAACTTTGCCAGGTAGTGGTACCGAATTATTAGTTTAAGCAAGCACTGGCCTAATTCTTACTGTGAGTATATTTCATGGACTTAAGTGACCTGTAAGTTGATTGAATCTATGACTGAATACATCTACAATTACCCAAGGAGACTCTCCTCAGCAATGAGAGATGTGTCATCCAATCAGATGAAGGCCTTGAAAGGAAAAGTATGTTATTTGCATAGTCTCAGTAGTGGGTAACCTGGGCTTGATCATCCTTACCGTGATAGACTCCAGGCTACAAATACCCATGTATTTTTTCTCAGACATCTGGCCTTCACTGCTCTTGGTTATTCAACAGCTGGGGGACCCAAAATGTTATTTCATTTTCTTGTAGATCAATATGCAATCTCCTTTCATTGGTGTAATACCCAAATCACTTTCTTTCATATGTTTATCGCTAATGAAATTTCTTTTTGACAGTGTCTTGGTTTGCCACAGGGTGCTTATGCAAAGTACCAGAAATATGTTGGCTTTTTAAAATTAATATAATAAACTTTATTTTTAATGAGGTTTAAGATTACAGAAAAGTTACATAGAATGTTTACAGGATTCCCATGTATACTTTCCCCTATTAATAACACCTTAAAAATGTGTGGTAAATTTGTTACAATTGATGAATAAATAGTGAAACATCACTACTAACCAAGGTCTATGGATTAGATTGTTGTTTACACTTAATCCTAATGTCCTATGTTCTATTTCTTATTCCCTTTCCCCTCTCCTCAGAGCCTCTGGTAACCACTAATTTTATAACAATGTTATATGTTATTCCATTACTACAATATTAATAAGTTTTTCCCCCTTATGTTTGTTCATTCCTTAAACGTGAGGATTTTGGGATGGTGATGGCTACCCTGGTTCAGATTGAGAGGGGGCTTAGATCTTATTTGGAAGATGGAAGGAATGGATTTGCTTGCACTTGTAGATACTCCCTGTTTTTTGTGGGAGGGTGGAAGTTGTCTGTCATCATTGTTTTGTTATTTATCTTGGGCAAGTTTGATGATCTGGAGAGTAGGTGTGGGCTGCAACTCTGCTGAGATTCAGGGATCAATTGGCATGTGAACAAGCTGAAGATTTAAGTCTCTGAGATATATATTTAATGAGTATAGTGCTAATAAGAGGTTTAAATAAAAGGAGTAGAAGAATCATGTGTAGGGAAATTATAAATGAGTCTAACTCTGTTACATTGGGGAAATAGGTTATCATATATTTCAAGGTAAGGCCCACTGATAGGGTGCTGATTTCAAGGGATTATGTGCCTTGCCCATAGTGTCTGGATGGCTCTAGAGCCCTCAGCAGCACCCCTATTTGAGGCTTTGTTCACAGTGGCAGTTATTAAGATCTGCTTGAAACTTGTATAAGTATAACCTCTGGAATGACTTTGTGACTAATTTTGAAATCTGTTATCCATAAAAACTTTTATATTTGATGTTTCCACCTTTTGGTGCAAATGCATTGCTGGTTGGTGCTTGGTATTAATCCCTTGGTGCCAGGAAAACTCATACCTGGGAATCATGTCCCATGCCTGAGGGAATGTAGTGCATTTATTTGCTGAAATTGTTTTAGAGAGAGGCCACATTTGATTAACAAGGCTACATTTGAGTAACAAAGAGATAACTCTTAGGCATTAGTTATTATTTGGCTAAGCTTCAATTTTATAGGAATAAGTTTTATAGTTACATGCATTAATATCGAGGGCTTGACATATTGGTGTATTTTCTTTTACTAAGCATTGCCTATGTACTCGAGATGTTCTTACTCCTCTATTTGAGAATGCAACAGGACTCTGAAGTATGGGAGTTTAATATTTTGTTGTTTATTGTATGGGTCTCCATCTACTGAGATAACACCCTTTGGAAAGATAAACATATTCATATTCCATAGAAGCACAACCCAGGGGCACCCTTTCCCACACATCCCCCCACCACCAACACCCTGTACCACTGACAACCTGCACTAGTGACCCTCTACTTCTGGATGAGGAGTGCAGCCTGCCATTCTCTACTTCCCCATCTTTGATCTCCCTGTTGGCTTTTATAAAGGGTATTTATTTGGGATGAGAGCTTACATTCCGAGGCTGTGAAATGTCCAGATCAAGGCAGCATCTTAGATTCTTTCTCCCCAAAGTCAGCTACTGGTGATCATGGCATCCTGCCAAGTGGTGAAGCAAGATGGTGGGAAATCTCTGCTGAGGTCTATGCCTTCCCCTCAAGCCTCAACATCTCCTGGAGTGCAGCTGTGGATGATCAGACATACATCAGGGCTTGTCTCCCTAGCCTTGAGCAGCTCCATGGGCCCAGTGCCTCTGGAATTCCTTCCCATAGTTCTGTGCTCCGCTGGTTCCAGACTCTGGGACCTCGCTCATTCTCTCAGGTCTCCTGTTTTCCCGAAGTACACTCTCTCTCACATGGTAGAATCAATATGGTAGCTGCCATTGTCTCTGTGTCTCTCTTTCTGTGTCTCCCTTCTTCTAAGACCCAGCAAGAGGGCAGAGACTCAACCAGAGTCATGCCTTACTGATGTAGCCCAATCCAAAGCAATCTAATCAAGTGAACTAAACTGAATCTAATTCGATCAAAGGGTACCACATCTATAGGAATAAATTCATTTTACAAAGAACTCCAAATTCTCAGTCAGCAATAGCAATGGCCTATTACCACTATGTGGCTATCTGTAACCTTCTACTTATATCATCATCATGTCACAAACAGCATGTCACTTGCTAGAAATAACTTAATCTCTGCAGTATTTTTGTATCTTTACTGATGATTATAAAATTTTTCATATCTTTGTATCTATAACATAATCAGGCATTTCTACTGTGATAGTCTTCAGTTGATATATTTGCTCTGCTCAAACACACATGAAGTTAAATTGATTATACTGATATTTTCAGCTTTGAATTTGGTGTCCTCTCTTCTGACACCATGTCCTACATGTTGATATTTATATTCATCCTTAGGATGAAGTCTGCAGAGGGCAGGTACAAGGCCTTCTGCACATTTAGATCTCACCTAACAGTGGTGGTGGTAATCTATGGAACCATATTCTTTATATATGTGCAGCCCAAATCCAGTCAGTCTCTTGATAGTGATAAAATGGGCTTTGTACTTTATACTTTGGTGATACCCAGGCTGAATCCCATATTCTACAGTTTGAGGAACAAAGCGGTGAAAAGGGCTTTAAAGGGAGCCTGGGAAGTGTGTACAAATGTTCTCTTAAAAATTCACAGTAGGATACAGTAATAATAAATGAGATTATTGGCTATGTGTACGCTATCTGACATCCTTTTAGCCTCGTACAGTTTGCATCCATAGAGGTGGGCAAGAATCAATCAGTAAGAGGTATAGAAATAGAGAAATCACTTCCTTGCTTTCAAACCAAAATCCACCACTAAGAGATGACTAAGTTCTGCTCACATTCCAGATATGAGTTATATTTAATTCCAAGTCCAGCTTAGGTTCCAGTCTTACACTGTCTCTTGTAAAGTCTGTTTTCATGACTCTTCCACTAAAAATTGGCCTTAAAGAAGCTATTACTCTGTATAGTTGATTTACTATTTAATCTGAAGTTCCTACCACAGTAGTTGAAAAATAATTCTTTCTAAACATTAGGAGAATTGATTCATCTGGGCAAAATTATATACTGTTAAAAGAAATAAACAAAATTATTATCTTTGTGGGACTTACAGTCCTATAGAAGGATACAGAAAATAGGCAAAATCAGAAATGGATTGTCTAGTACAATAGAATGTAATGAGTTACATGAAAATGAAATACATCAAGTAGGCCAAATAGGGAATACATTTTTTCAAAATAAAAGTTTATTTTAAACATATTTTCCTTGTTATACTTTATTTCTCTTATATTTTTAATTTGGAAATTTTAAACAATTGCACAATTATAGAAAATAAGGTAAACCTCAGTAATATCCTTAAGAAAAGTTCAAAATGTAATAATATTTTGACTGTTTTCTGTCATTATTCCAGACTTATCCTTTGGAGCTAAGGGCTGGAAGGGAATAGAACTGGAATACTTTTTTACAAATCCTAGAATCATGCCATTTATTTCATAAATAATTCATATCTCATATATCATTTTTATGACACAATATTCATTTATCATATATAAATAACTGTGGATTTAAAAGACATAAGGGACTACTAGACTATTATAACAAAAATAATTAAAAATTATTTGTTGTCATCTAATACTGAGTTCATATTTACATTCTCCCAAATGACTCAAACCAATGTAATTTCTTTCTTTATTTTTAAAGTAGCTTTAGATTTCATAAATGTTAAACTGAAAACATAGAGGAGTCCCATAAACCCCCCTCCTCTCCCTCCTATACTTCCTCCATTAACAACATCTTTCATTTGTATGGTACATTTGTTACAATTGATGAACACCTATTGAAGCATTGCTACTAAGCATCACCTATAGTTTACATTATGGTTTACATTTTGCACTGCACAGTTTTATAGGTTTTGACTAAGTGTATAATGGCTTATATCCATCATTGTATTATCATGCAGAACAATTCCAATGTCCCCCCAAAATTCTCCATGTTACACTTCATTCTTCCCTCCCCCTCTCCCAAGAACCTCTGATGACCACTGTCTTTATATCTATGTTACAAGTTCTTCCATTACTAGAATAATAATAAATCTAATTTAATCCATAGTTGCATTCTCACCTTATGTTTGTTCATTCCCCAGTCTTGAGGATTTTGAAATGAGACCCACTCTGCTTCTGATTGAGAGGGGGCTTGGTTCCCATGGGACAGATGGATGGATCTGACTAGCTTGCAGTTGTAGATACTCTCAGTTTCTCAGGATGGGTGGTCCAACATAATCATTTTGTTGCTTGTCCTGGATGAGTCCAATGAACTGGAGAGTAGGTGTTGGTTGTAACTCTGCTGAGATTCAGGGCTCAACCAGGACATGAACAGCCAGAGTATTTAAGTCTTTGGGACATGCCAATTTCCTGCCTATAATGTCAAGACATCTCTAGAGCCCTCAGAAACACCTTTGCTTGAGGCACTCTTTACTGTGGCAGTCAGTGAGATCCTCCTGAGACATGCATAAGTGTAACCTTTGGAATTACCTCCTAACTCATTTTGAAATCTCCTAGCCATAAAATCCATTCATATTTAATATTTCCCCCTTTTGGTCTAGGTCTTTTTCCAAATGCATTGCTAGTTGACATTTGGTAATAATCTCTTGGTTCCAGGGAGGCTTATCCCCAGGAGTCATGTCCCACACCAGGGGGAATGTAGTGAATTTATATGCTGAGTTTGGCTTGGAGAGAGTCGACATTTGAGTAACAAGGAGGCTTTCTGAAGGTAACTCTTAGGCAATATATATTACTAGGCTAAGTTTCAATTTCAAAAGAACAAAGTTCATAAGTACAAGCATCAATATCAAGGGCTTTGCCTATTGATCTGTCTTCCTTCACTAGGCACTGCCCATGCATTCTAGAGATTCTTGCCACTCTATTAGAGAATGTAGCAAGACTCCCCAGGATGGAAATTCAATATTTTGTCATTTATTGTGAGGGTCTCCAACCACTGAACCGATACTCCATAACCACATGACCTCATTCATATCCCACAAAACATGTCCCAGGTGCACCATTCCCCACACATCCCACCACCACTGACACAAGGCACCAGTAATCCTCCCCTGCCATAATTGCCACCCTTCTGCAATCCAAACCCTCCCCCAAAACAAAGCTAGAAAGAAAAATATTAATAATTATTATAATTAATAAATAAAATAATAGTTTAAAAATTAACTTTTTGTGCCTTTCATCACTATAAGATCTGTTATCTTTTATGTATATTGACAATTTCTTCTGTATGTTCCCCTAGTGTCTTATTTTTTTTCCACCTGATTTTCTAAGAAGCTTTAGGTTACAAAGAAGTCACATAGAAAATATAGGGGATTTCCACATATCCTTCTTTCCACACCACATACTCCCCAACCATAAACATCTTACATGAGTATGATACATTTGTTACAATTGATGAATACATACTGAAGCATTGCTACTAACCATGGTCAGTGGTTTACATTATGATTTACATTTTGCATAGTACACGTTTATTGGTTCTGACAAAATATATAATGGCCTATATTCATCTATGCTATATCATGCAGAAAAATTCCTATGATTGCCCTATTTTCCACCTTTCTTCCCTCCTTCTCTCCTCAAAACCTCTGGCAACCACTACCTTTATATCAATGTTACAAGTTCTTCCATTATTACAATATGAGTAGAATACAGGAGAATAAATTTTTAATTAAATTAGCAAGGAGATCTCTCTGAGAAAATAACATTTATGCAAACACTTAAAGAATTCAATGAGTAGGCCACATAGGTGTTCACTGAGAGAAATAGGCCAGTGCAAGAGCCCTTATTTGATACTATGATTGTTGTGTTGAGGAGAAACAGAATCAAAGATTTTGGAGCTGAGGAATGATGGGTAAATAAAGGTGATGATAGATTTTAATAGGGGCCTCACCATGTTGGACTATACAGGTCATTGTAAAATTTGCTATTTATTCTGATGGAAAAATGTAACTTATGGAGGATTTTTAGCTGAGGAGAGATGTGATGTATTGTCAGTTACAGAACTGGTGTGACTGTTGTATAAATAATAGGATGTAGGAGGCTAAGAGTGGAAAAAGGAAAATTCTGAGTGTTTTTTATTAAATTTTCAGGAGAACGTGGTGACTACGGAAGAATGGAAGCAATCAAGTTATGGTAAGTGACATATTATTGATGTTTTAGAGAAAATAGCGATGGTATTCTTCTTATTATTGTGTGTAAAAAGAGATTATTAAAAGTATATTAATGATTAGAAAGTAATGGAAATACTAAACTGAGAACTCACCTCAAAATATACTGATTGCTCACTCCCACTTCCAACTAATCTAAAGTATTAGGAACCATATTTAACCTCCCGTTTAAAACAATAACAAGAAAACTAAAATTATATTAGAAATATTGATATTTATGATATGATACTGACAGGAATTGAAGGAAAGCTTCCATGATTCATGGAAAAAGAAATGTGATGAACCTTATGACTGAACAAAACATACTGCCTTAAGATATTTTCCAGACAACACTGCAAAAGGGGAAACACAATCTTGGCCAAGCAGAATCCCTAAATTAGATTGTAGTTTGCAGAAGATTACTCAATTTGTAGCTATAGCAACAGAAACTGTCCAAAATGAAACACAGAGGGCAAAAAGAATCTACATCAGGGAAAGAGCAATAATGAGCTTTGTGGCAACATCAGGTAACCACATGTATATGTAAATAAAATTCTTAAATGAAGAGACTTTAAATTATTTAAAGAAATAAGAGCTGAAAGTTTTCCAATGATGATAAAAAACAAAGATTAACAAACTCCAGAAAGATGAAACTTATATAAAACCAACCAAAAGGCATACTTTAATCAAATTGTCCAAAACCATTGAAAAGCAAACTCAAGCAACAAAAGAGAAAAAGGCCCTTTGTATGCATGGCAACAAAGATATCTCCCCAGAGATAAAGAAATTGGGAGAAACATGGAGCAACATCATTAAAGCACTAAAAACAATTCCTGTGAATCTAGAATTCTGCATCCAGCAAAGATAAGTTTCACAAAGGCCTGCAAAATAATGCCTTTTCAGATACACAAATGCCAAAAGAAGCCATCACTTGGAGACCTGAAATTTAAGGTATGATGAAGATTGCCCTTCAGGTAAAAGTAAATTGATACCACATAGAAATATGACACTAGACAAAAGAATGAAAAATGCCAGGTATGATAACTAAGCATATGATTTTTATTTAATTATATCTCTTTTAAAATAATTAACTGCTTAAATAGTAATAAAAATGTAACAAAAATTGCATGTGAAGTGGTATAGTTACCATTGAATGTGTACTGTGAGAAGGAAAAGTTCCATACCATCTATACCATGAACCCTAAAGCAAACACAAAATAGAAAATTACAAAAAAAAATGTAGTTTTAAAAGCAACACTAAAAAATATCATGGGGTCATAAAACCAATCATCAGTTAATTAAAATGAAATTAAAAAGAAGAAAAGGGAACCAAAACTGCATGAGAAAAATGGAAAGCAAATCGCAAGACAATGGACTTAAACCTAATTTTATCAACAACCACATTAAATATTCATGATCTACATAACTAACTAAGGCAAAGATGGTCAAATAGGATAAAAAATATGTAATATCTAACTTTATGTTGCTTACAAGACACAATTCAAATAAAAAGGCACAAATAAGTTTTTAAAGATTGACAAATATATACCATGCTAGTTCATAACTTAAAATGTAAATAACTTATTTCTGTTAGGTTTGGAGGGAAGCCGAGGAAGGGAGGTGTCTTAGAAATCAGACCAGGAGCTCAGGTTAGTTTAAACAAAGCCTTTAATGAGAGAGAGCTTAGCAGGTGGGCTGAGCCTAGAATAGACACCAGCAGCAAAGGAGGGAGAGAGGGGGATATTTATAATTTATTCTAGGACTAGACTACAAAGGGTCTAGTTTGTGATGGTTTATGCTAGCTTTTTAGTTTTAAGGTCAGGTGTGGATTGTTACTTTTCTATCAATGGGACTGTTTATGGAGGAAACAGAGGCAGAGGCTTTGGTTAAAAATTTGGAATGCTTACCTGCAGGAAGATGGGGGAGGGATGGGGGATGAAGAGAGGGGGCCAGGACAGGAGCCCTGAACCTAACATCCCAGACTCTTTTTATTTCTTTTGCTGGGAGAAAAGGTTGATAATCTGTCTTCTGTAGCTACTTCCTGTTGAGCAGGACATAGAGCTGTCTTTAACAATCTTGTGCCAGGCGTTGGTAACAGTTGGCTTGCTGTATGAGAAACACTTTGCTGATGGCCTGATTGGTCATAGCATGAACAGTCCTGTGGGGGAAACTTGTTAGGAGCCATGCAAGGCAGGGCCTGAGGAGAAGAATTAATAAGATTAATATGATAGGGGTTAGGAGTGGTATGAGAGTGGCACGAAGTGGAGAGGAGAAATAAGAATTAAAGGGGTTTCAAGCTAGGAAGTGTTGTTGAGTGTGTGATTTTCTGGCTTGTTTGATAAACTTTTGTTTATTGGGGGGGTGTGGGCTTTCTCTTTCCCAGCTTTTTTGCCTATAGGTTAGGGAAAGGGCATTTTTCTATATACGCTACAGAGAGCGAGATGGACATTTGATGTTCTTACATTCTACCCCAGTGCCCTTTTCACTTTCCATTCTATGGGAAAATATTTTGAGATATCATTTCAGCAGTTAAGGCATTGAAATATTGTATGTATGTAGGTTATACAACAACAATATAAAAGACAACCAAATAATAAGGGTAACATATAGCAACATTGAACATTAATGCTTGACAGTGAAATTACATAATTTGGTGGGTAAACATCTCATATTACAGGTTTCTTTGTGTTATTTCATACAGACAGGGGCAGATTATATTGGTTTAACATATACAAGCAAAACTTTCATTAGTAGATAAATTACCAAGTAGGGGGGCTTTATGAGGGGGCTTCTAATACAATATATTTTTCTATTTCTAAATTTAAAAATCAGATAGTCACAAGAAGAGTTTACATAGACATACATAAATTTCATCATGAATAGGAGACTTTAGATTATTAACTGTGGTTTCATAACAATGTTTTGGGTGACATTTATTTCTTATGGACTTAAGATTCCCAACCAGTAAGGTCACATGGGTCAGTGTTATGGCTAAAATGATTTTATTTTTCCCAGTTTGTATAGTTTGAGGCATGGGCAACAATAAATTATTACTGCTTTTCATTTTGGACTGAAGGGCAGCTGACACTTTAACTTATAACTTCATGCCTGCATTGGTTTTGCTCTTAGCACCTTAACTGAAGTACTGAAATTAAACTTAGTTCATTGTTGTAAAGAATTTTTTTATTGCCTTTTAACTGTTTCATTAAAATCCCATTTATTTTTTTCAAATAAAAAGTTCAATTAATATCCTGGTTTATAGTTTAAGAATACATTGTGTGACTGGTAAATAGAATTTCTTGGTAACTGTAAATTTGGGCTAGCATCTCATATAGGGCATTTACATTTTCTAGGCAGCAAATAGTAACTGGCTGGGTAGAAGAGTCTCATTGCAGTGTCTGTAGCAGTGAAAGCATACCTTGCATTGTTTGAGGGCAGGAGGGGACTGACATACAGTCATTGGAGTGAGCATGATGAATACTCGTGGGTGATGTCCATGAGCTGTTGGTGAGCAACAGGCAGCTGGAAGTGTTGCCACAGGATTCAGTAGCCACAATGTCCATTTTTCTTGTGGATCCACTCTGCTGCTTCTCAGGTTTCAATGATATGGCTCTGAAGAGGGGTGTTAGAGGAGAGAGCAGGGATATGATAGACCTGCTCCTGCTGGTTGGAGACTCAGATGTCTTTTTATAGATCTCTTTCCACAGAAGGTGGTTAATGAGAGTTTATTGTTCTTGTTTTGTTTTTAGTATCTGCAAATCACCCCTGGATATGGATGGTAGTT
Organism: Tolypeutes matacus; assembly: GCA_026826555.1. Lineage (NCBI taxonomy): Eukaryota > Metazoa > Chordata > Mammalia > Cingulata > Chlamyphoridae > Tolypeutes > Tolypeutes matacus. The sequence goes on along the minus strand of JAKSZT010034045.1, from coordinate 1,072,051 downwards.
TTCAGAGTGATCAGACACTATTGCATTAAGCTTTTTACTTGTAACAGCATGTGATATATATTGTAATTTGGCCCCTTTCTACAAGTGTGATTAAAACATAAGGGGTACTCATTTAGAATGTTGCCTTTGCCACAAATGCCACCCAAAGCCAATATTGGTGCAGGCCACATCTAATTTACAGGGTAAGTCAAGGTTTTCCCCCCTTACCTTTGGAGCCTGCGTTAGTATTTTAAAATCAGCCAGCTGGGTTTTTTTCTTATTTCCATGCACAATCTTTCTTGATTAACACAAAATGGTTTAAATAACTGAGTTAAATGATGGTTGAAGAGTTTTCAGTACCCTCAACAACCCCCAAAATGCCATGAATTGTTTTGGAGTTTGTGGTGTGAATAAACATTTTAACAACACTTAAACAGAGCAGCAAGGACTTTGCAGATTGTCCTAATTATTGCTTATTCTTGGTTCTTAAGATAAGATACCATTGTGTCTGGTGTTTCTTTTAATTCTAAAAAATAATTATTGGTTAACATAATATTATTAATATATTGAAATAGAGTTATAGCTACAGGTTTTTTTTACACAGTCAGATTCTTTGCCATCAGGCCAGAACAGATGGTTGGGTTATGCACACAGCCTTGGGAAACACTGCAAAATTCATCATTGGCTTTTTCACATGGCAGTGAGTGCAGGTTGGCTTGACTTGCCTAAGGAGATACTAAAGAAAACTTTAGCAAAATTTAAAACAAAGCAATAGTGATATAAGTGGATATTAATTTTTTGTAACAAACTAGCATTATTTGGGAGTGCTGCATACAGCAGTGGTTTACTTTAATTTACAATAATTTACTGTTATGCACCACCCCTGGCAGCCCTCAATGGCTACTCTCTTTTGCAGTCATAGAACTGCTTCTTGAGCAGAGGTGGGGCAAATCAAATGAATATGAGCCAAAGCATCGTTCTCTTTATTTCCAGGTAGAGAGGTTGTTTCTGTGATACATACTGTTTTTTTTTTTAATAATTAAAATTATGATTAACAACATTATACTTTTATCTAATATTATGCCAAAACATTGTTAAATTTCCAGGAATTTTATACACTCTATAAGTATTCATATGAACATTTTACTCATACAACTTATATTAACAGAGAGTTAAAAATACCTCTGTTTCAAACATTTTTATTTACCTTATAACATATCAAATGAACTTGACAATCTCATTACTTTATTTTTCAGTTTTACACCTTTGTTACATTAACCAACAGAGATTTTATTTTAGCAGTACAGGAATAACTACTTTTTGAATCATATTATGAAAACCTAAGATTTCCAATGGAATCAAGATTATTTTATCCCTACCAACACTTTAATATGCAGATTGAGGTGGCTTCTGATTATGAAGTTACCTTTTGTAATTATCACCAATTCAGTATCTGTTCAATAATTACTTCTTGGAATTAGCCATTTAAATATTTTAGTATAAACATTGCTTCTACAAACTCCTTATAACTATTCAGAATCACATAGACAATAGTTACTTCATCTCAAGACAAATTTCACCTTCCCAAAACACATTCCTTTATTTAATGCTATTCCCTACCATATTTTTTACAAGTTTTGTCCCACAAACTTCCATTCTGCTTTCATGAAAACTAGCCATTTTATTATAGGACAAAACACACTTCAGATTAAAATTGGAATGGTAAATAATTTTACTAACCATCTTCATTTGCTTGAGCTTCCATTTTATCCAGGGAATTATAGAGAAGAAATGGAGGTTAACTGAAGTAAGCTGATATACCAACAATCTTTTGTGGTGGTGATGAAACCCCTGCCTCAGCCTGAGAGGAACAAAGGGCTCCAGCTAACATCAGCAAAGCCTGCTGCTGACATTCACCAGATGGTTACAATCTTACCTCCCTATCCTGCTTACACATTAACTAACTGAGCTTCAACTATTCACTGAATAAACAACCTAGTAACTCACATGGCTCACAGAATACAAATACTAACCATAAATCATGTCCCCTGCAACTTCATTAGTCAAAACTTACAATTATTATTATTATTTTTTAAAGATTTAAAACATATAAAAATTTATCTTATTAACATCCATACTTATTTATTAATATAAGTGCTTATTTAATTTTTGGCCATTTGAATAGAGCTCTTTAAAAAAATATATTTATCAATTTGATATTACCATCCAGAGGTATCAAAACATACACTGACAATGAACAAACAGACAAACACAAAAGAGTTGAAGCACACCAACAGAGACATAAAGCTTATTACTTTGATTCATAATTTTTACTCCTTTGGTATGGCTGTCTCAAAGCCCTCCATCAATTCACATCTTTGATTTTAAAACTTTTACAATCTCTTCTGAAATTCATGTTGCCTGTAAAATGCAAGCCCATTCCTGGAAACATTTTTATCATTATTCAGCAACCAGTGGACAATTTGACAAGTATATGTCTTTGAGTAGGCCTGTTAAGATTTATACTGTTTAGGGTATACTGCTCTTCCTGGACATGTATGTCCATGTCCTTAAATACAGTTGATAAATTTTCAGCCATTATTTCCTCCAACACACTTACTGTCCCCTTTTCCTTCTCTTTTCATTTTGGGATGCCTATAATGTGTATGAGTGTGCATTTTGTGTTGTTATTCAAATCCCTAAATCCCTGCTAGATATTTTCAATCTTTTTATCTATCTGTTCTATCTATCTGATATTAGCTGTATTGTCTTCCACATCATTGATTCTTTCCTCTGCCTTTTCAAATCTGCTGTTATGTGCTTCCAGTGTGTTTTTGATTTCTAGCATTATGCCATTCATCATCATCATATCTGTTATGTTTTTATGCATGTTTACAATTTCTTCAGTATGTTCTCCCAGTTTTTTCTTAATATCTTTAATCTCTTTCTTCATGTCATTAAGTTGATTCATGATATTTCTTTGGACATCTCTGATTAGTTGTTCCATGTTCAGTATCTCCTCCTGTTTTTTAATTTGTTTATTGGATTTGGCCATGTCTTCCTGTTTGTAATTTTTATGGCTTGTAATTTTTTGTTTGTGTCTAAGCATCTGTTTCTCATGATGGGTTTATTCAGTTAATTAGATTTTCTTTATACTCTAGGGTTTTATTTTGTTGTTATTTTTGTGTGTTTATGGCAAGGTTTCACTTTGACACTTCATTCCTCATATTCTATTTCCTTGCTGTTGTCTATGTTCCCTTGAAAAAAAATTAGAACCAGAGAAAAGGAAAGAGATAGGAGGAGAAAATAATATTAATAAAAATACTATTTAAAGGTAGATGTGGAACCACACAAGACCTAGGAAAATGAATAAGTAACATGAGTAAGAAGTAGAGTGGAATAAGAATAAAAAAGTGGAGTAGAAACAATGAAACAAAAAACTATATAGAGAAAAATATATAAAATGAAGTAAAAAGACTGAACAAAGAGAAAAGAGGAAAAGAAAGAAGAAATGAGAAAGAGAAAAAATATAAAAAGAAAGAAAACAGAGACGAAAATAGAGAGAGAAATAAAAACAAGAAAAATTCAAGACCAAACAAAAAGAGGTGTAATGAAAGAACAACATCAGAAAACAGAAGATAGAAAAATGAAGGAAAGAAAAGAAATAGCATAAGCAGAAAAAATTGGTAAAAGAAAAAAAAGGAACACAGAAAGAGAGACAAAACAAACAAGAAACAAGACAGCAGCAAGTAATTTGATAAAAATGGGAGAAAGAAAGGAAAACAATCACCAAGGAAAAGCAGCCTTCCATCATAGGCCCCTAATGATCTTCTCAGGCTCTGGTTTTCATCAATCACCCTACAGCTTGCCATCTGCAAGTTTTTAACTTGATTTTAGCAAGTAAATAAGGAAAAAAGAAAAGAAAAAAAGGAAACTTAAAAGAAAAGAGATCCTAGAAAAGCTAAAATACAAAAAAAAAAAAAAAAGTCTATATGTTCCCTGTCATAAAGTATCAGCTGGATGCTTGATAACCCAGTGTATCACTTCTCTAAGAAGGATGGGAATTGAACTGGAGACTCCATATATGCAAGTCAGAAATTCCTCCACTAAGCTAAAATGTCCCCTTAGTTTAGTTAGCCTTTCAGAAAGCTATCTGCCCCCTTTCCCTCGGGCAAGTTAGCTTCCTAGTGGTTTGCCAGAGTCCTACTGTTTAGGTCCCTGTCTGTCCCTGCCCCCTCTCTAGTCTAATTCCTCTCTTTACCTCTGCAGCTGGGCATGACAGCCTGCCTGAGGAGATGACGCCCTCCCTCTCCCCATCGGGTTGGGGTCCCTTCCAAGATTTGAAGGGGGCTCAGCTGGCCAAACTCACTGCAAAGAAACCACTCCCCACTCTCCCAGACCCCTCTTCCTCCCAGGGATTGCCCTGTCACACTCTGTTTGTAGTGGCAAGCCAGGGTCTTCACCTAGGCTATTTGCCCTGAGGGCAAGGTATATGTGCCACTTCCAGCCACAGGGATTAGTAACTCATGATTTCCCTTTGGCTTTTTTATCTCTCTAGTATCCTAGATAGCTCAGAGTACCTTCCCATTCTATATATAACCAAAGCAGCTCCTTCAGATAAGTTTCTGTCCTCCTCTTTCCTCCTTTGTTGTGATAGGTCAGACTCTGCCTACTCACCTCAGCACCATTTTCCTGGAAATCATGAATAATTCTATTAATGTGTTTTTGGATTTGATTAGCAAGTATTTTGTTGAGGATTTTTGCATCCATATTCTTTAGAGAAATGGGTAATTTTCTTTTTTTGTAATATCTTTGTTAGGCTTTGGTATTATGGTGATATTGGCTTCGTAGAATGAGTTTGTTAGTGTTCATTTTTGTTCAATTTTGTAGAAGAATTTGAGTAATATTGGTATTACATCTTTGAATGCTTGGTAGAATTCATCTGTGAAACCATGTGGTCCTGGGCTTTTCATTTTGGGGAGCTGTTTGATGGCAGTTTCAATCTCTTTACTTATGATTGTTTTTTTGAGGTCTTCTATTTCTTCTAGGGTCAGTATAGGTTGTTCTTATGTTCTTAGGAATATTCCATTTCATCTACATTTTCTAGTTTGTTAGCATACAGTTGTTCATAGTATCTTCTTATGATCTCTTTTATTTCTGTGTGGTCAATAGTAATATTCCCATATTTATTTTTTATTTTATTTATTTGCATCTTCTTTGCTTTTTTGTCAGTATTGCTAAGGGTTTGTTGATTTTGTAAATCTTCTCGAAGAACCAACTTTTGGTTTTGTTAATTCTTTCTATTGTTTTTTGTTCTCAGTTTCATTTATCTCTGCTCTAATCTTTGATATTTCACTCCTTCTGCTTGCTTTGGGAATAGTTTGCTATTCTTTTTCTAGTTCCTCCAAATGTGTAGTTAGACCAATGATTTTAGCTCTTTCTTTTTTAATACAAGCATTGAGGGCTATAAATTTCCCTCTAACTCTGTCTTCACTGCATCCATAGGTTCTGATATATTGTGTTCTCATTTTCATTCACTCAAGATATTTTTGATTTCTCTCAAAATTTCTTCTTTGACCCACTAATTAATTAAGAATATGCTGTTTAATCTCCATATACTTGAGAATTTTCCCTCTTTCCACCTGTTGTTGATTTCTAGCTTTATTCCATTATGATCAGAGAAAGTGCTTTGTATAATTTTTATCTTATTGAATTTACTGAGATCTGCTATATGACCCAATATATGGTCTATCCTTGGAAAAGATACACTTGAGAAGAATTATATCCTCCTATTTTGTGGTGCACTGTTCTGTATTTGTATATTAGGTTTAGTTCATTTATCACATAACTGAAGCTTTCTGTTTCTTTATTGATCCTATGCCAGATGTTCTATCCAATGCTGAGAGTGGTGTATTGAAGTCTCCAACTACTATTCTAAAGACATCTATTTCTCACTTCATTTTTTCTAGTGTTTGTCTCATGTAATTTGGGACATCCTGGTTAGGTGTATATACATTTATTATTGTTATATCTTCCTAGTGAGTCATTCCTTTTATTAATATATAATGTCCTTCCTTGTCTCTAATGACAGTTTTGCCTTTAAAGTGTATTTCATCTAATATAGTTATAGCTACTCGAACTTTTTTTGGCTACTGCATCTGTGGAGTTTCTTTTTCCTCATGTAATTTGTTATCCTTGTGACTAAAGTGAGTGTACTGTAGACAGCATATAGATGGGTCATATTTTCTTATCCATTCTGCCAGTCTGTGTCTTTTCACTGGGAAGTTTAATCCATTAACATTCAAACTTATTACTGTAAAGACAGTTCTTAATTCTCCCATTTTGACTTATTTTCAGGACTCTTTTTATATTTTAGTTACTTTTATTGATATAATATTTATTTCTATACTCTCTTCAAAGATTCTCTCTCCAGACTTTTCTTTTCAGGCTGTAGCATTCTCTTTAGTATTTCCTGTAAAGCCCATCTTTTGGTTACAAACTCTTTCAGTATCTACTTATCTGTGATGATTCTAAACTAGCCCTCATTTTTGAAAAACAATCTTGCTGGACATAAGATTCTTGGCTGGCAGTTTTTCTCTTGCAATATCTTAAATATATCATACCACTGACTTCTTTCCTTTATGGTTTCTGATGAGAAATCAACACTTAGTCTTATTGGGTGTCCCTTGTAGGTGATGCATCACTTTTCTCTTGCTTTTCTGAGAATTCTTTCTTTGTCTTTGGCATTTGACATTCTTATTAGTATGCATCTTGGAGTAGTCTATTTAGATTAATTCATATGGGGGTACATTTTTCTTCTTGGATGCTGATATCTGTGTTCTTCAATAGGGTTGGAAAATTTCCAACCATTTTTCTTCAAATATTCCTTCTGCCACTTTTCCCTTCTCTTCTTCTTCTGGGATTCCCATGACACATATGTTTGCATGTCTCTTGCCACCACTTCATTCCATGAGAACCTGTTCATTTTTTTGCCATTCTTTTATTTGTTCTTTTTTATTTTCACTTTAGCAAGCCATGTCTTCAAGCTCATTGATATTTACTTCTGCCTCCTTGAATCTGCTGTTATATGCCTCCAGTGTATATTTAATTTCATTCATTGTGACTTTCATTCCCATAAGATCTGCTATTTTTCTATGTATATTTTCAAATTCTTCTTCATGCTCACCCAGTGTCTTCTTAATATCATTAATCTCTTTAGACATCTCATTGTCTTTATTAAAGAGATTTGTTTGAACATCTATGGTCAGTTGCCTCAACTTCTTTATGACATCTAGAGGCTTATCTTGTTCCTTTGACTGGGCCATATCTTCCTGGTTCCTTGTATGGATTGTGATTTTTTTTGTTGGTGTCTTGGCATCTGGCTTACTAGATGTATTTATTCTGGGTGCAGCTTCTCTCTTTAGTTTAGGATTCTTGCCCTTTCTCCCTTGCTGATTGTGTTGTAGGAGCCAAACATGTAGTTGGTATTATAAGCTCTGGAGGCTGATGCTCCCTCCTTTATCCCAGGAACTGATGAAGTTTCTCCCACACTTTTCTGGCAGGGGTAAGGATGAAACCATGGCCATGTGTAGTAACCCAATTCATGTAGGTCAAGACAATCTGTAGTTCCCTGGATAGACTGAAGCTTCACACTCCTTCCTCCCTTGTCTTGAGTGGGAATGGAGCTGCAGGTGTGAGCAGCAAACTAAGCTATGTGGGTTAAAACTGACTAAAGGTATTCAGGTAGACTGATGTAGCACCAGCCCACCTCTTTTGTCATGGGTGAGAATGGACCCTCCAGAGTGCCCAACAATATAATCCATGAGGGCTGAAAGCATCTGCAGTTGCCCAGAGAGGATGAGGGAACACAGTTCTCCTTCTATGTTATTGGGGGAAGGGGATGGAGTCCCGGATGTCTGACTATCCAGTCCGTGTTGGCCCAAAGCACCTTCAGGAGCCCATAGAGGCTGGGGCAGGTACCCCCAATTTCCTCCTTGCCAGACATGGGACTGGAGCTTAAGCTAGAGCTGCAATCCAATATGAATGGAAAGAATCTGGCCTCTCCCATCACTGTGATTTTCAATCAGCCCCCTGTCCCTTCATGCAAGGGGTGGAGTTAAAATGGTGGCTACTGATATCTTTCCATCTTTTTTTTTTTTTAAGATTTTATTTATTTATTCATTTATCCCCCCCTTGCTGCTTGTGCTCACTGGGTCAGCTAACCACTCCGTGCGGACGGGCTTGCCTTCACAAGGAGGCCCCGGGAACCGAACCCAGGGCCTCCCATATGGTAAACAGGAGCCCTACTGATTGAGCCACAGCCGCTTCCCTCTTTCCATCTTGAACAGGTTCAAATTTTAGCTGTTCTTAGGGTTATATTTTAGCTGGCCAAATATACCAATAAGGAGCTGAAATCAGTGCCTGACCTCCCATTTTTGGGAAATGGAGCTTCCAAGTACAGCCATGGGATAGCTCCTGAGATGCAGCCACTGGAGGATGAGCAACTACTTCTGCAACGTGGAGTGCTCTACTTATTAATCTTCTCTGCAGATGGGCAGTGTCCTTCTTCCATTCTTTCAAGGATCTTGCAGGATGCTCTTCAGGTCTCCTGGACGCCCCCCCCCCAACAGGTGCTTTCAATAGTTCTGGTGATTACAAACTGCCCTATAAAACAAGTTGATGCTTGGTGCTACTTACTCTGTGCAATCTTGTCTCTCTCCTTTGTCTGTTTTTGATGAAGTATTGTATAAATATCAACCACATGCAGTTGATGGAATATTTTATTTAGTTCAACTATAAATTTACTGACTTTCTGCCTGCTGGATCTGTCAATAATTGATAGAGGAGTGTTAGAACCTCCAAGTGTAAGAGTGGATAGGTCTATTTCTCCTTGTAGTTCTATCTGTTTTGCCTCACATATTCTGACCTTCTCTGGACAGCTGCATATACATTCAGGGTAATTATATCTTCTTGGAGAACTTACAGTGTTATCATTATTTAATGCCCCACTTCATCCTTTATAATTTTCTTTGTTCTCAAATCTGTTTTATCTGAATTTAATATTGTTATTTCAGCTCTTTTGATTATTTTTAGTATGGTATATCATTTTACTTCCTTTTATAGTTTATTTAGCTCCTCAATGCAGACACCACGAAATGTGGTGGTTTTAAAACTGGGTATTACAGTTTTGAGGCTGAGAAAAATGTCCAAATCAAGGAATCATTAGGTAACACTTTCTTCCTGAATACCAGATACCAACAATCCTGGACTCTTCTGTCACACTGCAAGGTACCTGGTGGTATCTACTAGTCTCTCCATTCTCTTCTAGATTTTGGTGCTTTCACCTTGCTTCCATGGCTTTCTGTTCCTTTATTTATCTGGCTTAGAAAGTAATTGAGAAAGAAAATTAAGACCCACCTTGAGCGACAACTTAACTCAAGTAACCTCATAAAAACCTACCAACAATGGGCTTACACTCACAGGAATGGATTATCTATCACATTTGCAATGGTTTTCTATTCACTTTCCCTTGTTCTTTGATTAATTTTTGTCTCTTTCTCTTTGTCTTCGTTCTTTGGTTTTAACTGAGCATTTCATGAGACTTCATTTTCTATTCTCTCTTAGCCTATCAATTATACTTATTTTTAAAATTTTAGTTGTTGCTGTTTGGAATTGAATCATGCTCCCACAAAATGCATGTTGAGGTTAAACCCTGGTCCTGTGGGAGTGGAAACTTTGTAAATATGATTTCTTGAAGAGAGTTAAGGTGGAGCTGAAATGAATCATGTTGGGTTTTCATCCAGTTTAATGGAGTCCTTTACAAACAGAATGAAAGGCAGACAGAGAGAAAAGTCTCAGGGAACATTCAGATGCTGGAAGTGAATGAAAATTGGAAGAGAAAAGAGAAGATGCCTTCATATGACTTGCATGTAATAAAAAAGGCAAGGAACCCCAAAGATTGTGATCTAGCCAAAAGATACTTATCCTAGGAGGAAGCAAGCTTTCCATGCTCTGAAACCATGAGCCAATAAATTCATATTATTAAGACAATCCATTGTATTGTATTTGTTTTAGGACCCAGGACACTAAAAGAGTCGCCTTAATGTAGGTAATGTACATTTACAATAAATACAAATCCATTTTCAAATAATATTATGATTCTTCACATGTAGTTCTGGTACCTTGAAAGTCTCCCCAATTTCATTTATCCTTAAGCTATAGCCATCAGCTGTATTGGTACTATTATTATTTTGAACAAACTGTTATCTATTAGATCAGTTTAAAATAAGAAAACTGAAATTTAATTTTAATTTCATTTATTCATTCTCCAATGTTCTTCCTTCTTCATGGAGACCTGAGTTTTTGATCTATATAATTTCCCATCTCTCTGAAGAATTTCTTTTGACATTTCTTGCAGAGCAGGTCTATTGTTGACAAACTCCTTCAATTTTTGTTTGTCTAAGAAAGTCTTTATTTCTCATTCACTTTTGATATATAATTTTATTGAAAATACAATTTTTTGTGATTTTTTTCTTTCAACTTTCTAAATATTGCAAGGTTTGAGAAAACTGAGACAATTTTTAACCTTTACCTCTATATATGTTTTTCTTTTAATTTTAGTTATGACTTTTTTCAAGATTTTCTCTTTGTATTTGATTTCCTTCAATTATAATATATTTCTAGATGTAGATTTCTTAAAAATATATTTTTCCTGCTTGATGTTCTATGAGTTTCCTGATTCTAGGATTCAGTGTCTATCAATAATTTTCAAAAATTTGCAGCCATTAATAATGATATTTCCTTTTCCTATTTCTTTCTCCTTCTGGTTTTCCTTATTATGCATATATAAATCTTTAGTTATTGCATCACAGTTCTTAGAAATTCTGTTCCATCTCTACCTTTTTTTCTCTTTGTTCCTTAGTTTGGAAATTGTATTGACATATCTTCAAGCTCACTGGTACTTTCCTGGAGATGTCCAGTCATCTGATGATTCATTTCACCAAAGGCATTCTTTATTTCTGTCACAGTGTTTTTAATATCTGGCATTTCCTCTTGATTCTTTCTTAGAATGTTTATCTCTCTGCCTACATTACCCCTCTGTATTTTTTAACCTTTTATTTTAGCAGCATTTTTACTTTTTAAAACTTCCCATTTTGACCACTTACAAGTGTAAAATTCAGTGGTATTAATTGCACCATTTATTGTGCTACCAAGCCTATAATTCATGATCCAAAATTTTTATTATCCCAACAAAAATGCCACATTGATTAAGCAATAACTTGCCATTTGCCTCACAACTCGGACCTTGGTAACCTTTAATCTACTATCTGTCTTTGTGATTTTGTTTGTTCTAGGTGTTTCATATGAAAGTTTATACCATAATTTTTTTTGTGTGTGTATCTGACTTATTACTCTCAGGATCATACAAACAGTATTTTAGTATATATCAGAACTTCTTTCTTGAAACTGTGGGTAAAACAAATATACTTGTCTTCACCTCATGGGGAAGGCTTTCAGTCTTTCACAACTAAATATAATGATAGCTGAGGGCATTTTGTATATGTCATTTATTATGCTGAGGAAGTTCCCTTCTAACCCTATTTTATCAAGGTATTTTATTATGAAATTCTCTTCTATTTTATCAAATTCCTTTTCTACTTCAATTTTTAATAGCATAATTTTTTTCTTCATATATTAATGTGGTGTATTTTATTGATTTTTTTCTTATGTTGATCTGTACCTCCATTACAGGGATAAATTCCAGCTAGTCATGTTGTGTAATCCTATTAATATGCTTCCACCTTCAATTTGCTAGAATTTGTTGATGATTTTTGTATGTATATTGATTAAGGAAATTGGTGTATAGTTTCCTATATCATTTTGCATGCTCAAGTAAATCCCAAGATAGGGAACCCAGACAGGTCTTTGAGGAAGTGTTCTACAGAATCAGTTGGGGCTGATGCATAAAGACACTCAATATGTTCATTAAGGTCAGACCAACAATCTGACCTCAGGTACCATCACTTGTGTGCAGGTCATACAAAATAATCTGCAGAGTCTAGGGTGTGGTTGGGGCCCTGGACAAACAAACTTATCCTGTAACTCCCTTAAATTTCTTAGTTTATGTTTTCTTTTTTCTTGATTTCACATTTATAAGTTATTGAGTCATTGTCTACCCTTTATTGTCTTCCACAGTTGGGAAGTTAATTCTGACAAATTCTACTCATTTTTTTTCTCTGTTTCTCAGGGGTCTGTAGGCCAGGTGTGTCTTACTTCACAACCTTTCTCAGGTTACCCCCTACCTAACAGTTTGTGCATGTTTTCCACTTTTTCCTCTAGAGGTGTTAGCATATTAATCACAGCCACTTTAAATGATTGTTCTGACAATTCCTACTACTCTGACAAAATTGAGTCTGCTTCAGATGCTGCCTTATCCCTAGACTGCTTTTTATTCATTTGCCTTTTTTTTTTATACCTTGTAGTTTATTGCTGAAAGTGAGGCAAGATGTATCTGGTAGGGGCAACTGAGGTAAATAGAATTTAGTATGAGGTCTCATATTCATCTGGCTAAGTGTTAGGCTGTTTTATTGTTTCTTGAAGCTGTTAGTTTCAGTGGTTAAATTTCTTCTGGTGTCCTTGTTTGTGTCTCTTCTTTAGGTTTCTCTAGGGAATTCCCTTAGTAAATTGGATATGAGCATTGCAATTTTGAACAGTTGCAACCCATTCTTACATACAGTAATGCTACTAATGTGGTGTTAAGATGTGGGGAGAGGTCAATGTTCTATAATCCTATGATAAGGTCTTAGTCTCTTAGTGAGCCTTCATATCTGGACTGTGACATTCACAAACATTTATCACCTTTTTTTCCACCCAATTGGTGATATGGTAGTGCCAGAATGGCCTGGAGCTGGTTTCCTTTCTTTCCTGAGGGATGTTAGGCTCTTGTAAATCCAGTTTGTTTATAATCTGGTAAAATAGTATCATTTAAGGTCAGGTATTTGTTAGGGAGAACAAAATGTTTTGTAAATAATTAAAATGACTACATTTCCTTCCTGTGACAGAAGCACAAAGGAATTTTTCTGTGTTATTTATGTACAGTGAGAAGGTGTCAGTGCTCCTGGAGGAAAAACACAAGAAAGTGTGTGTCCCACTAAGGCTGGGCCTCTTGGTGCTTTTAAAAAAATTTCTCAAGTTAATCCACACTCAATCTTCAACTATTAGTCAGATACATTTCTTAAATTGTAATTGAAGTGAAATTTAATAGTCCACTTTAAGTACTCCTATGTGGTGCTGGTTCCAGGGCAGCATCTACTTCCAATGAACAAAACTAGGAAGCAAAGTAAATACAGAAGAATAAATAAGGCAGAAACAGATGATGTGAAATAAGAATCTTTCCATTGTGCTTTGCTCACTAGGAATAAATTTGAGGATCAACAGCAAAACAAAGTTATTCCTCATACACAGAAGGTAATGGTTGAGATTCAAGCTAAGTCCAATACCCCAGCATCATAGGATCCCTGAAAAATGGACTGCCTTTTCAGACTCTGGAGCATCTCTACCCTAGAACCAGGTGCAGGTATTTCTCTAAGATATAATTTTATCTGTCTTTGCTGATCCTAAAGTACATTCTCTTTAAATATTATAATGTAGTCTCAGAATATTTTTTGGAGTTACAGAATAGATATAATCAACATATGTACTTGGAAATCAGAAAGGAAAGAATTTAATAGATGAATAAAAATCTGTGGTGTTTAGCCAAAGAGTATAAAAGGCACATCCAGAGACCTGGAGGGATCTGGATGTGGAAAGGCACATGGAACAAGTGAGTTAATTACAGGGAGGTCCTTCCAAGGGATGTCAGAAGGAGAATTAACTTCATAATGTGTGCAAAGAAATTACTTTGAAATATGGGAGAATATATGGAAGCCATGAAATTCTGAAGATATCAACTGTAATTATAATAACTGAAAATCAAATTATACAATGACTAAGAAGAGCAATAGATGTATGTCAGTGAATGTTTAATCTGGATATGTTCGAAGTTGGTCATAAGCATATTGATGAAACAGCTTCTCTACATATATAAAATGTTGCAAAGGGCTCCTTAATGATTTATTTGATAGCATTTAAGCTATATTAACTAAAAAGAAGCCATTATCTTTCTTATTTTCTGATCATAAAGATATGAACTGACTCCCAGCTTTCTTTACAATTGACTCAATGACAAAAATGTACTATATTGATGAAACAATTTTTCTCAAATACTTTTTTCATGGCCTTTTTTACATCTTTGTTCCTCAAACTGTAGATGACAGGATTGAGCAGGGTAATCACAGTTGTGTAAAATATAGAAACTATCATATCATGATCCAAAGCAAAGCTGGAAGTTCATCTCACATACTTGAAGAAGATTGTCCCATGGTAAAATTGATACTCCAGTTAGGTGAGAGCCACAGTTGGAAAAGTCTTTTTCCCTCCCTTCAGCAGAGTGCATCCTCAGAATGGCCAAAAGAATGAAACCATAGGAGATCAGGACTATCAATATAGTAATCATCTCAATAGAGCCCACTAAGTAGAAAAGTAGAAGCTGGTTGAGGTGAGTGTCAGAACAAGAAACATAAGGAGTGGAGGGATGTCACAAAACACATGCTCAATTTCATTGGATGGACAGAAAGATAGGCTAAAAGTAGTCACTGTGTGTAAAGTACCATGCAAAAAGCCACCAACAAAGGAAGCAATGATGAACAGCACATAGACTTGGGGCTACATGTTAACTGAATACAGCAGTGGGTTGTAGATTGCTACATAGAGATCAGAAGCCATTGCAGTCAAGAGAAAGCATTCTGTGGTCCCAAAGGTAACAGCTAGAAACATCTGTGTTGTACACCAAGAAATGAAATAGCTTTACTCTCTGCCAAGAAATTGACCAACAATTTGGGGGTAACAACTGAAGAATAACAAGCATCCAGGAATGACAACACTCAGAAAATAGTACATGGGATTGTGGAGCTGGACATCTTCAATAACCAAAAAAATCAGTCCCAAAATCCAATCAGAGTAAAAAGATAGGTTCCTAGAAATAGGAAGACCTCCAAATCAATATTATCTGTCAAGCCCATCAATATAAACATGGTGACTTCAGTCACATTTAATGGAATCCTGTATGTATCCAAATCTGATGGTACCTCTGAAATCTCAGTTTATTTGTGTAGTTCTGTAAGACAGTATCTGGTAAAATAGAGTTCACCCAATTATATCCTCTTGTCTATTTCTTAGAAGGACATATGATAAAGTAGGCAGTGATTGTATAGGATTTGATGAAGAAATTGGCCCATGTGGATGCAGTTCCCTGTATATATAAAATGAAGACATAGTTTCATTCCTTTGTCACCTCTTAAAATTTATGTATATATATATATATAAATAACATTTTTGTAAGCAAATACACATATATGCATATATATTTATATACCATTTTGCAAATGTTTGTATGTATTGTGAGAATTTTGATTTTTTACCCACAATAAAAATAAATAAAAAATTATAAAAAAAATAGTTCAAGTGGATTGCTTTCTGTTAACATGTGAACTATCTTTCCTTATAACAGAAAGGTATTTAATGCACATTGTAGCAATATTTGAACTACTAAAGTCTTACACTCTACTCTATATTTGGATAAAGAAACCCTGATATTCAGTCCTCTTTGTGATTTTTAAGTGTGTTGGCCATTTTTGGCCTCTCAGGTTAGTATTGTAACATTGTAATTCTTTTTAAATGTTAACAATACCTGTGTAAGTTATTTCTTTATGCATTTGCTCATTATTTCTGCAAAGTACTTGAATGGACTTTCTAGACATATTTCTATCAATAATAAATCATGGCTATACTGTTAATGTTTTATTATGGCTAACGGAATTTCTAAAATAACTACAAAATAATATGACCCAATAGTCATCAGTAAATTGATTGTAAAAGCTATTGTCATTGCTTTACTACAATATGATATTTTAATTTTAGTTTTTTCCCTGTACCATAGCAGTATTTCTTTATTGGAGCATGAAGAAAGCAAAGTGTATGACTGAAAAGAAAAGATTAAACACAT
Organism: Tolypeutes matacus; assembly: GCA_026826555.1. Taxonomy (NCBI): domain Eukaryota; kingdom Metazoa; phylum Chordata; class Mammalia; order Cingulata; family Chlamyphoridae; genus Tolypeutes; species Tolypeutes matacus. The sequence goes on along the minus strand of JAKSZT010034045.1, from coordinate 1,055,970 downwards.
ACAAAAAAAAAGGAAACCAAATCATGAAAGAGAAAGAGGGACCTGCATCTAAACTGAATATCTCAGAGATTGAAACACAATACTGGATCCACTATAATTATGCATTGGATTCTAGCATAATGATATTTGTTTTTCTTTCTGTATGATATAGACTGAAGTGTTTGACTCATCCTTAAGTAATTGGCAACTGTATTTTCCAGTATTTAATGGAATGAAATCTTTCTGTGCTTTGGTCTGTGCTACATTCAGTGACTTACAAATGATTTATATTCAAGATAAAAAACATACAGCAGTTTTGTCAAGTTGAAATTCCTTACATCAACAAGAAAATGAAATCAGTTTAAAACTACAGATGGAAGGTGAAGAAAGACCTACATAATTATTTGCCATGGGAGGTTTTTACAGATCCATAGGGAAGATGGTGGAAATAAAACACCACCATATATATGGGGCTAGAGAACAAAAAATGATCATTTCATGCATCGAGAATTCAAGAGAAAAAAAATATTATTAAAGTAATTTCTGATTTCTCTGCAAATCTAGACATATTATATATTACTAATAGGGAATACAAATACAAGCACATATGCATACATATAATAATTTCTAATGTAGTTTTATAGTCATATTAATAACATAATATAATCTATTAATTATAAAGATGAATTGATGCATTGTGCATCATAAAAACATATTTATATTAACAATAATCCTCATTTTCACTCTGAACTCCACTTTCACATTCATCTCTCTCTCTTTCTCTCTCTCCTGTACTTCTATAGAGAAGGAAACTAAAAATAATCAAAAAATTTTGAAAAACATAAGAATAGGTAGTCTAAAAAATGACTTCATTACAAAGTATACTTGGTTGACATACACAGGAGTTATTTCAGCTACATTAAAGGCCAAACCTTTTCTTCTATCTATAAGACAAGACAACAATTATGAAAAAGTAAAAACATTATATTTGGCCTCTAATACCCTGTATTAATTTTTTTTGTTTAAGACCTAGTGATAGTGTGAGCTAGGATAGGTAACTTCATCATTTCAAATAAAAGAATAATAAAAATGACCACAATTTTCAGGCCTAACTTGTTCAACTACATGAATATAGTAATATGGCAGAGTACTTATTTATGAGCTTCATTAAATTATTTTGTATTAAATTTTTGATTCTATGTTTAGCATGCTTCAATTGAAATACAACATCCAAATTCTATTTATGTGAAACACAATTAATAGAGATTTTTAAAATCAATCTTTATCATCACAGCATTGACCAATGAATGGTTCCAAACTATATGCCAAATATTTCTTCTTTTAATTATATATGTGTTTGTTATAGGAAAGTAACTATATATTAAAATACATTCTATTGAGAGTAAACCCAATGAATCTCATCATTCTGTGCTTCAATGTGCCATAAAAGTTCATCCATTTAACTCCATTCTGCCTTTGCTATGTCAGTAAAGAGTGTGTTTTCTTTAGTTTTCCTGATAATCTTGCTGAAATAATTTCCTTGCAAGTGTTGATTTCTCTGATTCTGTCTGTAGATTAAGAAGTGGTATATGAATAAAGATATATTTCATTTTAAATGATATCCCATAAAGAAATTATCTATTTCACTGCAAGGATTTGGAGAAGTAATAGGTAAAATGTTGAGGTTTAGCTACTTCATCAAGCTGATCTTCAAACAGGTATTTCCAATAAGTAATATTGTGGATATTAGACTGTTTATGCTTATGTGAAGGTGATTTTCCTGTAAGAGGAGATAAAGTTTAGAGAGAAAAAATATAGAAAGCTTGAATTTTAAAAATATTAAGATCATTTTGGAAGACTCAAAACTATTTCCTCACCTCTCATATAGTACAAAAAAATAAAGTAAGAAACATTCCATGAGAACGTTTTTTTACAAACAATGAACTTGAGAAGAAGGAAAATTATGATAGCAGTTACCACTTATTAAATGGTTACTGAAGGTTGGGGTTTTTGAGTACATTGTCTTGTGTAATCTTCATAACAATCTGCAATCTTAAAATATTAGAGTTCTTGTAAAGATGAAAAATCCCATGCCAGTTAAAAATGCAATTGACAAAGCTCACAAGGTTAGTTATTAACAGAGCCTAGATTCAAGCCCAGACTTCTCTGACTCCACACTCTAAAGTATTTCCTCTTGTCCATATTGCAATACCATTATGACATACCAAAATTCTGGAATCATTTCTTAGACAAAGGAGAAAATTTATCCTCACTTATATTTATTCTTTTTAAAGACAGAAAACTTTAAAAATGGCATGAAATTAAAAACAAAAACACCAACTAAAGTGGTTTTTATATCAATTAGCTAAGTAATTAATTTTTAATGTTCCATCATAAAAAATATATATATAATTATGCTCAATGTGACATATACTCAATGGTTATAAACTTCTTTTCTCCCCATTTAATAAAGTGTCTTATTTCTACTGCCCTCATTTTGACTATAAACTTCCATCAAGAAAATTAAAACAAATTTCTCATTATAGCTCTATTTATGTATATTTATTTACCTAAATATGTAGGAAGCCTTTCTTATTTTCCCTATTATGTTTCCCAGGAGGCATGCAGTTCATATTTTAATACAACATTGATTTCACTAGACTCAGCCATCACAAATTTAAATACTAAAGCATGCAATATAAATATATTAAAACACATAACTTGAGATTCAAAATTACAGCTTCTAAAATATTTTGTGATTAAAAATTTAAAAACCTTTCCTTTTACCCATGGAACTTAACTGCTAACTCAAAGTATCATCTGAATAGTGTTCATTTGGATTCTTTTATAAGCTTCTTGAGTTATTCTTCAAGTCCACAGGGGATGCCCCAAGGAGAAATCACACTAAATCTCTTTTGGGACATAAAGGCACAGGTCATTTTTTTTTTCTGTAGGAAATATGAATGGTTCTACAAAAATGGACTATATGATAAAACTGAATGCATGGATGAATTTTGACCTCTAATAAAATTGACCCACTATTAAAAAATATATATGACATAGTATTGGAAAAGAAATCTAATGATATAGGACATCATCCTTCCTCTGATTTTAATGACCTAAATGATATTGGGTTAATAACAAGTTCTGTGATATACAGTTTCTTGTACCTGGGAATACAAACTGCTTAATTTTCTAAAAATCAAGTAAGAATGTATATAATGAAATAAGTCATATGAAAAAAATATGTTACAGAATTTATAATTGTTTAATAGAAATTAGTTTATTTCATGTTTAAAATTTAAAGTGATACACTTTGAGATAAATTTAAACTCAATAATTTTTCAGAGAGATAAATATGAATAAATAAAATTATACTCTAATCTCAGGGAAAGAATATAGATAACTGTAATGTATTATATGATAGGACATTAGAATATTAGAGATCTGATAAAGTTAAAGTTCATATTTTTTGAGTAGGATAAAGTCTTTTCATTTCTTGAAGATTTCATATACTAATCTATAGACTACTACCTGGGTATGTATATAGGAAAATCTAGAAAAATTGTTTAAAATAAATGTAGGCCTTGACCTCATACCCAAGGATTTTAAGTTGGTTGATAGAGAATTTTGGCTATATAATTTGAATTAAAAAAAGAAAGAAAGAAAGAAAGATTATAATGGTAGGCAGACCACTTGGAAACAGTGAATTCATTAATAAAATGCAATCCCAAATTGTTCTATGGTTTCAATGAAATGCCAATTAAAATTAAGCAAGCATCTTTATAGTAATTGACAAGCTTATTCTACAATTTATTAGAGAAAGCAAAAGAACTAAGTTACAACAGTTTAGAAAATGAATAAAGTTGGAAAACACATCTTCTAATTTTAGAACTTATCATAAAGCAAAAATAATCAAGAGAATGTGGTACTTGTGAAAAGCTATATACCTAGTTCAATGGAACAGAAGAGAGTTCAAAAATAGATTCACATATATACAGTCAATTGATTTTCAACAAAGATACTAAGTACAATTCAGGGGAAGTAAAGTCTTTTGAAAACCATGGATATGAAAAACTTGAACAGCCTTTTGAGAGAAAAAAGGTACATTGATTCACTATTTTCACCTTATATAAAACTTTTCTCAAGATGTAACTTAGAAAAAAAAAGATGTAACTTAGACATTCATATAAAACCTAATGTTATAAAGCTTCTAGAGAAAACATAAGACAGCTTTTATTAGGTTAAAATCTTAAGACTCTGAAGCCATGAAAATTTCCAAATGAAGCATCATCAGAGATGTTGTCACACTGAAGTTCAGCTGCTGGCCATTCTGGACTCCTTCCATATCGCAAGGCATGTGAAGGAATGTGCTTCTTTTCAGGGTCTCATTGTCTCAGCTTCTGACTTCTCTCTCTGTGGCTTCCTCCCTCTAGGGTTCCTCCTCTCATTTTCTGCTACTTTTTCTCCATGGGTCTCTGCTTTCAGTCCTCTGTTTCTAAAGGACTTCAGCAAGAGGACCAAGACACACACCGGGTCACACCTTACTAAAGTAATCCAGTCAAAGGCCCCTGGGAATCTAATCCAAATCAAAGGGGCCCACACAAAAGGATTAGCTTCAATGACATGATCTTATCTGGGATCCACAAAAAACTTCAAACTGTCAAAGCAGCTAAGTCCATGAAAAAGGATTCAGCATCATTTGTCATTAGAGAAATGCAGTTTAAGTCCACTATGTGAATTCTTTTATTTGAAACCTTCCTTCCAGAGTTTCTGCTCTATTCGAATGACATTCTTTTATCAAAAGTAATAATGAAATATTAAAATCTTTCCTATGGAAATTGACTCCAAAACTAGGAGACCTAGTCACACTATTTATATTCATACATTGTGGACATTTTATGTATTTCAGTTTGGATGGAAAAAATAAAAAGCAAAAGATGGAAATGAAATCACAAACTGTTATTTAGTTTTGGTAAATGTTATGACTGAGTACACAGAAAAGAGTATGGATTAGATATTAGATTTATAGAGTTTAATAAATTTACTGGATAGTAAATAAATTTAGAAAAATAAATTTTAGATCTATATTACAGCAATAAACAATTAGAAAATAAAATTGAAGGAGAGTTAATATAACAAAAATATTTTGTAAATAGAAACCCAACAAAAGAATAACTCTAACAAAAAAAATTTCTAAATCCTCTTTAATGATAAATAAATATAAACATTATCTCAAAAGAGCTAAATAAATGGAAATGTATTTACAATATGTTCATAAAATGGAAAATTTTATATTGTAATAATGCCCAGTATCCTAGGTTGATCTACAGTTTCAATAAAACCCAAATATAAATCCTTCCTTTCTCCATTTCTGACTTCTTCCCTTTCTTCCTTCTTTTAAAACTTAAGAAAGTGTAGAATTTATTTAGAAAGGCAAAATACAAAAATTAGCAAAGATAATCTTAAAGAAAAAGAAAAAATGTTACCGGAATTACAGGACCAGATATCACAACTGATTATGAAACCACAGTAATTAAGAAAATATGCTATTGTCCCAAGGATAGACCAACTGACCAATGGAACAAAATACTGAGTCCAAACACAGATTTATGCATTGTTGGTCACCTCACTTATCATGGAAGCATCACTCTTCTCTAAAAGAGAGAGGGTGATGTTTTCAATGCATGGTATTAGGTAATTTTTATATCTCTTTTGGAAAAATAAGAATCTGGACATCTACTTCATACCCTATTCAAAATCAATTCCATCTGGATTGAAGATCCAAATGTGAAATGCAAACAAAATTTTAGAGGAAATCTTAGAGAAAGATCTTTGTGATGTGTATGGTTTATAAACAAAAAACTAATGATATGTTTTTTAAAAAAAGATTTGAACTATTTTAAGAAATTCTGTTCAGTAAAATTAACAGTATGAGCCTCCTGTTCCCCTGAGTGGCCATTGCCTAGGGCTCTGGCCAGATGAAGGTTTTTTTTGGCGTTAGGAGGACTGCAACTCCTTTTTTCTCTGATATGGACTTGTTCTGGAGAACAGCCAGTATATATACGATGCAGCCCCTCTTGGTTCCTAGTCAGGGTTAAGTCAATTGCATTTGATAATGATCTACCTATGGCCCCTGGTGAAGTGTTTCTTGGAAACAATTGTCCTGTAACCTTGGTTCATCAAGGATTTTATAGTTTCTATACCATCCCAATGATTGTAACATCAGGACAAAGATTCTTCCAGGGGGATGCCTTCTTTTTACATCTGAAATCATCTTCATATCAAATCTCTCAGATCTTGAAGCTTCAATACCTGTGGCTTGTATTGTACCCAGCCATCCTGCTCCTATAAAAATAATGAAAATAAATGATGCAGATGCACAGGATGGACCCCCAAAAGGAGCAAAAAGAACAAATGCATTGGAGGAATAATCCAGAGGATACTTAAGTTGTACTCCTTTGTAAATCACTGGCACATCTCTCTCCACCTGAGAATTTGGAAGCAGATGTAAATCCCTGGAGCTGTGACTATATTAAGACAATCCATTTGGCTGCACTACTCAAAACTGGCATAATGCCTAAGGATCCCATCTATCTTACATTTTAAAAAGTTTTACATGCCTTGATTTTAATGGAATGCCCTGCTTTGTTTTATGTTCCCTTATTAAGAAGTGTATGCCTCTATTTTCAACTTCATAAAGAGTTATAACAAATAAAAATAAAAATAAAATTAACAGTATGAGAAGAGCAACCCTCAAAGGTAAGGGTAAATTTATATTAAACATATATCATCATACATATATGCCTGAAAAGGACTCACATGCAGAATGTGAAAAGAACTCTTACAAATCAGTAAGTAATTGGCATGAAACCCAATATAAAGATTGTATTTATAACTCAAATAACTTGGATGAGAAGTTTTCAAAAGAAAATTTCTAAATTGCCATTAAACTTATGAAAAGATTCTCAATTTCATCAAACATGATGATAATGCAAATGAAAACTACAAAGATATCCCTGCACATCACTAAGAATGGTTACCATGGCTTTTCTTGACGAGGATAATGAGCACTGATAACAATTGTGCACTGCTGGTACAAGTGTACCTTGTTATAACCAATTTGGGAAATGATTTGGCAATATTTACTAATGTGAAATACACATATGCTATGACTCAGCAAAGAATATATCCAACAGAAATATATATATATATATATTTCCACCAAAACATGCATTTGAATTTTCTTAGCAGCACTATTCATATAACACCCAAATGGTTGTAAATGATTAATAGAATAGTAGATAACAAATTTGCAGAATATTCATAAATGGATCTCTGTACAAAAATGAAAATGAGCAATCTAGAATACATGTAACATTGTATTAAGTGAAGGAACCCTGTCACAAAATTAATATGCAAAGTTATCCACTTATTTATAATACAGAAATAGATGAAAACAATATATGAGCTTTTAGAATACAGAACAGTGGTTATAGTTTTTTGGGAGGACAGGGTGTTTGTTCATAGTGGAAGGGAAGATAAGAGATTCTATTTGGGTTCTAATAATGTTTTGTGCTGCTTTTTGCTGTTTTTGTTCTTGTTTAATATGGAATGAGATTATACAGATATGCTAAGTTTGTCAAATTTGTTTGTGGTGTGTGCATTTATTTATATTTATATTATATTTCAATAATGTTAAAATACATCTTATATGGAAAAATGTTTACACATATAGATGTCTTGTGTTTCCCTTGTGAATTTTTTAAAAGAATGCATTAAGCAGTTTGTAAACACTTCTCCAATGTGTCCTCAACCATAAAGACATGAATGTCACTGTATTAAAAGGGAATTATTAAGGGTTACAGAATAGATTAAAATATCTGTCCTACAAGTGTAAATATTGATTGCAGAGTCTGGGTGACAGCAGAAGATATTTAACCAAAAGAAGCTGTGGAAGCATATCTAAAATAAATCTCTTCATATGGGAATATAAAGATGTGCTGTGAAATTAGCAGGTATCCCATTCGATTGCTCTGAAGCCTTCAGATATTTTCTGTTTAATTACAAGTTACATGTCTGCTCCTCGGGGAGAGTCTCAAAAGAGGAAGGAAATGCATAAATTATTCTTATGGGGTTTTGTTAGCAATGCAGGGTATTCACAGATTCCTCACCAAAGGCAAGTAGGCAACACCTATTTCTGTGACTCCCTTTCAGAGTTCCAGTATCTCTTCATGGCCCTCATCTTCCATTTAACCTGTAGTTACTACTATTCAACCCAGGTGACTTACCCACATGCTAACATGGTAGATTCTGATTTGATAACTGTAGATTCTGGGGTAGGGTGGTTTTGCAACAATACTTATATTTCATATATATCCTGCATTTACCAATATCATTGAAGGGTTCAATATCATTTCAAAGGTGCAACTTTTATTTGCAGGCAAGACCAAATCAAAATATTAATGTTTCTCTTTCAATTCAGCTTGTCTCCCCCACAACATAATGTCACAACAGTAAGAATATTACCCTTGGCCTTACCTCCTGTGCTTGAAGGAGTTTGAAATAACAGCAAATGACTGTGTGAATGGCTGAATACATATATAACGGAGATCAGAAATAAGATTAAAATCTGCAAAACAGTAGGTTTAAACAAAGATTTATCCTTCCAAAATTTTAAAGCAAGAATATATATTTGCCTTTTCCACTATTTATTTAGTGGATCTGGATATTCTTTCTCTCCATTTCTACTTAAAAATTTTTGATACTTAATAAATGACAGAAATACATATTTTCTTGATATCACATTGTAGAAACACATTTATTTTCACCAATTTTAGTGCTGAAAGTTATAGGGGGAGAACCCTGGGGACTAATTTAACTAATTCTCATCTCAGGACCTAATATTATATTAAAGGTGCAATGGTAAACTCTACAAAAGGACTGTTTTTTTCTCATGTTTTGGAGTTGTACAAAAGGAACATGTAATTTTCTTGAAAAAATAAAGCTTTCAAAAAATTTTTGGACATTGTGAAAGACACAATGTCAAAACAATTTTTTAAATTAGTTCAAATTTTTTCAATTATTTTGTACTTTGTTTGCTATTTTTGAAACTATTATTATTTCTTCTTCTCAATAATTTTAGTTGGTTATTCTGATAGCTTCATTTTTGAAGAAGTTTTGGATCACAGAGGAGTCCAAACTTTTGCAATGGAAGATCATTGGTGCTGGGTATCAGTGATGGGGGATGCGTGGAAGGAGGTTCACCTGGGGCACAATGCTAGAGAATATGAATGTTTTCAAGTGTTCATGGGGCATGGTCATGGTGGGTGGAGATCCCCACAACAACCAAAAGAATATCAAATTCCCATTCTGGGGAGCTCTGACACATTCTCTAATGGGACAGCAACAAGCCCCCAAATACAGAGGCAGTGCCTAGTGAAGGAGGATGGACTATTGAGATGAGCCCTTGATATTGGTGACTGTACTTATGAATCTTTTCTTGAACCTATTGAAAGTTAACTTAGTATGATATCTTGCCTAAGAGTTACTTCTTGAAAGCCTCCTTGTTGCTCAAATGTGGCCTTTCTCTACCCTAAACTCAACATGTAAATGCATTAACTTCCCCCAACATGAGACATGAACCCTGGGGATGGGCCTCCCTGGCACCGAGAGATTATTACCCAGTACCAACTTGCAATGCACCTGAAAAAAGACTTTGACCAAAAGGAGGAAATCTTAAATACAAGTGAGTTTTTATGGCTAAGAGATTTCGAAGTGAGTCAGGAGGTCATTCCAGAGGTTATGCTTAAGCACATATCTGCAGGATCGCATTGACTGCCACAGTAAATATTGCCTCAATCATTGGGGCTCCTGGGTGCTTTAGAGTCATCCAGACAATATAGGCAGGACAGACAGCTCAAGAGTTTGGCACTCGGCAGTGGGCCCTACTTTGGAATTTATGTTCCCCAGTATGACTATTGGACTCATTTGTGTTTTCCCTACACATGGCTCATCTGCCCCTTCTATCCGAACTTACAGTTAGTACTAGCCTTGATAGGTGTATGTTGAAGAGACTTACATCTTTTGGACTTTCCATGTGCCAGTTGGGCCTTGAATCTCAGCAGAGTTGTAACACCCACTCTCAAGCGCATTGAACTCACCCAGGGCAAGTAACAAGGAGATGATGATGGACAATTCTCATCCCAAGGAATAGAGAGAGTCTGCAAATTCAGGCAAGGCAGACCCAACCATCAGCCCTATGGGATCTAAGACTCACCTCTCAATTAGAGATGGAATTTACATCACCATCCCACCATCCTCAGGATTGGGGAATGAATGATGAACTAGAGTAGGCTTATGGTTCTTATGAGAATAAGAAACCTGCCATTCAAGAAATACTAAAGGAAGTTCTACAGGTTGAAAAGAACAAACAGAAATGAAAGAGTTGGAGGAGAGTATAAGAAAAACTGAAAAAAGACAAAAAGTGAAATAAAAACAACATATGATATACATAAACCCAAAGAAAATATGGCTAATGTAAGAAATTCCTTGAGAGTAATAACACTGAATGTTAATGGATTAAACTCACCAGTTAAGAGACACAGATGGGAAGAATGCATAAGGATATATGACACGTCTATATGCCATCTACAAGAAACCCACCTTTGTCCTCGGGATTCAAGGAGGCTGAAATTGAATGGCTGGAGAACAATCTTAAAAGCATACAATAACCAAAAAACATTGGGAGTAGGTATACTACATAGAATTCAAATGCAAAACTATTGTAAGAGATAAAGATGGACATTATATATTAGTAAAAAAGGTAATTGTTCAAGAAAAGAAGAACAATAATAAACATTTATGCACCTAACCAGGGCACCTCAAAATACATAAGGCAAATGCTGATTAAATTAAATGGAGAAATAGATGCCTCTACAATTATAGTGAGGAACTTTAATACACAATTTTCACCATTTGACAGAACATTGGCAGAGAATCAATAAAGAAACAAACACTTTGAATAATACATTAGAAGATCTATACCTAATATATATTTACAGATCACTACAGCCAAATACAGCAGGTGTAGTGTTATACATCCTTCTCGAGTGCACAGGGGTCATTCTCCAAGCTAGAACACATGCTAGGTCACAGAAAATTTCTCAATGAATTCAGAAAGATGGAAATTATACAAAGTAATTTTTCTGACAACAGTGGAATAAAGCTGTAAATCAGTAAGGGCCAGAGAACTGGATTAGGCACAAGCTACGGAAGTTAAAAAGCACTCTTAGACAAACAGAAAGTCAAGGAGGAAATTTCAAAAGAAACCAGCAACTACCTTGAAATGAATGAAAATGACAACACAACATATCAAGATCTATGGGATGTCGCAAAAGCTGTACTGAGAGGGAAATTCATACCCATAAATGCATATTAAAAAAAAGAATAAAGAGCTAAAATTGAAGATGTAAATTCACACCTGGAGAAATTAGAAAAAGAACAACAAATAACTCCAAAGGAAGTAGAAAAAAGAAAATAACAAATATTAAAGCAGAATTAAATAAAATAAAAACTAAGAAAGCACTAGAAAAAATAACAAAACCCAAAGCTTGTTCTTCAAGAAGATCAATAAATTTGACAAACCCTTAGCTAAACTAATAAAGAAAAAAGAGAGAAGATACAAATACACAAAATAAGAAATGAGGAAAGGGATATCACCACTGACCCCACAGAAATAAAGAGTATCATAAGCGGATATTTTAAAAAATTATATCCCAACAAGAAGGATAATTTAGAAGAAATGGACAAATTCCTAGAAACATGAAACAGCCTACATTGGTGAAAGAAGAAATTGATGAACTCAACAGACAATTACAAGTAAAGAGATAGAATTAGTCATCAAAAATCTCCCAACTAAGAAGAGCCCAGGACCAGATGGATTCACAAGTGAATTCTACCAAATATACCATAAAGAATTAACACCAATCCTGCTTAAACTTTTCCATAAAGTAGAAGTAGAAGGAACATTGCCTAACTCATTCTATGATGCCAACATTACCCTAATACCACAGGCATACAAAGATGCCACAAGAGAGGAAAATTACAGACCAATCTATCTAATGAACATACATGCTAAAATTTAAACAAAATATGTGCTAATTGTATTCAACAACACATCCAATGAATTATACAGCATGACCAAGTGGGTTTCATCCTGGGTATGCAAGGATGGTTTAACATAAGAAAATCAATCAATGTAATAAACCACATAAACAAATTGAAAGAAAAAATTCACATGACCATCTCAATAGATGCAGAAAAAGCAGTCGACAAAATACAGCACTCTTTCCTGATAAAAAACACTTCAAATGATAGGAAAAGTAGGAATATTTCTGTACATGATAAAGGTATATGTGAAAATCCCACAGCTAACATCATATTCAAAGGTGAAATCCTAAGAGCTTTCCCTCTAAGATCGGGAATCAGACAAGGATGCCCACTATCACCATTCTTATTTAACATTATATTAGAAGTATTTGCTCAACCACTGAGGTAAGAAAAATATACATACTGCATCCAAATTAGAAAGGAAGAAGTCAAAATTTCACTATTTGGAGATTTCAAGATCCTATACATAGAAAGCCCTGAGAAATCTACAGCAAAGCTTCTAGAACATATAAATGCATTCAATAAAGTCGCAGGTTTTAAGATCAATGCGCAAAAATCAGTAGCATTTCTGTACATCCATCTTGAGCAAACTGAGGAGGAAATCATTTTAAAAATGCCATTTACAATAATAAGTAAAAAAAATCAAATTCATAGGAATAAATTTAACCAAAGATGTAAGTGGCTTATACAAAGAAAACAACACTGTTAAAGGAAATCAAATAAGACTTAAATAAATGGAAGAATATTCTTTGTTCATGGATAGGAAGACTAAACATCATTAAAGTGTCTATCCTACCCAAACTAATCTTCAGATTTATTGCAATCCCAATAAATATCAGCAGAGTATTATTCACTGAATGCAAAAAACTAACTATGAAATTTATTTGGAAGGGCAAGAGGCCTGGAATAAACAAAGACATATTGAAAAAGAAAATTGAAATTGGAGGAATCACACTACTTGACTTTAAAACATACTACAAAGCTATATGGTATTGGCACAATGATAGACATACTGTCCAATGGAACTAAATTGAGAGTTCTGATATAGATCCTCACTATACAGTCAACTGATATTTGACAAGGCCACCAAGCTCACTCCACGGAGAGAGAATGTCCTCTTCAACAAATGGTGCTTGGAGAACTTGACATCCATATCCAAAAGAATGAGAGAGGAACACTATCTCACACCTTATACAAAAATCAACTCAAAATGGATCAAAGATCTAAATATAAGAGCCAAGACAATTAAGACCTTGGAAGATATTGTAGGGAAGCATCTACAGGACCTTGTATTAGGAAATGGTTTCATGAACTTCACACCCAAAGCACAAGCAGCCAAAGAAAATGTAGATAAATGGAACCTCCTCAAAATTAAAACCTTTTGCACCTCAAAGGAGTTTGGCAAGAAAGTAATAAGACTCAGTGGGAGAAAATATTTCATAACCATATATCAGATAGGAGCCTAATATCCAGCATATATAAATAAATCCTATATCTTAAAAAGTAAAAAGTCAAACAACCCATTTAAAAAAATGGGCAAGTGATTTGATCAGACACTTCTCCAAAGATGAAATACAAATGGCTAAAAATCACATTAAAAGATGATCAACATTACTAGCTATTAGGGAAATGCAAAACAAAACCACAATAAGATACCATCTTACACCCAATAGACAGGTGGTCATTAAAAAAACAGAGGACTACAAGTCACAGAGAGGATAGAGGAATGAGAACACTCATATATTGTTAGTGGGAATGTAGAATGATCCTGCCATTGTGGAAGACAGTTTGGGAGTTCCTCAAAAAACTAACTATAGATCTGCCATATGATCCAGCAATTCCACTGCTGGGTATGTACCCAGAATAATTGAAAGCAAAGACACGAACAGATATATGGACACCAATGTTCATAGTGGCAGTACTCACTACTACCAAAAGTTAAAAACAACCCAAAGGCCCATCAACGGATGAATGGAGAAATAAAATGTGATATGTACAGAAAATGGAAAATTACTCAGCTGTAAGTAGGAATATATTACTAACACATGGGATAACATGCATGAATCTTGAGGAACTTATGTTGAGTGAAGCAAGCCGGGTATTGAAGGACAAATATTACATGACCTCTTTGATATGAATTAAGCAAATTGAGCCGACTCAGAGAGCTAAAGTCTGGAAAATAGGTTTACAGGAAATAGAGAGGTAGAAGAAGATTGTGAGCCAATGCCCATACGGGTGGCATCTATGAAAAAGTGGAAGTGAGTAATTGTGCAGTAAAGGGATATGCCAGGGGTGTAGTGATACTATTGGGTTGGGCAGTGCAAGCTTGACATGGGGGTAGGGTGGGGAGGATGTGTTGGACTGTCCATGGAACTGGGGGAGTTTTGGGGGAGTTTTGGGGGAAGGAGTAGGTGAATACTGCGGATTGGCTGGTACGTGATTGAAACTACAATGTTGAGAAAGCTCTTTTGGCAATATGATAAGGAAGGGTTACTGGTTCATGGTGTGGGGTGGGGTGCATTTGGGACAGGGTGCACATGGGGCAGTCTTCTAGAGAATATGGAAGTGATCATTTTGTCATACTGTGTTGTATCATTGGGTGGAGACCCACATAATGACTGGGAAGGAGTTGGTTTCCCATCCTGGTGAGGCGCCATATGTTCTCAAACAGACAGGAGGTTGTCTCTTGAGAACGTGGGCAGTTCCTAATAAAGGAGGAAAGACTAATGTGTCTAGGCCTCAATGTTGTTGCAAGTATCTATGAATCTTGTCCTTCAAGGAGTGAGGCCTGGAGGTCACCATGGGCAATGAGGGCAGGGGAAGGGAGGAATAGAAAAGATGGAAGAGGGGGAATCTAGGGGGCAATGGAAGTGTTCTGAATGATCTTGCAATAATGGTTACAAGTTATGTAAAATTTCATTAAAAAATTATAAAATGTGAAGTCTAAAATGTAAACCATAATGCAAACCATTGACCATGATTAGTAGCTGTGTTACAATATTTTTACATCAGTTGTAACAAATGTACCATACATGTAAAAAGGTTATTAATACAGGAAGGGGTAAAAGGGGAAGGATGTTGGGTATATGGAAGTCCACTGTTTTCTGTATGTGACTTTACTGTGACATAAAACTTCTTTGAAGACAAAATGAAAAAAGCAAGACACTGGGGAAGAAATGGAACAAAATGCCACTGTTCATACAGGACAACAGATATTATAATGATGAAATGCAAAATGTGAAAAAAAAATATTTTATTTTTTTATTTTCCTAAATATTTTTCATTATTTTTTCAATATCCCAATTTCTTTTTTTACTTTATTTTAGTTTTAGATTTTCTAAATTATATATTTTATTTCTTATGTTTAAACCTATCATTATGCCATTTTACCATTAATTGTATTTGGTGATATCCTTGGCTTCATTTTTGAAGAGATTTTGGATCACAGAAGTGTTACCACAGTTGCATTGGAGGATCATTGGTGTGGGGTGTCAGTAATGGGGGATACATTGGGGAAAGTTCACCAGGACATACATATAAGGTATAAAATGTGTTCAAGTGTCATGGGGCATTGTCACAGTGGGTAGAGATTCACACAACAACTGAAAGAATATTAAATTCCTATCCTGGGGAGCTCTGCCACTTTCTCTGTGGAACAGCAATCATCCCCCAAGTACAGGTGCAATGACGAGTGAAGAAGGATGGTCCATTGATGGGCCCTTGAAATTGATGACTATGATTATGAGCCCTTGCTCTTGAAATTACAACTTAGTCTAGTGTTGTAGGGTGCCTAAGAATTACCTATTGGGAGCTTCTTGTTACTCAAATGTGGCCTTCCTCTAAGCCAAACTCTGCATATAAATACATTACCTATCCCCCCGCATGGACCATGATTCCTGGGGATGAGCCTCCCTGGCACTGAGGGATTACTACCAAGAATTGGCTGGTGATGAAACTGGAAAAAGACCTCGAATAAAGGGGAAAAGGTAAAGACAAATGAGTTTATTTGGCTAAAAGACTTCAAAGTGAGTCAGGAGGTCATCAGAGAGGCAACACTTATGCACATCTCAACAGGATATCATATACTGCCAGAGTAGATGCTACTCCAAATAGTAGGGTTCCTGAGGCTTCTGGATATACCCAGGTCCTACAGTCATGGCCGATATCTCTGGAGTTTGGTGCTTTGCCAGTGGGCCCTACTTTGGAGTTTGTGCTCCCAAATCTGCCAGAGTTGGACTCAGATATGACTTATCTACTGCCTCTTCTGTCCCTTTTATTTGAACCTGTAGTTGCTGCTGGAGACAGTAGGTGTACATCCAAGAGACTTGAATCTCTGGGTGGTCCATATGCCACCTGGGCCCTGAGCTTCAACAGAGTTGCAACACCTACTCTCCAGTTCATTGGACTCACCCCTGACAACTAACAAGGAGGTGAGGATGGACAACCACCACATCAAGGAACTGAGAGAGTCTACAACTGCAAGCAAGAGAGTCCCATACATCAGCCATCTGGGATCAAAGTCTCCTCTCAATTAGAGGTGGAGTGGGCAACACCACCCCAGAATCCTCAGGATTGGGGGATAAAATATGGACTAGAGTGGACTTACTGGTATTCTACTATAGACTTATTGTGATTCTAGCAATGGAAGAAATTATATCACGGATGTGGAGACATTGGCCACTGGAGGTGCTGAAGTCAGGGAGAGGGAAAAACAAGTGTAATATGGGGCATTTTCAGGACTTGGAATTGTCCTAAATGACATTGCAATGACAGATACAAGTCATTATATATCCTACCATTACCTACAGAATTGACAGTGTAAACTACAATTTAAGCTATAATCCATGCTTAGTGGCAATGTTCCAAAATGTGTTCATCAATTGCAATGAATGTACTACATTAATGAAAGGAGTTGTTAAAGTGGGGAAAAGTGGGAGGCATGAGGAGTGGGGCATATTGGAATCCCTTATATTTGTTTTATGTAGCATTTTATGTAATCTAAGTATCTTTTAAAATATTTCAAAATATATAAAAAAAGAAATAAATGTTAGAGACAATTATGGCTATGAAAAAAATTATCATATTGAATATGTAAAAAATGTGCTATAAAGAAAACTCTAAAGAGGGTGAGAAAAATATTTCATATGTTTGTCTCATTTATAATGAAACTGGTATGTATTGGCATGGTTTGGAAAAGTGCACATATTTTATACCTGTCAATGATTAAGCCAGGCATGTTTTCTATTGATTTTTTTTTACATTCAATGAAAATTTTCTCTAAATATACAGACTTTCTAGAATGAAATTCAGTGTTCCTGACATGCTTCATGTAAGATAATTGGTAGATTAGCTATTAATTTCATAAGTTTGCCATAGAAATGTATGTTTTGATTTGTCAGGTATCAAATCATTCAGACTGCTGCTGTGTTTTCTTCATTTATCCACAATTTGGTTTATACAAATTTATATTATGAATATTTTCAAACATAAAGGAAAATAGAAAGAAAAATAAAATTGTATACAATTTACCAGTTCATCAATTAAACAATTATTAATATCCATCCTGTGTGTGTACATAGTGTAATGTAGAGCCACTGAAAGAGAAATATATCAATAAAAGGGAACATTTTACAACAATTATAAAATATCATTAAACTTTCCTCTCTTCTTATGTCAACTTTGATCTCATGAGTAAAAACTTTCTCCAATATAATCTTAGTATCATTTTCACACTCAAAAATGTTAAACAACTTCCTTAGTATCACCTACTTTACTGCTCCTAAATGGGGCTCTATTTGCCACATGGATGTCTTTTATAGCCATCATTTCCATATTTCTCCCATCCTCTCTTCTTTCCTTCCTCCATCCTTCCCTTCTTTCCTCCTTTCCTTCCTTCTCCCTCCCCTAACTTCCTTCCTTCCTTCCTTCCTTCCTTCCTTCCTTCCTTCCTTCCTTCCTTCCTTCCTTCCTTCTTTCCTTCCTTCCTTCCTTCCTTCCTTCTTTTCTTCCTTCCTTTCTCTCTCTCTTTCTCTCTTTCTTTCTTTCTTTCTTTCTTTCTTTCTTTCTTTCTTTCTTTCTTTCTTTCTTTCTTTCCTTTTTT
>JAKSZT010034045.1:952090-1037620 GCA_026826555.1 Tolypeutes matacus | reverse complement strand
TCTTTCTTTCTTTCTTTCTTTCTTTCTTTCTTTCTTTCTTTCTTTCTTTCTTTCTTTCTTTCTTTCTTTCTTTCTTTCTTTCTTCTTTCTCTTTCTTTCTTTTCTTCTTTCCAGAATTCAATTAGAAAGATTAGAAGGATAATGGACCGAGCTCCCCAATTAAAAGACATAAATTGATAGAATGACTTATTCTATGAAACTAGCATTACCTTATTACCAAAGCCAAATAAAGATATCAAGAAAAAATTAAATTACATGTCAATTTATTTAATGAATATGTATGCAAAAATCCTCAACAAAACTCTTGTTAACTAAAGTAAAAAACACATTTAAAAAATCATACATCACAATCAATTGGGCTTTATACCAGGTATGAAAATGTGGGTCACATAAGGAAATCAATCTTAATAATATAATAATGTAATTATATTATTACATTATAATATATTATTATACCATGTATAGTATAATAATGTAATTATTATTACATTAATAAATTGAAGAAGAAAAATCAAATCATCTTTTCAATTGATGCAGTAAAGAATTTGACAAAATACAGCATCCCTTCTGGATAAAAACATGCCAAAAGAAAGGAGTAGAAGTAAACTTTCTCAATCTGATAAAGTGCATATGACAGCTAGCATTGTAATTAATGGTGAAAGACTAAAATATTTCTGACTGAGATTGGGAACATGAAAAGGATGACCACTCCCCACTGCTGTTAAATATTGTGCTAGAAGCTCTAAAAAGAGCAATTAGGCAAGAAAAAGAAATAAAGGCAGCCAAGTAGGAAAGAAAGCAGTAATGTTGCTATTATTTGCTGATGATATGATCTTATACTTAGAAAATCCTGAAAAATATATGAGATGATTAGAACTTATAGATAATTTCAGCAAAGTGGCAGGATGCAAGATTAATACACAAAAATAATAGCATTTCTATACACCACTAACAAACAATGTGAGGAGGAAATCAGAAAAAAAATCAATTTATGATAGTGACTAAAACAAGCAAATATTTAGGAAAATCCAATCAAGGACACAAAGAACCTGTATTCATAAAACTACAAAACATAGCTAAACGAAACCAATGTTGATCTCAATAAATGGAAGAATAGTTTGTGTTCATGGGTTGGAAAGCTAAGTATCATTAAATTGTCAATTCTACCCAAACTGATCTACAGATTTAATGCAATCCCAGTAAAAATTCCTATATCCTTCTTTGTAGAATAGAAAAGCCAATTATCACATTTATTTGGAAGGGTAAGTGTCCCCAAATAACCAAAAATATCTTTAAAAAGAGAATGAAGTTGGGGGACTCTGACTTCTGGACTTTAAAACATATTATCTAGCTATAGAGGTAAAAAACAAACAAAACAACAGATGGTACTGACATAAAAATAGAAAGATTTACCAATGCAATTGATTTGAGAGTTCAGAAATAGACTCTCACATCTATGGTCAAGTGATTTTTGACAAGGCTGTCAAGCCCACTATGCTGGGTTATAATAGCCTATTCAATAAGTGGTGCTTGGAAAACTGGATATCCATATCTAAAAGAAAGAAAAGAGACCCTCATCTCACATCTTATACAAAAATTAATTCAAAATGGATCAAGGACCTAATATAAAACCTAGAACCATACAACTCTTAGAAGAAAACTTGGAGAAACATCTTCAAGATCTTGTGCTTGATGGTGGTTTCTTGGACTTCACACCCAAAGCACGAGCAACAAAAGAAAATAAAAGATAAATGGGACTGCCTCAAAATTAAATAATTTTGTTCTTCAAAGGACTTAGTGAAGAAAGTGAAAAGGCAACCTATTCAAAGGGGAAAAAATCTTTGGAAACCATGTATCTGAAAAGAGATTGATCTCCATGTTATAAAAAGAGATCACACAACTTAATGACAAAACGACAAGCAACCCCATTAAAAATGGGCAAAAAAAAATTGAACATTTTTCTGAAGTACAACTACAAATGCCAAAAGGCTCATGAAAAGATGTTCAACATCGTTAGATATTAGGTAAATTCAGATCAAAACTACAATGAGAAATCATCTCATGCCATACAGAATGGGCATTATTAAGAGAACAGAAAACTCAAGTGCTGGAGAGGATGTGGAAAAATAGGAATACTTCTTCACTTTTTGTGGGAGTGTAAAATGTAACCTCCGTGGAAGACAATCTGGTGGTTCCTCAGGAAACTATTAATAAATATAGAACTTCCATATTATCCAGAAACCCCAATACTAAGAATATATTCAGAAGAAATGAAAGCAAGGATGCAAATAGATATTTGCACACTGATGTTCATAGAAGCATTATTTACAATTGCTAAAACTTGGAAACAACATAAGTGTCTGTCAACCAATGAATGGATAAACAAAATGTGGCATATTCAAACAATGGAATATTACTCAGCTGTAAGAAGAAATCAGTTGGCAAAGCTCATGACAGCATGGAAGAGTGTTGAGGGTATTATGCTGACTGAAAAAGCCAGACACAAAAGGATGAATATTGTATGGTTTCACTGACAGGAACTAAATAAAATCAGTAGACTTTTGGAGTGGGGCTATGAAGTGTAGGTTGGTGGGAGTCAGAATGCGAAATGAGAAAGTGAGGGAGATGCTGGATGTATGCAGAATGTTTACTAAGATCAAATGTAAATATGTGGTAATGATTGGACTTGATAACACATTTTACTATATATATCAAACACAGCTTGATGAATGGATGTGATTGTGGCTGAAATAAGTAGTCTAGGAAGATTAGTTGGACAGCTGGAGAATAAATTTGGGAATGTATAACAATGATTTTGGAAGTAAATGAAGATTTTGGCTAATAATATAAGTACAGGAATGTTCTAATACAGTGTGTTAATAATGTGGTGATACATATAGCTAATGTAATTTATGGACTATAGTCAACAAAAAAAATTGTAATAAAAATGTAACAAAAAGTGCATGTGAAGTGGAATAGTTACCATTTTATGTGGACTTTGATAAGTAAAAGATCTATACCATCTGTATTAGTCAGCCAAAAGGTGTGCTGATGCAAAATACCAGAAATCGGTTGGTTTTTATAAAGGGTGTTTATTTGGGGTAGAAGTTCAGAGTTACCAGGCCATAAAGCATAAGTTTCTTCCCTCACCAAAGTCCATTGCCATGTGTTAGAGCAAGGCAGTGCCAACATTTGGCAAGGTTCAGGATTCTTGGGTTCCTATCTTCCCAGGGCTGTTTCTCTCTGGGCTCAGCTCCTCTGTTTCCTCTGCAAGGTCAACTGTAGATTATGAGGCTCTCTAGACTTTGCCTCTTTCCACAAGGCCAGCTGTGAACTGTCAGGTGAACGACTTGTCTCTTTTCCGGAGGCCTTCCCTCCTTCCTCATCAGAACTCCAACATAAAAACTCCAACTCAAAACCCTCCAACTCTGTCATTTGCTATGTCTTTTATATTTGAGACCCTACCCACCAAGGATCAGGGCTCAACACCCTAAGGACATGGCCCAATCAAAGCCCTAATCATAACTTAATCATGCCCAGAAGAATGACCAGTTTACAAGCATAATCCAATATATATTTTTGGAATTCATAACTATATCAAACTGCCAAACTGCTAAACATCTATTCTATGAACCCTAAAATAAACAATAAAATAATAATAAAAAAATAAAATTTTTAAAGCAACATTAAAAAAATATCATGGAGTCATAAGAAAGGATTAGTTAATCAAAAATAAAATAGGAAAAAAAGAAATGGAAAAAAAGACCTATAGGACAAATAGAAAGCAAGATGATGAATTTAAACCAAATTTTATCAGCAACAACACAAAACATAAACAATCCATATAGTCAATTAAAAAGACAATGATTGTCAAATCAGATTTAAAAAGTGTGCCCTAACTATAGGTTGCCTACATATACAATTTAAACAAAAGGTCACAAATAGGTTTTAAAAACACTGGGGAATTTATACCATATTAATAATAGTTAATGGAAAGCTGGAGTGGCTATATTAATATTAGACTAAATTGAATTCTGAGAAGGAATATTTAAGGGATAATTATGATATTTCATAATAATAAAGTGGTATATTAATACATAATAATACTAGATCTACATGCTTCTAATAACAGAGCTTCAAAAAACATGAAAAAAACTGATAGAGCTGCAATGTTAAATAGATATCCAAAACTACACGGAAATTCCAATACCCCTCTCTTGATAATAAAGAGACAACAGTCAGCAACTCAGCATTTTTAGAAGAGTTGTTCAGCATTATTAACCAATTTGACCTAACTAATATTTATAAAACAACTCAACACCAGTAGAATGCATATTCTGTTTGTAACTGCACATAGAACATTTCCTTCAGTAGCCCAAATTCTGGTACATAAAACAAGTCTTAGTAAACTTCATATGTTTTCATTCATTATGGATATTATTCTTTGACTAGAGTGGAATTAGAAGTCAATTACCAAAGATTTCTATAAATTATTCAAGCATTTGTAAACCAAATAACCCATTTAAAATAACCAGTGTATCAACAAAAAAAGGATCAATGGGGAAACTAGAAATTATTTTTATCTGAATGAATATTAAACACAGCATATAAAAAGTGTGGGATGTCACTAAAGCAGTAAAGGGAAATGTACTGTAATAAATCCATACATTATAATAAAAGTCTGAAATTAATTACTGTGCTTGCACTTAAAAAAAACTAGGTAAAGAGCAAACAAAACACACATTAAACAGAAGAAAGGAAGCAATAACTAGAGGTGGGAAAATGACACCAAAACAAAACAAAAAAATATTGCTCAATGCAAACAAATGAAGATCATTGAAAAGACAGATAAAATTAATAAATTCTAGCCAAACTGTTCAGAAAAAATGAGAATTGCCAGGCTCATGAAGGAAAAGAGCAACTCCACTACAGATTTTACAAATATGAAAAGAATATCAGGAATATTATAAAAAAATATATGTCAATAAATATAGCCCCTGAGTTGCAATGTGTATATCCTTAAAAAAAAAAAAAAAAAAAAAAAGCATACTATCAAAGCTCATTGAAATATAAAATCATAGTAGCCTTATATCTAATAAAAGAAATAAAAATCGTATTTAAAATCTTTGAAACAAACATACACATAAAAATGTACTTTCATCACAGAATATTAAAATACAAAATTCTTTGAGGCATATAAGGAAATAATGTCAGCTTTACAAAACTCTTCCACAAAAGAGAATAGAACACATCTGTTGCAGCTGGGCAGTTTGATGTAATTATGAATTCCAAAAATATAATTGGATCATGCTTGTAAACTGATCTGTTAATCTGGGCATGATTAAGTTATGATTAGGGCGTTGACAGGGCCACATCAGTAGGGCATTGAGCCCCACCCCTTTGGTGGGTGGGGAATTGAGTATAAAAGGCAAGGCAAGAACAGAGTTGAAACAGTTTTTGAGGCACCAATTTGATGTTGGAGAAAAGGCCCCAGAAGAAGAGAAGTGAACCATTCGCCTGATAGTCTACAGCTGACCTCGTGGAGGAACCAGAAGAGCTAAGCCCGGAGAAAAATGCAGCCCTGGGAAGAGAGGAACACAAGAAGCCTGAACCCTGGCAAACTTCGACAGCTGTCTTGCTCCAACACGTGGCAACGAACTTTGGTGAGAAGAAACTTAACGCTTTATGGCCTGGTATCTGTGGACTTCTACCCCAAATAAATACCCTTTATAAAGATCAACCCAATTTTGGTATTTCACATTAGCACCCCTTTGGCTGAGTAATACAACATCTCAACTTTGTTTACTATAATAGCTTTACTCTGACACCTAAAGTGTATGAACACATTTTCTAGGAAATAAACAAGAAAGAGTAGCCTCATGAAAATAGATATAAAACATTTTAAACAATATTTTAGCAAATTCAATCTACTAATATGTGAAACTGAAAATACTTCATGAACAATATGGGTTTATTTTTAGAATATAATTTTAGTTTAGCATTCATACATCTATTAATGTCATCCTTTATATTAGCAAGTTTTAAAAAGATGACCATAGACAATTTCAATGCACACAGAAAAATCAAAATGCAGTGTACAATATTCATTAATGTTAATAATTTTCACCAAACTAATATTAAAATAAAATTCCCTCTAGAAAAATTTAAACACACACACACATCCACAAATAGAATTTCCTCAATATGAAAAGGGCATCCACAGAAAACCTGAACTAACTCATACATAATAATGAAACTTTAAATATTTCCCAAATAAAACAAAAACATACAAGTATGCATGTACACTCTCAAATATATGCAAACACATTTACTATATATACATACACATGCACATATAATAGATGATAGATGGATAGATAGATGGAGAGATGATATAAGATAGATGATAGATGATAGATAGATGATAGATAGATAGATAGATAGATAGATAGATAGATAGATAGATAGATAGATAGATGATAGAGACAGACAGACAGACAATAGAAAGCTGAAGGAAAGAGGAAAATATATTTAAACCTTTCAGTGTTAAGTATCTAGATGATAATTGTATTATTCATAAAGCTTTTTTCTTTGTTATATATGTATTAAAACAAAATATGTTGAAACTCATTTGGAACTCACATTTCAAAACAATGTCCCATGAGGGTCCTTTTGCCTACACATGGTACAGGCTGTCACAGTTAACATATATAACAGGTACTGGGCTTAGATATGTATGTGCATGTACATGCAATATACGTATTGATAAAGATGTCAATTTATGTCTATCAATCTGTCATCAATTATATGGACATGTGAATGCATATATATAAATATGTATATGTTTGTGAGTGTGTGTGTCTTGTTTTGTTTTCTGTGTTTTTTTTTTAAGATTTTTTTTATTGGAAAAGTTTACAAAACTACCTGCATAAAATGCAGGATTCCCATATACCATACTATGCATAATTTGAAGTTATATTATTCATACTGGATTTGTATACTGAAAAATTTTATGGTTATACTCCATAAAAGGTGTCGGCTATGCTGATGTCAGAATAGTTTCTTGGTAGATCTGGGTGGAAAAATACAATCAAACATTGCTGAATGAATTTATTTAGCAGGGATCACAGACTGCCCTCACTGATATGCCACAATATTTAGTTATTCCTCATGACCTAGGTGGTCTCAGTGGTGGGCCATTTGGGTATGATAGTATTCATCAAGATGGACTCCAGGCTACAAACATCCATGTACCTTTTCTCAGACTCCTGGCTCTCAGTGACCTTGGTTATTCAACAACAGTGGGACGCAAAATGTTAGTAAATTTCATTGTAGAAGAAAATTTTTATACAACACGGCTATCTTTCTTTGTTGTATTCATCATTAATGAACTCCATTCGTTGGCCAATGCCCTGTGACCACCATGGCCAAGGATACTAGCTAAGTCTCCTCAAACATAGTGGTACTAGACTAATTACAGAAAAAAAAAAAGTTGTCTATAAAGGAAAGAGCAACTTATTGGTGGTGTGATTTTGCTGGGAAGAGAAACTATTTGAGTTAGAGTCCAGGTAATTATGGAGTAGTAAAGGAACTCAGAAACAGAGTAGCTTCATAAAAAGAACAGTATCATTCTTGAAAATAATATACAGAATTTAGGTGACAAGAATTTGTGGGTGGGTCTGATCCACAAGGAAATTCTAGGGCCTAGGGTTCTTCTAGGTGTTATTCTGCTGTCTCCCAATATGTAGATCTCTATTGCAGGGCTGAAAGAATATGGAGAATATTTATTCATGTGGAAGTTTATATAAGAAGTAATTCAATTTCATTAATAGTTTTAGGATTATTCAGGTTATCCATGCCTTCTAGTGTGAGAATTCTTAAGAAATTATATAATTCTTATAAATCATCAAAGTTTTCAGCAAAAGGTTTTTTATTATATCTTCTTAATATTCTTTGCTTGTTTGCAGAGACTATTGTTATATCCTTTCATTCATTCCTTGTATTGGTAATTTATTTCTTTACTGTATTCAGTGGTTTCTATAGCAATTATCTGAGTTGATATATGCAAAACATTTATATAATTGTCCGGTACCTAATAAGCTGCAAAAAAGGTAGCACTTTGCTATTAAATTTAACTCATTCATGGAGTTACTATACATTCAATAAATATTTTCTGTTTAAATTACACATTCCAGATACGATGTTTTGCACTGGTGATAAATTGTAAGGGCAAATATAAGTGCGTAAATGAAAGTTAAAGTGCCATAATAGTGGTAGCTTTGGACAGTAATCAGATATCACAACAAATATTAATTGATAACTGTTTTAAGTGACATGAAAGAGAAGCCTCATCAGAGATCAGGGTCAAGAAAACTTTCCTTCAGGAAAAGAAAATTGGGAAGAGTTATGAAGATTGAAGTCTTATTTACCTGAGAGTTAAATATAATTTTATTTCATATTTATCTGAACAAATAGCAAATCAAGGAATAATGCTTAATCTAAACATTTGGTTTCTAATTTTAGGAAATAAAAAGGTGGGGGTTAATGGAATCTCATACATGTTAACTTGACATACATTTTTGTCTTGTTGAATGAATTATTGGCCAGATAATTTTAGGCATAAGTGAGTGCACCTTCATTTGTAAGGTTCAACTTTTACTTTCCCAAAGAAAGATCTTTTTTTGTGTGTGAATTTGAAAGAGCAACTAAACCAATAAATCAGGGAACAGCTTGACTGAAACTTTGCCTCAACAATTTTGAAACCCTGATTTAAAGACTAGAAGCATAAAAAATGATACTGGAATGCTCAGAATTGTAAATTTTATAAGAGATATCTATTAAAATGTGGTTATGAAATAGTTTATTCAATTTTCTAGAAAAATACCTTAGAAGTTCATTATAAAAAAGAGATCAATTTTTTCTTTATAAGACAAAATGTTGCCTACATTAAGGTCAGTGTTGTGTTTCTCAATTTTTTTTTTTAAATTTAAGCATTTATATTCATAGACATATTTTTAGAGCAGAAATTTGTTTACAGAAATTTCACAGAAAATACAGGTTACTCCCATATATTCTCTCTCCCCATCTAAAGAGTCTCTGCTATTATTAATATATTAAATCAGTATGGTATGTTTGTTACAATTGGTGAAACAATATTGATAAATAATTATTAAAGTGCATATTTTACATTAGTGTTCAATCTTCATGTTGTATGTTTCATGGGTTTTGAAAAATGCTAATATATTGAATTCACCAAAACAATATCCTATACAACAGATTCAAAGCTCTAAATATTCCTTGTGCTCTAGCTATTTATCCCTCCTAAACTTGTTTCCCCTGGCAATCACTTATCTTTTACTGTCTATAGTTTTTCTTCTTCACAATATTATATGATTGGACTCATACAGTTTTTTAATTTTAAGACTGGCTTCTTTCACTTAGAAATATAAATTTAAGGTGCTTTTATGTTTTTTGCAGCTTGATAGTTCATTTTTTCATAAATAAAAAAATAAATACACCATTGTTCAATATACCATGGTTTAATTATCTATTCAACTATTGAAGGACATTTTGATTGCTGCCCAAATATTTTGACATTTTCCAGTTTTCTTCATGTTATTTGTTACTTGTTTGATTTCACTCTGATCTGAGTGTATACTTTGTTTGATTTCTATTCAATTACTTTTGTGGAATGTGCTTTATGGCCCAGGATATGGTCTATCATGGTGAATGTTCCAACTAGCTTCAAAAGTATGTGTTGTCTGTTTAGATGAAGTATTCTATAAATATCAATCACATCCATTTGATTGATTATTCTATTAAGTTCAACTATAAATTACTGACTTTCTTCTGTCTGGATCTGTCAATAATTGATAGAAGGGTGCTGATCTCCAACTGTTATAGCAGATTTATCTATTTGTCCTTGCAGTACTATCTGTTTTTGCTCCACATATTCTGACCCTCTGTTGATAGGTGTATATACATATAGGATTAATTATATCTTCTTGGAGAACTGACCATGTTATCATTTTATAATGCCCCACTTTATCCTTCATAATTTTCTTTGTCCTGAAATATGCTTTATCTGAAATTAATATTGCTACTCCAGACCTTTGATTAGTTTTAGCATGGTATATCATTTGATAGCCCTTTAGTTTGAATTTACCTATGTTTGTCAATTTAAAATAGGTTCTTAATAGACAGCTATAGTGATAGTCTATATCTTTTAATTGGTGTGTTTAATCTATTCCATTCACATTTAAAATGATTCTTGATATTGTGGATTAATATTGTTTTAACTTCCTGACAGCTCAAAGTATATACGGTGAAATGTGTTGACTTTTAAAATTGGAATTTATTAGCTTATATGCTTATAATTTTAAGGCTGAGAATAATGTCCAAATCAGTCATCATGAGCCCATGCTTTCTTCGTGAAGCCTGGCTACCAGCAATGCTCAACATCTCTGTCACATGGCAAGGCACATGGAGTCATCTGCTGGTCTCTCTCTTCACTTCTGGTTGTGTTGCATTCAGCTTCTTGCTTTCCTGGCTTTCTCTCCCTGTATTCATCCCATTACATAGAAATTGAATAAGAAAATTAAGACCCAACCTGGGCCACACTTTAACAAATAACCTCATGAAAACCTACTTAAAATAGATTCACACTCACGGGAATGGATTAGCTTTAAAATTATGATTTTCTGGGGTATATACAATTCCAAACCACCAGAAATATCTATCACATTTATAATGGTTTCTATTCCTTGTCCCTTTTCTTTGGTTAATTTTTTGTGCCTTGCTCTTTACTTAATTCCCTGATTTTAAGTGAACATTTTATATGATTCCATTTTTCTCTCCTTTCTTAGCCTATCAAGTGAGCTTATATTTAATTTTTTAGTTGTTGCTTTTTGAGATTGAATCATGTTACCCACAGAAGGTATATTCAGGTTCAACCCTGGTCATGTGGCTGTGGAAAGCTTGTAATAATATTTCTTCAAGAGAATTAACAACTGACCACAATGAATAAGGTTTTGGCTTTAAACCAGATTTCTGGAGTCTTTTATAAACTGAGTGAAAGGCAGATAGAGAATTCAAAAGCTGGAAGTCAATAGAACTAAAAAGAGAGAGGAGAAGATACCTCCCTGTGCATTGTCAAGTCATGAGAAATCCAAGGAACCCAAAAGATTGCCAACCAGCCAGTAGATACTGACCCCAGGAGGAAGCAAGCCTTCTATTGCTCTGAAATCATGAGCCAATAATTTTCTGTTTTAAACCAACCCATTGTATGGTATTTTTTATACACCAAGGAAACTAAAAGTTGCCCCAATGTTGGTAATGTACATTTACAATAAATATGTCCATTTCAAAACAGTGCTATAATTCTTCACATGTAATTCTGGTACCATAAAACAGCAATCTCAATTCTCTTCCTCCAGTCATTCTAGCATTGCTGCCATTCATTTCATTTATCCTTAAGCTATAATCATCAACTGTATTGGTAATATGATTATTTGGAACAAACTATATCTGTTAGATGAGTTTAAATAATAAAAATAAAAATATATTATTTTATTCCTTCTCCAATATAAACCTGAGATTTTTATCTATATAATTTTCCATCTCTCTGAAGCACTTCTTTTAACATTTCTTGCAAAGCAGGTCTATTGGTAACAAATTCCCTCAATTTTCATTTGTCTGAAAAAGTCTATTTCTCTTACATTTTGAAAGATAATTTTGCTGAATATACAAATTCTTAGTGATTATATGATTAAACTTTCTAAAGATTCAACACCACTCTCTGCTCACAAGGTTTGAGGATAAGTCTGATATAATTTTTAACCTTTACTTCTATACATAAGTTGATTTTTTTAATTTTAGCTATTTTCAAGATTTTCTCTTTGTGTCTGATTTCCTTCAGTTATAATAGATTCCTAGATGTAGATTTTTTAAATACATATTTATCCTTCGTGCTGTTCTTTGGGTTTCTTGGATGTTGTTTGGTACCTATCAATAATTTTCAAAATTCTATTAATACTAATATTTCCTCTAGACACTTCTTTCTTCTCATCTTCCCTGTTATGGATATGCAAACCTTTAATAATTGCCCCACAGTTCTTGGATATTCTGTTCCATCTTTAAGTCTCTTTCTCTTTGCTCTTTAATTTACAAAGTTTCTATTGACATATCTTCAAGGTCACTGGAACTTTCCTTGAGATGTCCAATCATCTGATATATCCATCAAAGGCATTTTCTATTTCTGTTACAATGTTTTTGATGTCCTGCATTTCCTCTTGATTCTGTCTTAGTCTCCAGCTCTCTGCTTACTTTTCCCCTCTGTGTTTTTTCCTAACTTTTCATTATAGTAACATTTATACAAATCAAAACATTACATTTTTACCACTATCAAGTGTCCAATTCAGCTGTATTAATACATTATTTATTGTGCTGCCATCATTATAATCCATTACTCAAACTTTTTTTACCCCCCCAAAACACTACATCAATCAATTAATAACTCCTCATTTCCTTCACAACTCAGCCACTGTTAATATGCAATTTGTGATTTTGCTTGTTCTAGGTATTTCATATAAATATATATTTTTTTCTCTCAGGCTTATTTCACTCAAATTCATCCTTACAGTATTATAGCATGTATTAGATCTTCATTCTTGAAGACGTGGGAAAAGAAGGATTCTTATCAGATTCTTGACCTCAGGAAGAGGCTTTCAGTCTTTCACTATTAAGTATAATGATAGCTGTGGGATTTCTGTATATGCCTTTATCATGTTGAGGAAGTTCCCTCCTATCCTTATTTTACCAAGTGATATAATCATGAAATTGCATTGGATTTGGACAAATTTCTTTTCTACATCAATTGATATGATAATGTACTATTTCTTCATATATTAATGTGGTGTCATACATTGATTTTTTTTCTTATATTGAACCTCCCTTCCATTCCTGGGACAAATCCCAGCTGGTCATGTTGTGTAAACCTGTTAGTATTTATTAGATTGATTTTTTTTTGCTGTGGTCATAGGTAAATTTTTTTTTTATTGTGGGTAAAAATCAAAATTTTCACAATATATACCAACATTTGCAAAATGATATATAAATATATATGCATATATGTCCATTTGCTTAAAAAAATGTCATTTATGTATATATATAAATATATTTTAAGAGGTGCTTAGATACCCAAAATATTACACGGGACCCACTGGGATTCACATGTTGCCCACCTCCCACACCTCCCACCATATCCCACACAAACATCTCCCACAAGTGTGCCCACCACCCTCAATGGACTTACACATCCTGGGGCCTTGACACCACCAACCATAGACCACAGTTCACACCGTAGACCACACTCTCTCCCACACAGTTCTGAGTGGTGTCTTGATGGTATTCTGTTGTTCACATATGGTGATTCTAGCAATGGAAGAAATTATAAAAATGAGGTGGAGCCAGTGGCCACTAGACACTTTTGGAGCAGGGAGGGGATGAGCAGTTGAAATATTAGATTGATTTTTATAGAATTTTTTGGTGATTTTTTATCTATATGATGGAGGAATTTTATACATATTTTACATATAAGTATGTACGTAATTTTCTGTGCCATTTCTCTGTCTCAGTTGAATCCCAGATTAGGGAACCTAGACATGGTCTCTGAGTCAGAGTTCCACAGAACCAGTTGGGGCTGAAGTACAAAGACACCCAATATGTTAATTAAGGTGAACCGGTAATCAGGTTTCAGGGATCCTCATTTGCATGTGGGTCATAGGACTACCATGCTGAGCCTAAGGGGGGGATGGGCCCTGGACAAACTTGTCCTTTGGCTCTCCTAAATTTCTTAGTTTTTTTTTTTACTTTGTTTCCTGATTTCATGTAGTTATTTGTTCAGTCATCATCTAACCTTGATTGTTTTCCACCATTTGGTGGAAAGGTGTCACTTAATTCTGACAAATTCTATCCATTTTTTTCACTGTTTCTCAGGGGCCAGTCAAATGTGCCTTACTTCACAGTCTTGCTCATGTCACCTTCTACCCATCAGTTTGAGCATGCTGTTCACTCTTTCTTCTAGAGCTGTTACCATACTAATCATAGTCACTTTAAATTACTGTTCTGGTATTTCCAACATCTGTAAAATTTGAGTGTGGTTCTGATGTTGTTATGGTCTTTACACTGGTAATTTTTTTTTTTTTTTTTTTTGCTTTTTACCGTGACTTGTGATTTGTTGTTGAAAGCCAGGTGTGATGTATCAGTTAAATGTAACTAAAGTAAATAGACTTTTAGCATGAGGTGTTAGGTTCATGTGGTAACAAGTTAGGATTTGTTAATTGCTTCTTGTAGCTATAGGTTTCAGTGGCTAAAATTCCTTCTGTTGATCCTGTTTTTTCTCCTTGTTGTTGGGTTTCTTTAGGGATTGCTCTTTAAATTGTCTGAGCCTTGCACTTCTTAACCTTCTAACTCATTATTATATGCAGTAATGTTCTTAATGTGGTAGTAAGATATAGGAAGAGGGAGATGTTCTATAATCCTATGATAAAGTCTCACAAATGTTTATTAACATTCCCCCCTCCCCCTAGGTGATTCAGTGGGCTCATAGGGGCCTGGAATTGGGTATCTCTCTTTCTCTAGGGAAGTTAGGATATAGTAAATCCAGGTTGGTTAGACTCTGATATAATAGTATTCATTAAGGACAGGCATTTGTTAAGGAGAACAAATTGCTTTGGGAATATTTTAAATGGTTATTTTCCCCTTACTCCTAACAGTGGCACAAAGAAATTTTTCTGCTATCTACAGAGTAACTGTTGGGACTCCTGGAGGTAAAAATCAAGAAAGTGTCTGGGTCTCCTAAGGCTGGGTCTCTGGGTGTTTTTTTATTTCTCAAAGTAGTTCACACTCAATCTTCAGCAATTAGATCAAGTTTTAAATTGTTATTAAATGGAAATTTAATATTTCCCTTTTAAGTACCACTATTTGGGCCTGGTTCCAGGAAAGTTTCAACTCCTGCTGAAAATAACTTGGACCAACAAAAGTACAGCAGAATAAATAAGGCAGAATCAGGATAACTTGAAATGAGAAACTTTCCATTATGTGCCTCACTCACTAGCAGTAAATTTGAGGATCAATAACAAATGCAAAGTAATTTCTCATAAATAGGGGATAAAGATAGAGATGTAAACTGATCCCAATATCTGAGCATCACAGGACCCCTCAAATAAGGACAACATATTCAGATCACAGAGCATCTACATCCTGTAGCCAGTTGTGGGTCCTTCACTAAAAGTTATATATATTTTTTGTCTTAACTGATTCTTAAGTACATTCTAAATATTATAATGTAGTCTTAGTATATTTTGAGGAGTTTCAGAATATATCTAATCAATACATGCAATTGGAAATTGGAAAGGAGTAAATTAATAAAATAATAAAAATATATGGTGTTGAGGCAAAGAATGCAAAAGACATGCTCAGACCTGGATGGGTCTGTATATGGAAGGTACAGGAAGTGAATAACCATAGGTAAATCCTTCCCAGAGATTTCAGAGGGGAAATTAACTTCATAATAAGTGCAATGGAATTACTATGAAAAATATGAGAATATATGAAGACATCAAATTGTGGACACACGAACACTAATTATAATAAGTAAAAATCAAGTTACACAATGACTAACAACAACAATGCATGTATATAAATGAATATTAATATGGATATGTTCAAATCTAGTCATAGGCATATTGATGACAAAGTTTGTCTACATTTATAAAATGTTGCACAGGAAGGCGAATTTGTGATTTATTTTGGAACATTCTAAGATATATTAGCTAAAAACAAGCAATTTTCATCTTTATTTCTCTCCATAAATATGCAGACTTATCCCATTATCCTTTTCAATTTGACTCAATGCAAAAATGTACTTTATTTTTGAAGCAATGTTTCTCAAACACTTTTTTCATTGCCTCTTTTACATCTATGTTCCTCAAACTATAGGTGATGGGATTCAGCATGGAAATCACAATAGTGTAAAATATAGACACTATCATATCATGATCCAAAGCATAGCTGGAACTTGGCTTCACATACATGAAGAGGATTGTCCCATGAAAAATTGACACTCGAGTTAGGTGAGAGCCATAGGTGGAAAAGACTTTTTGCCTTCCTTCAGAAGAATGCATCTTCAGAATGCCCAAGAGAATGAAACCATAGGAGATGAAGACAATTAGCATAGTGGTTATCTCAATAGAGCCCACAACATAGAAGAGTAGAAGCTGGTTGATATGAGTGTCAGAACAAGAAATAGCAAGGAGTGCAGGTATGTCACAAAAAACATGTCTTATTTCATTGGATGCACAGAAGGATAGGCTTAAAGTGGACACTGTGTGTAACATAGTATGTAAAATGCCACCAACATAGGAAGAAATGATTAGTGGTGCATAGACTTGGGGTGACATGTTAACAGGATACAGCAGTGGGTTGTAAATAGCTACATAGCAATCATAAGCCATTGCAGCCAAGAGAAAATATTCTGTGGTCCCCAAAGTAACATCTAGAAACATCTATGTTGCACATCCAAGAATTGAAATAGCTTTACTCTCTGCCAAGAAATTGACCATCATTTTGGGGGTAACAACTGAAGAATAGCAGGCATCCAAGAACCACAAGACACTCAGAAAATAGTACATGGGATTGTGAAACCAGGAATCCTCAATGACCAAAGAAACCAGTCCCAAATTTCCTATCAGAGTAAAACATGTCTTTTCACTCCTATCAGAGTAAAAAGATTGATTGCTAGAAATAGGAAAAACAGGGAGACTTTCAGCTTAATGTTATCTGTGATGCCGATCAATATAAACATGGTAACAACTGAAGAATAGCAGGCATCCAAGAACGACAATACACTCAGAAAATAGTACATGGGATTGTGAAGCCAGGAATCCTCAATGACCAAAGAAACCAGTCCCAAATTTCCTATCAGAGTAAAACATGTCTTTTTACTCCTATAAGAGTAAAAAGATAGATTGCTAGAAATAGGAAAAACAGGGAGACTTTCAGCTTAATGTTATCTGTGATGCTGATCAATATAAACATGGTAACTTCAGTCACATTTTTCAACTGAATATTGTATGGCACCAAATCTGACATCTTGCTTTATATTTATAGGTCTGCAAGGCAATGTCTGGTGAAATAATTTCCCCCAATTACATACAAATGTCTGGTTCTTAGATGAACATATCATAACCTAGGGAGTTATAGCACAGAC
This sequence comes from Tolypeutes matacus, assembly GCA_026826555.1. NCBI lineage: Eukaryota > Metazoa > Chordata > Mammalia > Cingulata > Chlamyphoridae > Tolypeutes > Tolypeutes matacus. The sequence continues at coordinate 1,020,351 of JAKSZT010034045.1, read as the reverse complement.
AATGATGAAGAAATTGGGCCCAATTGGATGCCTTTTCCTGTATAAATAAAATGAAGACATGGTTTCATTCATTTGTTGCCTAAATTTGTCATGTTAAAAAGAAAACAAATTAATTTAATGGATTTATTTTCTGTTAAATATTCTACTCCTTTCCTTATATTACATCATCGTAAAATTAACAACAAGCAATGAATAGCAAGATATTTTGTAATATGTTAAAGTGGAATGTAACATCTTAGTACCAGTTTGAACTTTCATACAATGTGCATGAAACACTTTTTCTTAATGATGATATTTATAAATGGGAGCAGCCCCATTTACCTCACAAGTTTGTGTTAAATTGAAATGAGAAAAACAGGGTGAAAAATATGTAATTTCAACTGTTCCCAGATGATTCACACTAGGATAAATTAGACTTACATTTCAATTTGTCTCACAGGATAGCCTTTTCACACCAAACTCTTTTATGTGTTCTTTTCTGGCAATGATCCTGTTCAATTAGGTCTTCTGGAATAGTTGTGAACAAGAGAACAAAAGTTTCCTGGAAGTATATGAAACCTGTATGCCATAAAAAACAGTACAGTCTCTTTTTTCTTCTTTTTTTTCAATTTTCTTTCTTAAAAACATTTCACTAATTATCCATTTTTGCCTTTTCAAATTATTGTAACATTGTAATTGTTTTGGACATGGTAAAAATAAGTGTGCAAGATGTTTCTCTATGTAATTGTTTATTATTACTGCAAAATCCTCAGATGGATTTTCCAGACATATTTCTATCAAAAAGATGTATGGCCATAACTTTAAAATGTTTGTATTGCTAATGCAGTTTCTAAAATAACTATAAATAATATCATCAAATAATCAGTAATAAATTTATTGTAAAAGCTATCATTATTGTTTTCCTACAATATAGTGTTTTATTTGGGTATTTTTTCCATATGCCATCAGACTCTTTCTTTTATGGAGTATGAAGAAAGTAAAGTGCAAGACCAAAAAGAAATGTTTAAATGCAAAAATGCAAAAAGCAAAAACAAAAACATTAAAAAGGTACTTCCATGAGAACTGACTGACGCAGTGATTGAAATACAATGCTGCATCCAACATCTTTATTTTTTTTTTTCTTTTTTTATTATGGGTAAAAATCAAAATTCTCACAATACATACAAACATTTGTAAAATGATATATAAATATATATGCATATATGTGTATTTGCTTACAAAAATGTTATTTATATATATATATATATATATATATATATACATATATTTTAAGAGGTGCTTAGATTACCTAAAATATTACACGGAACCCACTGGGATTCCCACGTAGCCCACCTCCCACACCTCCCACCACATCCCACACAAACATCTCCCACAGTGTGGCCCACCAACCTCAATGAACCTACATCCTGGAGCCTTGCCACAAACCATAGACCACAGTTCACACTGTAGACATTAGATTTCAGTAGAGTGGCATTTGTTTTGACTTCATTATGATATAGACTAAAATGCTTCATCCATTCTTAAGTAATTGGCAAGTATGTTTTCCAGGGTTTAACAGATCAAAATATCTGCCATGCTTTGGGCTGGGCTGCATTCAATTACAAATGATTTATATTCATGATACGAAAGACCAAACAGTTTTGCCATAGTGAGATTCCTTACATTAAAAAGAACATGAGTGCAGGGACAGTGTCTGTCAAAAGAGGAGGAACCACTGATGTGTTCTTTTTATTGATGACACCCTTGTGAGTCTCTGCTCTTGTAACTGAGACTTAGCCTGCAGTTGTGGGGTGCCTAAGGGTTGCCACCTGGGAGCCTCCTTGTTGCTCAAATGTGGCCTCTCTCTAAGCCAAACTCAGCATATGATTGCATTACCTTACCCCCAACATGGGACATAACTCCCAGGGATGAGCCTCCCTGGCAACAAGGGATTAATACCAAGTGCCAACTGACAACACAACTGGAAAAAGACCTTGAATTAAAGGGGGAAAAGGTAAAGACAAATGAGTTCACGTGGCTAAGAGACTTCAAAGAGAGTCGGGAGGTCATCCCAGAGGTAACTCTTACGCACACCTCAGTAGGAGCTCATAAAACATCTAAGTGCCTATCACCCCACACAGAGGGGCTCCTGAGAGCTCTGGAGACACCCAGGTCCTATATAAGTGGGGATAGACCCAGAGACTGATGCCTTATCAGTGTGCTCTATTTTGGAATCTGTGCTCCTGAGAGTGACAGAATTGGACTCAAATAAGTCCTCCCTACACATGGTTCATCAGTCCCTTCTATTCAAACCTATATGTGATGCTGAAGGTTTTAGGTATACTTCCAGAGACTGGAGCCTCTGGCCTACCTATGTGCCAGGTGTGCATGGAATCTTGGTGGAGCTGCAACTCCTACTCTACAGCTCAATGGACTCATCCAAGTCACCTGGCGAGGAGACAACGATGGGCAATAGCCATCCCAGGGAATGGAGAGGGCCTGCATCTGCAGGCAGGATCATCCCACCCACTATATCCATGGGATATAAGCCCTCTCTCACTTGGAGGTGGAGTGGACATCACCATCCCAGTCCCCTCAGGATTGGGGGAAGAACTATGGACTAGAATGGACTTGATGGTATTCTGTTGTTCACATATGGTGATTCTAGCAATAGAAGAAATTATAACAATGAGGTGGAGCCAGTGGCCACTAGACACGTTTGGGGCAGGGAGGGGACGAGGAGTTGAAATACAGGAGCTTTTTGGGATTTGGAGGTTGTCCTGAGTACCTTTGTGGCAACGGATGTAGGCCATTTTAAATCAGCACACACCACTCAGAACTGTGTGGGAGAGAGTGTTGTCTACGGTGTGAACTGTGGTCTATGGTTGGTGGCAAGGCCCCCGGATGTGTAAGTCCATTGCGGGTGGTGGGCCACACTTGTGGGAGATGTTTGTGTGGGATGTGGTGGGCAGTGTGGGAGGTGGGCAACATGGGAATCCCAGTGGGTTCAGTGTAATATTTTGGGTATCTAAGCACCTCTTAAAATATATTTATATATATACTTAAATAACATTTTTGTAAGCAAATGCACATATATGCATATATATTTATTTATCATTTTGCAAATGTTGGTATGTATTGTGAAAATTTTGATTTTTACCCACAATAAAAAATAAAATAATAATAAAAAAAAGAACATGAGGAAACCAGCTTAAAACTAAAGCTGGAAAAAGAAGAAAGCCATTTGTCATTATTTGCCAAGAAAGGTAATCACAGATCCCATGTGGAATATGATTAAAAAGTGTAAGTAGCAACATAAATATGTGGCCAGAGAACAAAAAAATACTCATTTAATCCTAAAGAATTCAAGTGCAATATATATATATATGGTAATTTCTGATATCTGTGCAAATCCTGACACATTACCTATTACTTACCCAGAAATCACACACACATACACTTGTGCACACATAAAAATATAATAATTTCCAATGTACTTTGAATAGCTATATTAATAAAAACATATAAATTTTTTAATAATATAAATATGTACCAATATGTTGTGCATCATATATATTTCTATTAACAACAATCCTTATTTGCTCTTTCAACTCCACATTCATATCTCTTCTCTTTCTCTCTTTCTCTCCCATAATTCTATAGTTAAAAGAAATAAAAAATATTCAAGTAAGTTTTGAAAAACATACTACTTGGTAGGCTAAGAAAGGAGTCCATGCTAATATATACTTGGGTAACATATATAGAAGAAATTTCAGGTACATTATAGGTAAAAACTTCGCTGCCCTGCCATATGTGAGACAAGACAACAATTATGAAAGTGTGAGAACATTGTATTTGATCTCTAAGGCCCTTTATTGGAATCTTCAGTTTAAGACCAAGTGATAATGTGCACTTTTAAAAGTAGTTTTAATGATCCAAATAAAAGAATAATAAAAATGTCCACATTTTTTGAGCCTAACTTGTTCAACTACATGAATACTGTATCATGGCAGAATACTTATTTATGAGTTGCATTAAATTATTTTGTATTAAATTAAAATTTTGATGCTATGCTCAGCATGCATACAATTGAAATACAATATCCAAATTCTATTTATGTGAAACACAATAGTTATAAAATCAGCTTTTATCATCACAAATTGAGAAATGAGTGGGTTCTATACCATATGCTAAATATTTCTTGTTTTGATTATATATGTGATTGTTATATGACACTGTGCAATAAAAGTCTATCCATTTCACTCCATTCTGCCTTTGCTATGTCAGTAAAGAGTGTGTTTTCCTCTAATGTTCCAGATAACCTTGCTGATATAACTTCTTGCCAAGTGTTGATGTCTCTGATTCTATCTACAGATTCAAAAGATGGTTTATAAATGAAGGTATATTTTATATCAAATGATGCTTCATTAGGGAAATTATCTACTTCACTACAAAGAACTGGAGACAGAAAAATTTTAGATTTAGCTACTTCATCAAGCTGATCTTCAAACAGGCATTTATGTTAAGTACTATTTGAAGAATTTAGACAAGTTATGCCTATGTGTAGCTGATTTTACTTTAAGAAGAAATAAAGGTTAAAAGGAAAAATATAGAGAGCTTGAATTTACGAAAGAAATCATTCTGGAAGACTCAAAACCATTTTCTCAACTATCATATAGTCTGAAAATATAAAGTAACAGACATCCATAAAATCAGTTTTACCAACATTAAACTTTAGCAGAAGGAAAACTATGATAGTAGCTACCACATAATTTAAAGTGGCTACTAAGGGTTGGGAATTTTGTGTACACTATCCTGTGTAATCTGCATAACAACCTGCAATTTAAAAATAATAGGATCCTTGTATAGAAGAGAACACTCACACCACTTAGAAATACAACATGACAAAGCTCACACAGTTAATTATTAACAGAGCCTGAATTCAAGCCCAGACTTCTCTAACTCCACACTCTTATTTCCACTCTAGCATATAGCGTTACCATTGTGACATATCAAAATTCTGGAACTATTGCATAGAATTTGTTTAAAAAAAACAAGCTCACTTATTTTATTTTATTCGTTTTTAAAGACATCAAACTTTTAAAAAAATGAACAAACTAAAATAGTTTCTAGATTAATTAGCATATATATGCATATATATCTCAAAGTAGAATACATTCATTGGCTTGTTTTAAGCTAATTTTCTCAGAGTGTTTTATTTCTACTACCCCTATTCTGAGTATTATCTTCCATCTAGAAAATTAAAATAAATTTCTCATTGTAGCTATATTTATCTAAATATAGTGGAAGTCCTTCCTATTTTCTCTATTATGTTCCCTGGAAGGCATGCAGTTCAAACTTTAATACAAAACTTAGTTAACTAGAATCAACGATATCAAATTTAAATATTAAAGCATGAAATATTAACATATTAAGACAAGTAGTTTGAGATTCAAGGTTATGCTTCTAAAATATTTTGTTAAGTGATTTAAAAAAAAATTCCCCTTACCTATGGAACTGAACTGCTAACTCAAAGTGTTTTCTGACTGCTATGCATTTGGACTCTTTTATTAGCTTCCTGAGTTATTCTTGAATACTGTAGGGGTTCCCCAAGGAGAACACAAACTGTCTTTTCTGTCTTCTGGGACAAAAAAAAAAAAATAAGTTAATTTATATGTTGGTAGAAAACATGTGAATGGTTCTGGAACAACAGACTATATGATAAAATATAAATACATGAATGAACTGTAATTTCTGTTATAAAATGATCCACCACTGGAAAAATCATAGGACACAAGATTGGAAAAGAAATCTATTAATACAGGGCATATTCCTAGCTCTGATATTAATGAGCTAAAAGACAATGGGTTAGTAACAAACATTCTCTGAAATCTAGTTTCCTCTTCTTTGGAATACAATCTGCTTATTTTTTTCAACATCCAGTAAAAAGGTATATATTGAAATAATATGAAAATGTAATATTGACAGATTTATAATTTTTAATTAAAATTAGCTTATTTCACATTTTAAAATTGTAAGGGCTACATTTTCAATGGAATGAGAGATAAATTTAAACAATAAGATTTCCAGAGAAGACATAAAATATGAATAAACAAAATTATACTGTAATCTCAGAGGAAGGAAATATTGAGAGACAAGGCAGTATATAGATAACTGCAATATTTTATAAGATAAAATAGTAAAATACTAGAGATTTGGAAGAAATAAAGTTCAAACTTTTTGAGTAGTATAAGGTCTTTTGGTGTCTTGGGGGGCTCATAATCTCATACCCAAACATTTTAAGTTGATAGTTAGGGAATTCTTGTCATCCAATCTGAATTCGAAAAAGAAAGAGAGAGAGAAAATGATACTGGTAAGCAGACTACTTGGAAAAAATCTATCCATTAATTAAATACAATCTCAAATTGTTCTTTAGATTCAATGAAACCCTAGTTAAAATTAAGCAAGAGTTTTGACAGAAATTGACAAGCTGATTCTAAAATTAATAAGATAAAGCAAAGGAACTAAAATACCACCAACAACTTAGGAAATGAATAAAGTTGGAAGACATTTTCTAATTTCAGAACTTATAAAGATAAAACAATCAAGAGAATGTGGTATTGGTGAAAACATAAACATATAGCTCAAAAGAACAGACTAGAGAGTACAAAAATAGATTCACAAATATATAGACAATTGATTTTCAACAAAGATGCCAAGGAAAATCCATGGGGGACTAATAGTCTTTTGAAAATATTGGGGCTGAAAAAAATTATTCAGCCTTTTGCTACAATTGCCTTTTGCAATTGATGAACACATTTATCTGTCATTGCAATGTCATTCAAGACAATTCCAAGTCCTGAAAATGCCCTCATGTTACACCTCTTTTTCCCTCTCCCTGCCTTCAGCACCTCCAGTGGCCACTGTCTCCACATCCATGATATAAGTTCTTCCATTGCTAGAATCACAATAAGTCTATAGTAGAATACCAATAAAGTCCACCCTAGCCCATATTTTATTCCCTAATCCTTAGGATTCTGAGATGGTGATACCCACTCCACCTCTAACTGAGAGGGAGCTTCAATCCCTTATGGCTGATGGATTGGACTCTCTTGCTTGCAGTTGTAGACTTTCTTGGTTCCTTAGTGTGGTGGTTGTCCATATTCACCTCCTTGTTAGTTGTCCTGAGTGAGTCCAATGAACTGGAGAGTAGATGTTGCAACTCTGCTGAAGTTCAGGATCTGGCTGGCATATGGACAGCCCAGAGATTCAAGTCTCTTGGACATATGCCTACCCACTCCAGCACCAAATATAGGTCAAAATAAAAGGGACAGAAGAAAATAAAAAGCAAAATGCATGAACCATAAGAGAAAAGGTTAACATATTGTAATTCATCACAAGTAAAATCTTATACTTTGTGAAGAGAACTGTGATGAGAATGAAAAAACAAGTCATAGCCTTAGAAAAACTATTTTCTGAACAGCTCTTTAATAAAGAATATGTATCCAGAATTCATAAAGAGCACTCATATTTCAATAAAATTGAGGCAAAAAAAACACAATAAAATATCTGCAAATGTTTGAATAGACATTTCACCAAAGAAGATGCACTGGTGACAATTAAGTCCATGAAAACATGCTCAATGTTATTTGTCTAGAGAAATACAGTTTAAATCCACTATGTGAACTCCATTATTTGAAACTTTCTTTCCAGGGTTACTGCTCTATTCAAGTGACAGTCTTTTATCTAATGTAATAGTGAAACATTACAATCTTTCCTTTTGGAGTTGATTCAAAATGTAGGAAACCAAGTCAACCTTTATATTTTACATTCTAGACACTCCATGGATATCAGTTTGGCAGAAAAAAAATGTAATAGATGAAAATGAAATCACAAAGTGTTATTTGTTTTTTATAAATGTTATGATTGAATGTACAGAATAAATGTACTAATAAGTTATTAGAATTAATGAGTTTAATAAATTTGCTGGATATAAATTAAATTTGGAAAAAAACTTTAGTTGTGTATTACAGACATAAACAATTAGAAAATAAAATTGAAGGAGAGATGACAACAAAAATATTTTTGTAAGGAGAAACACAACATAGTAATAAATCTAATAAAATAAATCTAAGGCCTCTCTAATGATAAGTATAAAATTTACATAAGTTACTCAAAGACGATAAATAAATGGGGATATAGATACAATATATCCATGCAATGGAAATTTTTTTATTGTAACAATGTCCAATATCCTAAATTCATCTACAGTTTCAATAAAGCCCAACCATGAAATCCTTCCTTCTTCCTTGTCTTTCTTCCTTGTTCCTATTTTTCTTTTCCTTCTTCCTTCTTTTGAAAATTGAGAAACTGTAGAATTTATTTAGAAAGGTAAAACACAAAAATTAGCAAAGAAAATCATAAATAGAACAAATTTACTTGAATTACTACACCAGATATCAAAACTTATTATAAAACACAGTAATTAACAAAATAAGTTATTGTTGTAGGAATAGACTCACTGACTAATGGAACAGCATAGTGAGTCCCCACACAGGTCTATGCATCCTTGGTTCCCTCACTTACCATGAAAGCATCACTGTTCTCCAAAAGAGAAAGGGTGATGCTATCAATAAATGGTATTAGGACACCTACCTCATATCTTATACAGAATCAATTCCAGATAGATTGAAGTATAAATAAGAAATGAAAACATAAGTATAAAAGGGAAGCATAGAGAAAAATCCTTGTGATATGTATTTTTTTTAATTTTTATAGATTATTTATTATTGTAGGGAAGGACATCAAAATTTATCCCAAATTTGAAAATAGGCAAAAAATGACTACATATTCTTTTGACATCATCATTTTTATTTTTCATTTTTTTTATTTTATAAAAGATACTTAGATTATATAAATGTTACACAAAAAATATAGGGATTCCCATATGCCCCACTCCCCACACCTCCCACAACCTTCCACATGAACATCCTTCATTAGTGTGGCACATTCATTGCAATTGATAAACTCATCCTGGGGCTTTGCCATTAAGCATGGCCCATAGTTCACATTGTAGACCACACTCTCTCCCACACAAGTGTGCATGTTACGTGATGATATAAAATGGCCTATATCTTCATTGCAATGTCACTCAGGACGATTCCCAAGTCCCAAAAAAGCCCCTGTATTACAACTGTTTCTCCCTCTTCCTGCCCCCAGAGCCTCCAGTGGCCACTGGTACCACCTCTACATTGTAATTTATTCCATTGCTAGAATCACAATATGTCTATAGTAGAATACCAGTAAGTCCACTCTAGTCCATAGCTCTTCCCCCAAATCCTGAGGATTCTGGGATGGTGATGGTCACTCCACCTCCAATTGAGAGGGGGCTTATATCCCATGGGGAAGATGGATAGGGCTATCTTGCTTGCAGCTGCAGACACTCTCCTTTCCCTGGGATGACCGTTGTCCATCATCATTTCCCTGCTAGTTATCCTGGGTGAATCCAATGAGCTGTAGAGGAGGTTTTGCAGCTCCACTGAGGTTCCAGACCCAGCTGGCACATGGACAGACCAAAGACTTGAGTCTCTGGACATACACCTACAATCTCCAGCACCAACTATAGGTTAATTAGAAGGAGTAGATGAGCCATGTGCAAGGAAGACATAATTGAGTCCAACTCTGTAACTCTCAGGAGCACAAACTCCAAAGTAGGGCCCATTGGCAAGGTATCAAACTCCAGAGATATTCACCCTGACCATAGGACCTGGGTTTCTTCAGAGCCCTCAGGAGCCCAACTATTTGGGGAGCTATCCACTTTGGAAGTCTATGAAATCCTGCTGAGATGTGCATAAGCATTACCTCTGGGATGACCTCCTGACTCATTTTGAAGTCTCTTAGCCATAACAACTCATTTGTCTTTACCTTTCCCCCCTTTTGTTTGGGGTCTTTTTCCAGTTGCATTGTTGGTTTGTGCTTGGTAGCAATCCATCAGTACCAGGGAGGCTCATCCCTGGGAGTCATGTCCCATGCTGGGGGGAAGGTAATGCATTCATATGCTGAGTTTGGCTTAGATAGAGGCCACACTGAGCAACAAAGAGGCTCTCAGGTGGTAACCCTTAGGTACCCCATAACAATAAGCTAAGTTTAAATTTCAAGAGCAAGGACTCACAAATCTACTCATCAATATCAAGGGCCCATCAGTGGATCATCCTCCTTTGCCAATCACTGCCCCTACACTTGGGGAACTGTTCCTGCTCCCTTAAAGAATGTGGCAGAGCTCTCCAGGATGGGAAATCAGTATTCTTTCATTTATTGTGTGAGTCTTCACCCACTGTGACAATGTCCCATGAACATTTGAACATTTTATATACCTTATATGTATGCTGAGGTGAACTTCCTCCCATGCATCCCCCATCCCTGACACCCTACACCAACGGTCCTCCCCTGCCCCAGTTGTAAGTCTTCTGTGATCCAAAGCTTCTTCAAAGATGGGCCATTACAATAGCCAAATACAATTAATAGGAAAATGAAATAATAATGTTTAAATATAAGAGATAAAATACATAAAAATAAAAAAAACTAAAAATAAAATAAAAGTGAAAGATTGGGATTTTAAAACATTTAAAATTCTTTTTGACATTTTGTCTTTCATCATTGCAATATCTGGTGTCCTATCTGTACCGTGGCACCTTCCCCTTTTCATTCCGAAGTTTCTCACAATTTTTCATTTTGTTTTCAAAGAAGTTTTAGGTTACAGCAAAGTCACACACAGAACACAGGAGATTATCATATCCCAACATCCTCCCCTTTTCTTCCTCCCCATATTAATACCTTTATATATGTGGATGTTAGCTTTGTTATAACTGATATACAAATAGTGAAGCATAGCTACTAAACATGGTCAATGTTTTACAGTATGGTTTACATTTTAGACCGTATGCTTTTATAAATTTTGATGATATTTACCATGTCCTGTATCCATCACTGTAAGATCATGCAGAACAATTCCACAGACCACTAAATACCCCCTGTTTGATCTATTCTATTCCTTCCTCCCCATCCCCTTGGGGCTCACAGTGACCCTCTGGCTTGACTCATTGGATGACAAGATTCCTAGTTACATGCAACCAGATTGAGGTCTTGACACACTGGCTTGTCCTCCCCTATTAGGAACTGCCCTTGTTGTCAAGATACTCCTGCCTGTCTATTTGTGACCAAATCAGTCCTCCTGAGGATGGGAGTCTAACTCCTTCTAGCTCATTATGTGAGTCTCCACCCACTGATACAACACATATGACAGAATTATAACACACACACTCCCTCGAAGTCTGCTCCAGGTGTGCCTGGTCCTGAATGCCCCCCCATCCAACCCCCTAAACCAGTAATCCTTCCTTGTCATATTGCCATGAAGAGCATTCCCAAATTGTACTTTCAACCACATACCTGGAAATCTCCAGTGTTCACCTGGTCCCCCAAGTACCCTGGACCTTCCAAACCCACCCTTCACAATCTACCCACCTCTCAATATTGTACTACCCAACCAAATAATATCTCTACCCTCCTGTCATATCTTCTCAATATGCAACTCCTTTTTCACCTTACCATAGGTGAGGTGATGGATCATATGGGTGATGGCTCACAATCTTCTCCTCCCTATTTCTTGTAAACCTATCTTCCAGACAAAAGCTCTCTGAGATAGCTCAAATTCCCTAATTCCTATCAGTGAGGTAATATACTGTTGATTCTTCAGTGCCTGGCTTGCTTCACTCAACATAAGGTCCTCAAAATTCATCCATGTTATCCCTTGTGTTAGCACTTTATTCCTTCTTACAGCTGAGTAATATTCCATTGTATGTATGTACCACATTTTGTTTATCCATTCATTTGTTGATGGGCACGTGGGTTAATTCCAAGTGTTGGCAATAGTGAATAAACGCTGCTATGAACATTGGTGTGCATATATCTGTTCGTGTCTTTGCTTTCAATTATTCTGGGTATATACCCGGAAGTGGAATTGCTGGATCATACGGAAGTTCTATAGTTAGTGTTTTGAGGAACCGCAAAACTGTCCTCTACAATGGTGGGAATAGTCTACATTCCCACCAGCAGTGGATGAGGATTCCCATTCCTCCACATCCTCTCAAACGCTTACAGTCTGCTGTTTTTTAATAGCCACCATTCTAATGGGAGTAAGATGGTATCTCATTGTACTTTTGATTTGCATTTCCCTAATAGCTAGTGATGTTGAGCATCTTTTCACGTGCTTTTTAGCCATTTGTATTTTTTCTTTGGTAAAATATCTTTTCAGGTAGCTTACCCATATTTTAATTGGGATGTTTGTGTTTTTGTTTTTGAGGTGTAGGATTTCTTTATATATGCAGGATATTAGTCTCCTATCAGATATATGGTTACCAAATATTTTCTCCCATCGGGTAGCTGTCTTTTTACTTTCTTGATAATGTCCTTTGAGGTGCAAAAGTTTTGATTTTTATGAGCTCCCATTTATCTATTTTTTTTCTTTTGCTGCTTGTGCTTTGGGTGAGAAGTTCATGAAACCATTTCCTATTACAAGGTCCTGTAGATGCTTCTCTACACTACCTTCCAACGTCTCTATGGTCTTGGTTTTTATATTTAGATCTTGGATCCATCTTGAGTTGATTTTGTATAAGGTGTGAGATGATATTCCTCTCTCATTATTTTGGATATGGATATCGAGTTTTGCAAGCACCATTTGTTCAAGAGGCCATTCTTTCCCAACTGATTGGGCTTGGTCTCCTTGTCAAATATAAGATGACTGTATATTGCGAGCCTCTATATCAGAGCTCTCAATTCAGTTCCATTGGTCAATATATCTATCCTTGTGCCAATAACATGCAGTTTTGATCATTGTAGCTTTGTTGTACATTTAAAATCTGGTAGTGTGATACCTCCAATTTCATTTTTCTTTTTCAATATATCCTTGGCGATTTGGGGCCTCTTACCCTTGCAAAATAAATTTTCTAGTTAGTTTTTCCAATTCAGTAAAAAATGCTGTGTTGATTTTTTGGGAGATTGCATTTAATTTGTAAATTAGTTTGTAGGACAGACAGCTTAATGATGTTTAGTCTTCCTCTCCATCAACAGGGAATATTCTGCCATTTATGTAAGTCTTCTTTGATTTCCTTTAACAGGGTTGTGTAGTTGTCTGTATAAAAGTTCCTTACATCTTTAGTTAAATTTGTTCCTCAGTATATGATTCTTTTAGTTACTATTGTATTGGTATTTTTTTCTTGATTTCCTCCTCAGAATGCTCATTATTGCTGTACAGAAATGCTACTGATTTTTAAGCATTGACCTTATAACCTGTGACTTTACAGAACTTATTTATAAGTTCTACAAGCTTTGCTGTAGAATTTTCAGTGCTTTCTGTGTATATGATTATGCCGTCTGCAAATAGTGAAATTTTTACTTCTTCTTTTCCAATTTGCATGCATTTCATATATTTTTCCTGCCTCAGTGCTCAAGCAAGTACTTCTGAGACAATGTTAAATAGGAGCAGTGATAGTGGGCATCCTTATCTTGCTCCTGATCTTAGAGGGAAAGTTTTTTGGATTTCATAATTTTAGATGATGTTAGCTGTGAATTTTTCATATATACCCTTTATCATGTTCAGAAAGTTTCCTTCTATTCCTATCTTTTGCAGTGTTTTTATCAGGAAAAGGTACTGTATTTTTTCTAATGCCTTTTCTGCATCTATAGAGATAATCATGTGATATTTTTTCCTTTCAATCAGTTTATGTGGTGTATTACATTGATTGATTTTCTTATGTTGAAATATCTTTGCATACCCAGAATGAAACCCACTTGGTCATGGTGTATAATTAATTTGGTATGTTTTTGAATGTGATTAGCCAGTATTTTGTTGTAGATTTTAGCATCTAGTTTCATTAGAGAGATTGGTCTGTAATTTTCCTTTCTTGTGGCATCTTTGTTTGGCTTTGGTATTAGGGTAATGTTGACATCATAGAATGAGTTAGGCAATGTTTCTTCTGCTTCTATTTTTTGGAAGAGCTTAACCAGGATTGGTATTAATTCTTTCTGGAATGTTTGGTAGAATTCAACTGTGGAGCCATCTGGTCCTGGGCTCTTCTTATTTGGGAGGTTTTTAATGACTGAGTCTATGTCTTTACTTGTAATTGGAATGTTGAGTTCACCAATTTCTTCTCTCAATATAAGCTGCTTGTGAATTTCTAGGAATTTGTCCATTTCATCTAAATGATCATTCTTACTAGTATATACTTTTTTAAAATATCCTTTTATGATACTCTTTATTTCTGTGGGGGCATTGGTGATATCCCCTATCTCATTTCTAATTTTGTGTATTTGCATCTGTTCTCTTTTCTTCTTTGTTAGTTTCCTAAGGGTTTGTCGATTTTATTTGTCTTCTCGAAGAACCTACTTTTGGTTTTGTTTATTTTTTCTAGTGATTTCTTATTTTCTATTTCATTTAGTTCTGCTCTAATCTTTGTTATTTCCTTCTTTCTACTTCCTTTGGGGTTAGTTTGTTGTGTTTTTTTTCAATTCCTCCAGGTGTGCATTTAGGTCTTCAATTTTAGCTCTGTCTTCTTTTTTGATATATCCATTTATGGCTATGAATTTCCCACTTAGTACAGTTTTTGTGCCATCCCAAATGTTTTTATATGTTTTTTTGTCACTTTCATTTCTTTCAAGGTAGTTACTTATTTCTTTTGAGATTTACTCTGTAACCCACTGTTTGTCTAAGAGTGTGTTGTTTAACTTCCATATCTTTGTTCCTAATCTGGTTCTCTGGCCTACTGATATCTAATTTCATTCCATTGTGGTCAGAGATATTACTTGGTACAGTCTCAATCTTTCTGAATTTATTGAGAGTTTTTTTTGTGGCCTAGCATGTGGTCTATCTTGGAGTATGATCCATGTGCACTCATGAAGAATGTATATCCTGCTGTATTTGGGTGTAGCATTCTGTATATATCTATTAGATGCAGATCCTCTAATGTATTATTCAGCATCTTTGTTTCATTATTGATGCTCTTTTGAGATGTTCTGTCTAATGGTGATAATGGTGTATTATTGTCCCCAACTATAATTGTAGAAGCATTTATTTCTCACTTAGTCTTTCCAGTGTTTTTCTCATGTATATTGAGGCATCCTGATTAGGTGCATAAATGTTTATGATTGTTCTTTCTTCTTGAAAGATTACCCCATTTATTAATATATATTGTCTGTCTTTGTCTCTTACAATAGTTTTGTATTTAGTCTATTTTGTCTGATATTAGTATAGTTACTCCCACCCTTTTTTGGGTATTGCTTATTTGTAAAATTGTTTTCCAGCCATTCACTTTCAGCCTCCTTGTACCCCTGGGTCTAAGGTGGGTTTCTTGTAAACAAAATATGGATGGGTCATATTTATTCATCCATTCTGTCAATCTGCGTCTCTTGAATTGGTAAGTTTTACCCATTAATATTCAGTGTTATTACTCTCAAGGAATTTTTTACATCAGCCATATTTTGTTTGGGTTTATGTATTTCATATGTTGTTTTTATTTCACTTTTTGTCTTTGTAGTTGTTCTTACACTCTCTTCCAACTCTCTTTCTCCTGTTTTTTTCCTTTCAACTTGCATAACTTCCTTTAGTATTTCTTGAAGTACAGGTTTCTAATTGGCATACTCTTGTAATTTCTCTTTATCTGTCAATATTTTGAATTCTTCATCATTTTTGATTTCCAGCTTTGTTAGATAGAGATTTTTTGGCTGGAATTTTTTTTTTCTTTTAATACCTTGATTATATCATACAACTGCCTTCTTTCCTCCATGGTTTCAGATGAGAAATCAGCACTTAATCTTATTGAGCTTCCCTTGTATTTGATGGTTCCCTTTTCTCTTGCTGCTTTGAGTATATTATCTTTGTCTTGAGTATTGGGCATTTTGACAGGTATACGTCTTGTCATAGGCCTGTTGTGATTTATACTGTTTGGGGTGTGCTGTGCTTCCTAGGCACTTATAACCATCTCCTTCAGTAGGGTTGGGAAATTTTCAGCCATTATTTCTTTTAGCACTCCTTCTGTTCCCTTTCCCTTCTCTTCTCCCTTTAGGATGCCTGTAATGCATATGTTTGTGTATTTTGATGTTGTTTAATTCCCTAAGTCCCTGTAGGATCTTTTTCTATCTTTTTATCTATCTATTCTACTAATTCTATTATCTTCCACATAACTAATTCTCTCTTCTACCTGTTCAGATCTGCTGTTATGTGATTCCAGCATCTTTCTGATTTTTTGGACTGTGCCATTGATCACCATCATATCCATTATCTTTTTATGTATGTTTACAATTTCTTCAGTATGTTCTTCCAGTGTCTTCTTAAAATCTTGAACCTCTTCCTTCACTTCATTAAGTTGGTCCATGATATTTGTTTGGATGGCTTTGATTAGTTGTTTGATGTTCTACATCTCTTCCTGGTTTTTAGTTTGTTCATGTCTTCCTGTTTCTAAATATGGTTTGTAATTTTTTGTTGCCCTCTGGTCATCTTTTTATCTTGATGGGTCTATTCAGTTGCTTAGCTTCTCCCTCTCCTCTAGAATTTTAAGTTTTCTCTTTGACAATTTGTTTTTCCTGTTCTATTTCCTTGATGCATTCTATGTTCCAGTTTTATCTTGAGCATTCTATCTCCCTGTCCAGCTCCCTCCAAATCGATGCCCCAAAGGCTTCTGTTCTTTGGGCTTCCAGAACAGCTCACTTGGGCAAGATCTTGTCACCCTTTAGCTGTCTCTTGTGGGAGAGATGGTGAGCACCCACTTAAAACGATGCCATCTTGCCTAGCCTATGTATAGTTTTTAAAATAGAATGCAGAAAACACTAATCATATAAAAGATTACTTGGAATATTTTAAGAAATTCTTTTCAGAAAATTAACAATATAAAAGAGCAACCTTCAAAAAGGGAGTGGATATTTACATCAGATATATATATATATATATGAAAGGACTCACATACAGAATGGTATAAGAACTATTACAAATCAATAAGTAAACCAATATAAAGATTGACAAAAGACCTGAATGAACATTTTTCAGAAGAAAATTTCTGAATTGCCTTTAAACATATAAAAAGTTTCTCAATTTCATTAAGGATCTGGATAATGCAAATGAAAACAAAATGAGACTCATATAAATCATTAAGAAAACTAACATGGCTATTCTTGACAAGAATATTGAGCACTGGAAATTACCATGCACTCCTGGTGCAAGTGTATCTTGGTATGTCCACTTTATTTAACAGTTTGGCAGTATTTACTAATGCTTACTATGCATACACTGTGATACAGCAATATCAGCTCATGGAATATACCCAACAGAATTATATCTAATTTTCCATCAAAACATGCAGTAGAATATTTAGAGAACCACTATTCATAAAACCCCAAAACCCAACCCTAATAATGAACAATAGAGTAGTGGATATTTATTCTTCATAATATTTATAAAATGATAGTGTATAAAAAAATGAAAATGAGCAATGTAGAAGTGCATTTATCAGTGTATAATGTGAATGAATCCAGGAACAAAAATTAATATGCACATTTATCCACTTATAGTAAAAAAGTTGTGGAAATAATTTATGCACTTAGAAGTTTGACTAGTGGCTAAACTTCTTCTGGGTGATAGTAGATCTGTCCATAGATGAAGGAAAAATAAAGGATTATTTTGCAGTTCTAATCATGTTTCCTGCTGTTTTTGCTCTTGTTGTCTTCTTTAATCTGAAATGTGGCTATATGGATATGTTAAGTTTGTCACATTTATTTTGCAGTGGGCATTTGTTTATATGTATATTATATTTCAATAATAGGTCAAAATACAAAATATAAGGGAAAATGTCTACACATATAGACACATTGTGCTTCACTTGTGTTTTTTTTTTTAAATGCATTAAGCTCTGTGTAAATATCCACTGAAGATAATATGGGGAGACATATAATCAAAAAAATATAAGAAATAGTTCACTTAATTTAAGATAAATTATAATATATACCTAAATATGAGCTATGGACATGTGAATATAAACTATATTATTTATAGTTACTTGCAATAATATTGAGAGCTCGACACATTGTTCTGTTTTATTAGGCACTGCCTATATTCTAAGGGATTCTTATCCCTCTAATTGAGAACATAATTCTCAATTGAGAAAATAGCAGGAATCCCCAGGATGGGAGTTTAATATTTTCCTGTTTATTGTGTGGGTCTCCACCCACTGATATGACAAATGAACACTTAGATATTCCATAGAAGCTCAACTTTCTAAAGAAAAAGACATTTTGGAGAGAGCGCTAGTGAAATATTAATATTAATTATTGTTAGTAGCTGAACTTACAGTTTCCAGAAATTATCTCCAGTGGATATATATCATGTTTTTTTAAGGGAAGAGGTTAAAATGTTCTAATATTTAAATTTATGGAAACAAGTTATTTATAAATATAACTCAACTGACACTTCTTAAAAAAAATCTATTGTGTCTTCTGATTGTTTCTCAAATGATCAACCAAGAAGAGAACAGTGTACTGAGAGGTATATTTTTTAATTGTATATATAGTTAATTTTTAAAGTTAGTCTTCATCATTATTAGGTACACATATAAGTTATAACACAAAATTTAATAATTTTTGTAGAATATAAAAATAAACATAAAAAGTCAGAAATTGGCACACAACTGATTTTATAGGATATTTTGAAGATCAATATAATTTAATATATTACAGAGTAATGAGAGAGAAGGATAAATAAAAATCTAGAATAAGAAAAATAAAATAAAAATTTAGGCACACCAATTGTGTTTCTGCAAAATGAATTCAATCTATATTTTAGGTTAAGACCCTAAAAAGATGAATATTATATATTTCCATGGATGTTGGAACTTAGAAACCTCTTAATAAAAATTCAAGGGTAAAGGGAATATCAAAACATAAATTTTCACTTAGAACACTCCCTCCCCTGAAAAGGAATCATGTTCAGGTGGTTTGATTGGGAACTATTAAACATATAGGGAATATCCAGTAACCAATTCTCT
This sequence comes from Tolypeutes matacus, assembly GCA_026826555.1. Lineage (NCBI taxonomy): Eukaryota > Metazoa > Chordata > Mammalia > Cingulata > Chlamyphoridae > Tolypeutes > Tolypeutes matacus. Next base: position 1,001,290 of record JAKSZT010034045.1, on the reverse strand, counting down.
GCAAACTTTTCCAGAAAATTAAAAAGAAGTATGCATTTCTCAACATTCACAGACACAGGCAGAAATGTGATAAATATTTTATGGGAAATTTGGTTTGCAATATTTTTTGTGTGTGCTGAGAATTTTATTTCTTAAAGTAATCCAAAAGAGTTGTGAGATAATTAAAATGACATTAAGAACTAAAGTGTAACTCCCATCTTGAGTATAAATATCAAGTTCTATTTTCTATAACAAAGACAACTTTAAAAATAACCTTTAAAATCTCAATAAATCTCTTAAAGAAATTGTCACAATGTCACCCCTTGCCTCTCTTCACATCAAAATTAAATTTATATCTATTACTTTATTAGTGACAGGGCTCAGCTTGTGACAAACTCCTGTGGCAATAATTACTGCCAATTGTGCAAAGCACAGTCTTGTCAAGGGTAGAAATACAATATACATACAGTCTTTCAGCCATTCCATGAAGATTAAACTGACTTTGGTTCTAAAGTCCTTGCTGATATAAGGAGAAGGAAAACTAATTTACAATTGTATTTATAATATAACAATGGGCTCCTGTTGTTTGCAAATCTTTGGAATCATTAGAACACATGTTTTAGAGATATTGTAGTAAGACTAAAAGATCTGAAATGGGGACCTGAATTTGAAAGTAGCCATAAGCAAGTCCCACTTCCTTGCTCTCACAATTGATTATAACATTTGCTGCAAATAAAAAATGAGATAGATGCTATTGATATGGTAATCATTGTCAACAATATGCTTAACGAGCAAGGAAAATGCTTATCTAGAAAAAAATCAATTAAAGTGAAGTTCAATTCATTTCCCCCTTATAGATGCAAGTAAAACTTTTCCAAGTCATTTGTGCAACAAAGGGAGTTATGATAGCACATGTTCTCAATCTAGATGAGAATGGCTTGGTAACTATAATGACTGCAATCTTTGGTATGTATCACATCCCAATCTCAAAGGATTAAACAGTTTAATTATGGCTGATTTTAAGTCATGTGTGATGTTTGGGCTAATTTGTCAAACTTAGCCAGGTAATGGTGTCCAGTTGTTTGGTCAAGAAAATACTGGGCTAATTGTTATACAAGGACATTTCATGGACTTTAATCATCAGCAAGTTGATTCTATCTGTGGCTGATGACATCTACAATCAACCAAGGTTATTGTCTTCAGCATTGAGTGAGGTCTCATCCAAATATTTGAAGGCCTTAGAGAATTGATTTCAGCATTCACACAGAGAATTTCCATCTCTACTTCAGACAGCCAGCGTCTCCTGGGGAAATGCGTCAAGGACCTTCATCAGAGTCTCTGTCTTGCGGCCTGCCCTACAGAATTTGGACTTGTGAATCCCCACAGTCATGAAAGATAATTTTATAAAATTTCATACCATTTACAGATATCTCCTGTCTTTTCTGTTTTCCTAGAGAACACTGACTAAAGCACCGTGGCTATTGTCACATCAACCTAGTTTCTTCCTTTTATGACAGTTTTTAAAATAGATTCCTGGGTTTCAAAGAAAGAATCATAATTATTAACCTTCAAATCCATTGATCTCATATACAGTGACATTTTTGAACCCCAAACAACTCTAAAACCATTGATAGGTTTGTTATATTCTTTGATAGGAGATTCAAATCTGCAAGAATATGAATTTGAAAACAAGTAATATGATTTACTAATAACAATAAGTAGTCTCTGATAATGATGGTCCTGTTATTGGGCAAGGGCTCATTGCCTGAAGCACACAAACACTCATAAGTGAAAATATCCATTCCAATAAAAAGTATAAGTCACTCAGTTAACATAAGTTTTAACCATATCAAGACAATGACTTGAAATAAGCTAAAGTAACAACTAATACCTCTGTAGTCAGCAGTTGAAGTTCCTGACATAGTATAGAAATATGGTCCAGGATATTTGGGTCAAGAATAAGGGCTGATTACATTAGGTTCATATTCCAGAAAGTAAAAAGGGTGAAAAACTATAAATTCCAGAAGATGGGACAAAGTTCATAGTTATTGATGTATCTTTGGAGGCCTGCAGATGATGTGGGCAAGTAAAAGTTCCACAAGGTTGTACTGCATTTAATTTTCATTAAAGACCTAAGTGAAGCAGTTGAGATTCGTGACATGATATTTGCTAACTATTTAGACAATATTGAATTCTTCCACATGAAAACTTGATTCTGAAATTCATTCATGTCACTTATCTACTAAGAATTTCTTCTGGGTCTTAATGGACAACATCCTTATTTTTGCAAGGTGATTTTCAAGCATAGAAAAGCATATTGGTGATGAATTCATTGAGAAGTTCAAAGGTTTTATTAGGAAAGATGGGATTCCAGAAGAAAATATTGTAAATCTCACTGAAACAGGTAATGTGACTACACTTTTTCCTGAATGGCTAATACATAAATATACTATTAAGAAACATATTTATTTCTTTCAAATTCCTTTTTCCAGAAATTATTCTCTCTAAAAATTCTATGCTGATTGCTTGCATTTTTCCCTGTTCCTATTTTATCACAGGCATTTGTCCTAAAAACTCCAATTATTAGATATTGGAAGCGGTGACTTCAAGGCCTGCCATATATTTTGTCAGTAGGTTAAACTTTCCTCTTATTCCTGCCACTATATAATCTAAGTCAATAAGCAAATATTGTGGCTGAACAGGTGCCATATATTTACAGTAACTTACTTTCTTCTTCCAATAACAGCAATTATGCAACTGGAGAATATTTTCTCTTTATCAGATACTTTTATTTCTAGTGGTACCTTCCAAGGCTGTATTGGTTGAAGAAATTAGGACAGAAGCAGTTATAGTGACAAAGCATAATAATACACCCAGTGATGATTTAGGTATAAGCAACAGAAGCTAGTGGAGTATGGGAACACTGACAAAGCAGTTAAGGAGGCAAAGGTTCAAATCGCAGTAATATACAAAAAATATGGAGCACTTCACAAATTTGAGTGTCATCCTTGTGCAGGGGGCATGCTAATCTTCCCTATATGGTTCCACTTTTGGTATACATGCTGCTGAAGCAAGCACTGATTCACAATATTTTAAGGGGATTAGCACAAGGCTATTCATTAAAATGATACATTGTAGTTGCATTGGTTATAGTTGAAAATTGGAGGAAAAAATCTACCATTAAATAATAGGTACGTGAAATTTGTTTGATGTGTATTATGTATGGAACATAAGGCAGAAACAAAACAAAATGTGTCACAATGTGTATACTTTTCAAGTAGTTAAAGTTATTTAAAATGTAGCAATAAGATTTACAGCACAGTAGCATGTAGGCAAGGTAAAACATAAAAACAAAAAATCTTACATAATGTAGGCCATATAACAAGCACTGTAGAATATGTGTTGAGGTAGGAAAGGAGAATTTTGATAGGGTTTGGACAGAATGGAAAACATGAAATGTTGAAATATAAGAAAGTAAATATAACAAAAGACAAAAACTGTCCTAAACAGACAGAGGGTGGCCAATCACTATGAAATGAGAAGTAGGAATAGCAAATTTCTGTCCTAAAGTCAAAATAAATAATATTTTTTTAAAAATATTAATATTAATAAGATACAAATCTTATTGTATTTGTATTTGAAGTAATTCAATAAAGCAGTGTTTTACCCATTCTTAATAGTTTCATCCATTTGAGGCACCTACTATAGAAATAAGAGCATATTGACTAGCCTGTGTTTTAGATTCAATATTTTCCTCTTAACATTGCATGTTAAAAGGGAAAGTTAACCAAAAGTAAAACATAGGAACTCATGAAATAAATTAATAAACATGATTAAACAAAAGTATATACATATACAAATAAATTAATATTTGCTCACTGGTGAGCACAAATTGACCTGAACAATTAGTAGACAGCCCCAGGCATTTTGTGAAACTTTCAAATGCTTCAAGAAAAATCAACAAATTGCTTAATGTCTCCTGAGGGAGAATCTGAAGGGTGAAAAAAAATCTATACATTGTTCTCACTCTGCCATGTTAAGAGGCACATGGGGGAGTAAATACAAAGGATTCATTACAGGTAAAAAGATAATTTCATCTGCTGTCATATTTTACCATTATCTACAATGTCTCAGTGACATTTGCAAGGTCCCACTTTTCTTCGATGACAAAGACATAGTAAACTATGAACATTTGATTCAACTCTGTATGTATTCTACTATGCAATAGTGCCTGAGCAAAATAGGACCTTTCTTCTTTTCCCTTCATATTAATTTTTCAAATTTCACATTGTCTGTAAGTCTTCATTTTTGTACTGGATGTGAAGTTTCATTCCCATAAGCATTTTGAAAACATCATCATTATATTGCTTATATAATATTTATACTTTATATAAATAAGTCTGTGATAATGGAATTCAAAACTGAGAGCAAATAAAGTATAATTAAAGGGACAGGAATAAAAAATTTCACAAATTTCTAAAGGCAAAGCTATTCAGTCCTTTATTTGGAGTTCCTCCAAATTCTTTTGTCATTTAGTGGCTTTAATCTCATCAATGTTCTTCTAATAGCAAAAGTAATATTTAATGTACATTGGGATAAATGTAAAAAGATGCATCAAAACTCAAAATCAAATAGTCAGCAAGGATAATAAACTAGATGAAAGGAATTGTTGCTTTCCATAAAATTCCAAAGCCGGTGAGAGGAAGTGTATTGAATTCTCTTACCTTACAGGAAAATCTGTAATAACCAAAGTAATTTTTTCCTTAAATGTTTCATCATTGCAGCTAAACACGATTTATATTGCTTCTTATGGTAATCACTGACAATATTTTTTTCTAAGTATATTACTATTGAGCTTGATTTGATAATTCTGACATAAAGAAAGGGTGCATGGGGGCTGGATAGGATATCAGAAAGTCACAATCTTAAAGCAATGTTTTATGTAACATCTGTGTGGTCATTATGAATTACTTTTACACTTTACAGTCATAAATTGTATTTTTCTATTTAGTTGCTTGGAGCCTCCTCAGAGCATGCTGGCATTGCTATTTTCATTATAACCAGGTTCATTCCTATGATTTTTTTTTTTTTAAGAAAGTATTGATGGTCATAATTTCTTAAACCACTAATTCTTTTATCTTCACCTGTCATCCTCATCTTACACTGATTTGTTTTTAAATCTGTTACTATTGGGGTTATATTTACATTTTTATTTGATGACATTTATGTTTATCTGCATTATAGTACAGGGAAATTCCATGTGACAAATGTCCATGTGGCCTTAATGTGCCAAAAGATTTAAAGAAACAAGTAATCCATGAACACCTAATCTTTAGTGTATTTTATTTTGCCTTTATGCTGTTGGGTAATATATCAAATTTTAACTTATTTTTCCCATAAAGTAGATACTTTCTTTATGAAAGGGAATTTTTTATGAAAATTCATCATAGAAAACCAAGAACAATGTCTTCACTTTCTCCCATGCTCAAATTTCCTCATTTTATCGAAAATTCTTCAACAAGAAAATATATTTGATGTTTAACAAAAAAATTTCTTATACCAGTTATAATGAAAATGGCTCTAAAGGAGGAGGAAATATTTTAAGTAAATTTATATTTAAGTGAACTTATATCTGATGGCCCAATTTTTTATCATAGTGTGTGGGAGTGGAAGAAAGCTGTGGTGAGTTACATGGAAAATAACCTTCTCAACCTTTTCAACATCGTACCCCTGGTATAAACATAATAAAGAATTTTTTTCAAGTGACTTACAGTCACCACTTTACAAAATAAAATGAAAAGAAGAACCCACAATGTATTTAATATTTGAGAGCTCCTTGCAGATACCACACACACTTTGAAACATGTTTTAATAATTTTCACTTATCTTCCCCAACAACCTTGCAAGAAATATTCATTTTTCAGAAATGATTAAGGAGATTTAGAATACATTCATCATATTCCCAAAGCTCCCCTTTTTATTTGGAACAAATGGTGGTATATAGAGACTTTATCTCTCTATCTATCTTATATCTCGTGGATGTTTCCCTGTTTAAAGATAAATGATCCCACCTGTGATATGTGAGTTTCCTTATCTTATCCATACACCTGTCATATACTTAGTGTGTGTATTAATTGTTTCAAACTTTAACATATTTCACAAGACTATGTAGTATCAATGGGTTCTAAATGTTTCCAAAAAGCTTTTGGAATTTGTTTATTAAATTTTTATTCTGTATTTGATAAGTTCATCATGCGATATTATGTAATTGTAATTCCATAAGTATCATCATGTAATTGCCATTACATAAATAAAAAAGAATTTATTATCATCATACATACATTTTTCTAAACCTTTATCTTCTCTACCCATCTCTGTCTCTGCTCTGTTTCTATCTCTGTATATGTATGTTTTATTTGTGAGGACTGAGTTTATGTTTAAATATCTCAAATTTGGAAATTTTGAATTTATTTATTTATACTGCTTTGTATACAAAAATATCTCCTTTGTGATACTACATGAAAGATATTACGTTGATGTCTCTATCCAGAATAGGTTGCCTGGTAGATGCTGATGGACAAACACAATCTAACCGTGCTGAAGGAATTCATTCTGATGAGAATCACAGACAGCCCTGAGCTATAGGCTCCATTCTTTGGGCTGTTCCTCATCATATACATGATCTCGATGGTGAGCAACTTGGGCAAGATCGCCCACACCAAGATAGATTCCAGGCTACAAACACCCTTGTACTTTTACCTCAGACACCTGGCTCTCACCGATCTTGGTTATTCAAATACTGTGGGACTCAAAATGCTCATAAATTTTGTTGTAGATGAAAATACAATCTCCTATCATTTTTGTGCCACACAGCTAGTGTTTTTCATCATGTTCATCATTAGTGAACTTTCATTCTGTCAGCATGACTGCTACATAGCCCCTGTAACCCACTATTCTAACCTACCCTCATGTCACAAAGGGTATGTTGGGTCCTGGTGGTAATCCCTTATCCCTTCAGTACCTTTATTTCCCTTCTCATCACCATCAAGATTTTTAATTTATCCTTCTGTAGCTACAATGTCATTTATCGTTTCTACTGTGAGAGTGTCCCCTTGTTATCCCTACTCTGCTCAAACATGCAAGAAATTGATTTGATAATTCAGATATCCTCAGCTTTTAATTTGGTACCATCCCTCCTTATAGTTCTTGTGTCTTACCTGCTCATTATTGTAGCCATTCTCAGAATGAACACCCCTGAGGGCAGGCACAAGGCCTTCTCCACCTGTGGACCCCATCTAACAGTGGTAGTAGTGTTCTGTGGGACTTTAATATTTATGTATGTGCAGTCCCAGGCTAGTCATTCCAATGACACTGATAAAGTGGCTTCCATATTTTACATGTTGGATATCCCTATATTGAATCCCTTGATCTGTAACTTAAGAAACAAATATGTAAAATATGCCCTAAATAAAACTTGGAAAAAAGTATACAATTTGTTTCCTTAAAGTTCCCTGTAGAATATGGTACCTGTCAATTACATTATGGAGTTTAAGCCTTGTTCTGTATGCTGGCAGATGTGATAGCAATCGCACATTAGTTCAAGACAGGTTTACAGATTGCCTTCTATGTACCAGCCACTCATCTAAATGCTCTAAATAAATTGAACAAATGAACTGAGCAGTAAAAATAAAATTTGTCCCCCTTGAGGGGGCCAAAAAAAGCATCAAAGAGAGCAGGTATTCTGAGTGGAAGTGTAGAACAGTATTAGACATACAGAGGGAGATACAAGGACTCTATATTTTACTAACCTATTAACTCACTTTATTTATTTTTTTAATTCTTTTTTTAATTTTTTTAAAAGATACTAAGATTACATAAATTTTACACGCAAAATATATGCCCTACTCCCTATACCTCCCACACCCTCCCATATAAACATTCTTCATTAGTGTGGCACATTCATTGCAACTGATAGATGCATCCTGGGGCTTTGCCACTGAGCATGGACCATAGTTCACATTGTAGTCTACACTCCCTCCCACACAGTTCCGCATGTTATGTGATGATATAAAATGGCCTATATCTGTCATTGCAATGTCATTCAGGATGATTCCCAAGTCCCCCAAAAGCCCCTGTATTACAACTGTTTTTCCCTCTCCCTGCCCCCAGAGCCTCCTGTGGCCACTGCCTCCACATGAATGTTGTAATTCCTTCCAATGCTAGAATTACAATAGTCTATAGTAGAATACCAGTAAGTACACTCTAGTTCATTCCTCAATCCTTAAGGTTCTGGGACGGTGATGTCCATTCCACCTCTAATTGAGAGGTGGTTTTGATCTCATACAGCAGATGGATGGGACTCTCTTGCTTGCAGTTGTCGACTCTCTCATTTCCTTGGTATGGTGGTTGTCAATCCTCTCCTCCTTTTTAGTTGTCCTGGGTGAGTCCAATCAACCAGAGAATAAGTGTACCAACTCTACTGAGGTTCTGGTCCCAGCCAGCACATGAACAGCCCAAATCCTCCAGTTTCTTGGATGTACACCTACAAACTCCAGCACCAAGTATAGGTCTAAATAAATGAGACAGATGAGCCATGTGTAGGGAAACCATAATTGAGTCAAACTCTGTCACTCTCAGGAGCACAAACTCCAAAGTAGGGTCCATTGGCTAGGCACCAAACTCCAGAGCTATCTGCCATGAACATAGGACCTGTGTGTTTTCAAAGCCCTCAGGAGACCCACTATTTGGAGTAGTATCGTTGCAGCACCCTTGTGTGTGTATGGATATGTATGTGTTTGTGTAAATACTTTGTTCATTTTTTAACCTTTGTACTCTTCTCTGGGGTGTCTTGGAGTTGGAATATATTGTGATTGCAAGGAGACTCAGTGAGACATGATGATTTGAAGTATTCTGTCACATGAATTTTCACAAAAATATCCCTATTCCAAACTCTGGGGTCTACTCTCTTCTCATCAGTGCCTTTACTTTCAAATATGAGCCCTGGAGAATCTGTTAGCTCAACATATTTTGTACTCAGCAATCTACAGATTCCTCAAAGCATCTGATTTTGTCTAAATCAATCAATTTTGTGTATACCAGTTGATACACCAATTAACATAAAATTTTGAAGTCAATGATAGAAGCTTCCAAGTGTAAATGTCTGTTTCATTATAAATTGAGTTTCTTCCTCTTTCATAAGGCTGACTTTTCTCAAAACAGTTCATAATTGTGTGCAATATATTTTGATTAGGATCCATTGTTTGATTGCATTGGGAAATCTGAAACTCCTCCCAGGTGTCAGCAAGGGAGATAATCCCATGGTTTGGACTCTACAGTATATCTATTTAGGGTGTATATGGTATATAGCAATTTGTATGATTGTGATGTCTTCCTGATATAGTTGTTCCATATTTATACCTAAATTTTACTTCATAGTTCTTTTTTATTATTTTTTTATTTTGGTTTTCACAGGATCTTATTTATATCATATAGTGGTTGGAGTGCTTGTTTATTCCTCGATCATAAAATAAAATCCTTTTTGTAGCCAATGAAATTTGCATTAAAATAACTAATTGGAATAAAGTAAACAGTATATTTATATTGTCATATGAGGATAAATATTACTAAAATTTTCATTCAGTGACTTTTAAATATTTATATAAGTTACATAAACCTAAATTATATATCTAAATGTGAACTATGTACAAAACTTATTTTGTTTCCCAGAGTATGTATTCTGGACATATATTCAGTAAATATTAATATTAATTAATGGAGGCTGCTGAGAGTAAAGAATGTTTTAATTTTTCGTATATCTCTTGTCTGTAAGTTTTGTCAAAATTATCATCAATGAATATTTATGACTTATAACAGAAGAAAATAAAATGTTCTAATGTCTGGATTTGACAAAACAATTTGGGAATATATATCACAAATTATCCTAATTTACAAAAACATTCTTGCATGTTTTGGTCAACCTTCAAATGATAATTCAAAAAGAGAACAAAATGATTGAGATGATGGTCATTAAACAGTACATGTAGTAAAATCGGAATGATACAGAGAAGATTATCATGTCCCCTGTGCAAGGATGACATGCACATTTATGATGTGCTTTACATATTTTTCAAATCCAACATCACATTGAAAGAATTATACACTAGTATAAAGTGGAATTTATCCCAGGTATGCAAGAATTGTTCAACATAAGAAAATCAATTAATGTAATGCACAATATTAACAAAATGAAGGGTGGAAAATACATGGTCATCTCAATTGAGGAAGAAAAGGGATTTGAAAAAATCCATCATCCTTTCCTGATAAAAACATGTAGAAAAATAGAATTAGAGAGAATCTTCCTCAACACGATAAGGGGCATATATCCTACTCAATGAAAGACCAATGATTTTTCTTCTAAGATCTGAACAAGAGAAAGATGCCCACTCTCAACACTGTTATTCAACATTGTACTGGAAGTTCTAATCAGAACAATTAAGGAAGTAAAAGAAAGAAAAGCATCCAAATTCTATAGGAAGATACAAAACTTTCACTATTTGCAAATTAAATGTTCATATATAAAGTCCCAAAAAATATACAATGCTGTTAGAGCTAATCAATGGAAATCAGCAAAGTGGCAGGGTACAAGATCAACATGCAAAATCATTAGAGTTTCTAAACACTAGTAATGGGCAATCTGAAGAGAATCAAGAAAAAAATCCATTTCCAATAATACCTAAAAGATTCAAATATCCAGGAACAAATATATGAAGGATGTGCAAAACTTTGCTAAAGTAAATGAAAGAAGATCAAATAAAATGGAGTGACTTTTCATGCTCATGGATTGGAAGACTAAATATTGTTAAAATATCAATTTTACCCAATATGATTCACAGATCTAATGTAATCCAAATCAAAATCCCAACAGCCTACTTTGCAGAAATGTAAAAGCCAATCATGAAATTTATTTGGGATAAGCAGTTTTTAATAGACAAATCATCTTGATAAAGAAGAATGGAGGTGGAGGATTCACATTTCCTGACATTAAAACTTATCACAAAGTCACTGTGTTCAAAACATGGTACTGGCACAAAAATAGATTTATAAACCAATGAAATAGAATTGAAATTTCAGAGATAGACAGTCAAATCTCTGGCCAATTGGCTTTTGTCAAGGTTGCCAAGTCCATTCAATTGGGAAAGAAAATCTCTTCAACAAATGGTACTGGAAGAACAGGATATACATACACAAAAGAATGAAGGAAGACCTCCAACCCATACCATAGACAAAAATTAACTAAAAATGGACCAACATCCTAAACATAAGAACAACAATTATAAAATTCCTCAAAGAAAACACAGGATAACATCTTCAGGATCTGAGCAACAAAGGAAAAAAATATAAATGGGACATCAGCAAAATTAAAAACTTTTGTGCATCAAAGGACTTAAGCATGAAAGTGAAAAGATAACCTACACAATGGAGAAAATATTTGGAAACCACATATCCAATAAGGGCTCAGTATTCAGAATATATAAAGAAATCCTACAAGTCAACAATAAAAAGACAAATAGCCCAATTAAAAGTGGGTAAAAGCTTTAAATAATCATTTCTCCAAAAAGGATATATAAATGGCTAAAAAGCATATAAAAATATGCTCAACATCATTAGCTCTTAGGGAAATACCAATCAAAACCACAATGATATACCATTTCACACCCACTAGAATGGCTGCTATTAACAAAACAGAAAATTACAGGTGTTGAAGAGAGGTGGAGAAATAGGAACACTCATTAAATTCTGGTGGGAATGTAAAATTGTGCAGCTGTTGTGAACAGATTTGTAGTTCCTCAGAAAGCTAAATATAGAATTAAAATATGACCCAGAATTACCACTACTTATTATATACCCCCAAAGAATTGAAAGAAAGGACTTGAAAAGATATTTGTACACTGAAGTTCATAGCAATATTATAAACAATTGCCAAAAGATGGAAGCAAACTCTGTTTTCAATAACCAATGAATGGATAAACAAAATGTGGTATATGCATACAATGGAATATTATTCAGCATTAAAAAAGAATGAAGTTCTAATTCATGCAACAACATGGATGAACTTTGAAGACATCATCTTGAGTGAAATAAGCCAGACACTAAAGTACAAATATTATATGATCTCATTTATATAAAATAAGGAGAAGAAGCAAATTCATAGAGTCCGAATATAGGATATAGGTAACCAGGAACTGGGTTGGGAGTGGAGTGGGTAGTTAATGCTTCAACTGTATAGAATTTCTATTAGGGTTGATGTAAAATTTTGGTAATGGGTGGTGGTGATAGTAGAACAAGATTGTGAATGTAATTAGCAGCACTAAATATGGGAATATGGCTAAAAGGAGAAATTATAGGTTGTATATATGTTACTATAATAAAAATTAAAGAAAAAATATAGGACTGTGCAACACAGTGGACCCTTTTAAACTATGGACTATACCAAACAGTAGAATTACAGAAATGTTCTTTAATCAATTATAACAAATGTTTCACACTAATGCATGTTGTTAGTAAGGTGGCACATGGACACTCTGTATTCTATATATTATATGCATGATATTTCTGTAAACCTATGTAGCAGTTTGAAATTATTTATGAATTTCACAAAATAGATATTTGATTATGTCTGTTCCTCTATGTGTGATACCTTTTGATTGTATTAGATTCAGCTGAGATGCCTTTGATTAAATTATGTTAAGATAGGCCTTTTATTTGACTACATTATTAGAGTGACTCAGTTTGTGTTCCCACCCCATTTATGGGCTATATAAATGGATACTCAAGGAGACAGGTAAAGAGATACACAGAGGAATAGATGGAGCTCCATAGACACGGAAGAGGATCCTCAGGCCCGGAAAGACAGATGAGTCATTTGCCGATAGTTTGCAGCTGACCTTGTGAAGAGACCAGAGCAGCAGAGCCCAGGGAATAAAACAAGCCCTACAGCCTATAACTGAGATCAAAAGGAGCTGGGACCATGGAGCCTTGAGAGAGAAAGGAAGGCTAAACCGTCACAGACATCACCGCACCATCTTGTTTCAACACATGGCAACAGACTTTGGGTTAGGAAGTACCTCTTATGGTACCTTGAGTTGGACTTTTTAGGGCCTTGTAAGTGACAGCTTCTACCTCAAATAAATACTCTTTATAAAAGCCAACATATTTTTGGTACTTTGCATCAAAACCTCTTTGACTGACTAATACAACCTATAACTTCTCTAGCAACAAAAATTGATAAATAAAGTCAGATAATAACAAGTATTTACAAGGATGTGGAGAAATTGGAATCCTCATACACTGGTGGTAGGAATGTAAAATAGTGCAGCTACTTAGCAAAACAATCTCGTAGTTCCTGAAATGATCAAATATAGCATTATATAATCCAGCAATTCTACTCCTAAGTACATACCCGAGAGAATTGGAAATATATGTCCATGGAAAACATTGTTCACAAATGTTTAGAGCAACATTATTCATAATAGTCAAGAGATGGAAACAACCCACATGGCCATTGACAGACAAACGGGTCAACAATATCTGGATGGACCAAGAAGCCATTTACAAAACCCGTATATTATATGATTCCTTTCATGTGGAAGTACAGAATAGGAAATCTAAAGAGAGAGAAAGTAGATTAGTGGTTGCCTAGGGTTGGATGGGGGTTGAAGGGAAGTCAGAGAGGAGATAGCTAAAGGGCATAGCTTTCTTTTGAGATGATGAAAAGGTTCCAAAATTGATGGCAGTGATGGTTGCAAATACCTGTGAAACACCTAAAAACCATTGAATCGCACACTTTAAATGGTTGAATTGTATTGTATGTGAATTATATCTCAAGTAAATCTGTTGTAAAAATAGAAATTAAATATATTGAAATGTAAAAATTTTAAAGATACATTTAGCTAATTTAAAAAGTCACGATTTCCTTTATAAGTAGAAATATAAGTTATATCAGAAAATGCTAATGATTTTTTCATAGAAAATAAAAAATAGAAAATCATTAATTGGTATATAAATGCTATTTTTGATAGGATGTCTTAAAGATTGATATAATCTATTATATTGAAATGAGTTTGAAAATTGAATAAAAAACTTTGAATAAGAAAAATTAAAATATAATTTTAGACAAAATTATGGTGTCTAAGAAAAAAAAAGACCATCTTTGTTTTCAATAACTGCCATAAAAAGAGGAGTATGATATATTTCCATGTATATGGATATTAAAAAATACATGAGAAATAATTGATGGACAAAGAGGATAATACATTTAAAATTTTATTTAAAATAATCCTCTAAACATTCAAAATTCAGATCTAGGTGTCTTGATTGGGGAATTCTACTACACATTTAGGTGAAAAAATAAAATTAAAAAAAACAAAAACAATTCTAAACAAGCTTTTCCAGAAAAATGAAGAGGGTATATTTCCTAACTCTCTTTATGAGGAGAGCTTTACCATGGCATTAAAAGCAGACAAAGACATTATAACACAACAGAGAAATATCAGCCATGAACTTTTGTGAAAATTCTAAACACAATTTTAGCAAATTGAATTTAGCAATATGTAAAAACAATAATACAACAGAAATGTGCAGCAGATTTAACATTCAAATTCAATTAATATCATTCATTGCATTAACAAACTAAAATAGAAAAACCATATGATATTTTAATAGATGCAGAAAAACATTTTAAAAGTTCTAATACCTATTAGTGATTAGAAAGAAAAAAAAAACTGTATCCATACAAGTATTTTAAAATAGAACTACTTCAAACTGATAAGAGGCATTCATGAAAAACCTACATCTAGCATAATACATAATAGTGAATGATTGAAAATATTTCCGCTAAGATTAGAACAAAACAAGTAGGTCTGCTCTTACCAATTCTATTTGACATTGTACTTGAGTTTGTAGTAAAACCACACAAGGGTAAGAAAAAATAGACTAGAAAGTATCCAGATAAAAAAGAAGTTATTTTTATTAAAAATGTCATGATTGTGTAAGTAGAATATATAATGGGAGAGAGGCAAGATGGCATTGGTTTAGAAGAGCACTCACTGAGAGCTCCCAGATCACGGCGGATTGTGGACAGGGTCCTGCCTGAGCGTCTGTGCTGTGGACATGTGGAGAGAGAAGCTTGGGACATCTATCTGCACAGATTGATGGTGTGGGCTGAATGGTAGAGATTCGTGAGTTTTAAGCCTGTGGTGGTTAACACAGATGGTGGAGCCCCACCCTTAGGGAAAGAAAAAAAGCCAGTTGGAGCCACAACTCCCAGTCCCAGCAACTGGGTGACAGGGCCCGGTGGAAAGGGATGTTCTCTGAGAGTGGGGGGCCTCTGGCAAAGGGGCAAGAGAGCTTTATTTTCTGGGGATTTGGCTGCCTGGAGCCCCTTGCAGCTTGAGCAAACAAAACAGCTGGAGTGAAGCAGCACCCGGTGTGGGGAGGGGTGAATCTTTTGAGGGAGTTGATTTGCCTAGCTGCCCAGGGATAAGCCCTGGGCCCTGTGGAGCTGGGGAGAGGGGACACTCTCTGAGAGAGGGAGGGTTCTGGCAGAGGACAGGGAGGGGATTTTTTGCCATCAATTTGGCTGCCTGGACCCCCTCATAACTTTGGGGAGCAGATAAGCCGCCTTGAAGCAGCTTCAGGCTGAGTGGAGAGGTGAATCTGCTGAGGAAACCTGATTTACCTGGCAGCCCGGTGACACTGGGACTTGGCCCCACAAGGGGCTGGGTCGGCCATCTCTAGCATTTGCACTGACTAACAACAGAGCTTAGCTCCTCTGGTGAGTCCAGGAAGTGGTAAGTGCTTGATTAGTTTCTGTGAGCCCAGTTAGGGTCCCTCATTGAGGGGGTTGGTCTAGAGGAGGACTTATTTTGGGTCCTGTATTGCATCAAAAAAAAAAAAAAAAAAGAGATGGTCACTTTAATAAATGAAAAATAAATTATTTTAATTTAGTTTAATAGCTAAAAGCTGTTTCAGGACCTGCAAATAGAATGCTAGGGGGAAATTGATTGGTAAACACAAGCAGGCAGAGAGGATCCACTGGGATCCTAGGGTGAACATGGATCCTCCTTAGCTTTGTTTGACTGCTTGCCTGTGTGGTTGATTGGTTTTTCTCTGTTTATTTGTTGTTTCTTGCTTTTATTTCCTCTTTCCTCCCTCCTTTCTTTTTTCTTTCATTTTTTAAAATTAGATGCTGCTAGTTTGTCTCATCTTTGCTGTGCTTCTTCTTCAGTGATTTCCCATTCTCTGTCTATATTGATTTTGTATTCTAAACTATCTCTTATCCTGCCTTCATCATTCTGCCTTCTGCTTTCTGTTGTGGCTCTTATATACCACATTTTTCCATATGCCCACAACTTAAGGGTGTCAATTTCTATTCTATCTATTTTGTTTTCTTCTTTTTAAATTAATATTAACTCTATCCTTTCAGCCCTTTCTTCACTCTTTCTCTCCCTCCTCATAATTCTAGCCTTTTAAATCACTATATATATATATATCCCTCTATTTGGTTCCCCAGTCCATTATAGGTACTCCACTTTTATTCCTATTACTCTACACTGCCTTCATGAATTAAATATTCATTTCATTAAGTCTCTTTTGGCCCCTCTTCTAACTTTTATCAACATTACTATTATCCTTTTTCCTTCCTCACATCTTTCAATTCCTCTGGCCCTAATCTTTTGCCTTCAAGGGAACAAAGAAAGAAACAAGGAAATAAAATAGGAAGAAAAAGTGACAAAGAAAAAACTTAACACACATGCAGAATCACCAGCTAAATGTAACTCTAGAGCAGAGAGATAAGCTCAACTGAATAAATCCATCAAGATAAAATGATGACTAGAGGGCAGCAAAAAATTACAAACCACACTGAGAAACAGGAAAACATGGACCAGTCCAATGAACAAACTAAAAACCAGGAAGTGATGCAGAACATTGAACAACAAATATCATGGACCAACTTAAAGAAGTGAAGGAAGAGATTAAGGATATAAAGAAGACACTGGGAGAACATACTGAGGAAATTGTAAACTTATCCAAAAAGATAAGGGATATGGTAGTGATCAATGGCACAATTCAAGAAATCAGAAAGATGCTGCATTCACATAAGAGCAGATTTGAACAAGCAGAAGAAAGAATAAGTGATGTGGAACACAGAAACTGAAATCAAACTGATAGTAGAACAGATAGACAAAAAAGATAGAAAAAATCCAGTAGAGACTCAGGGAATTAACTGACAGCACAAAATGCACAAACGTATGCATTATGAGCATCCCAGAAGGAGAAGAGAAGGGCAAGGGCACAGAAGGAGTGTTGAAGGAAATAATGGCTGAAAATTTCCCAACCCTATTGAGAGAGATGGATGTGCAGATCCAGGAAGCACAGTGCACCCCAAATAGTATAAATCCCAACAGGCCAACTCCAAGACATATACATGTCAAAATGTCCAATGCTCAAGACAAAGAAAAAATACTCAAGGCAGCAAGAGAAAAGAAAACCATCACATACAAGAGAAGCACAATAAGATTTAGTGCTAATTTCTAATATGAAACCATGAAGGAAAGAAGACAGTGGTATGATATAGTCAAAATACTAAAAGAATAAAACTTCCATCCGTGAATTCTCTATCCAGCAAGACTGGCATTCAAAAGTGATGGAGAGATCAAAATATTCACAGATAAACAGAAATTAAGAGAGTATGTCAATAAAAAACCTGCACTTCAAGAAATACAAAAGGAAGTTCTACAAGTTGAATGGAAAAAACAAGGGAGAGTGTTGGAGGAGAGTTTAAAAACAACTAAAGAGACAAAAACAGAAAAAAAAACAACATATGACATACATTAACCCAAAGAAAAAATGGCTAATGTAAGAAATTTGTTATGAATAATAACTCTGAATATTAATGGATTAAATTCACCAATCAAGAGACACAGATTAGCAGAATGGATAAGGAAATATGATCCATATATATGCTGTCTACAAGAAACCCACCTTCCACCCAGGGATTCAAGAAGGCTGAAAGTGAATGGCTGGAAAACAATTTTACAAGCTAACAATACCCATAAAAGGGCAGGAGTAGCTATTTAATATCAGACAAAATAGACTTTAAATGCAAAACTTTAGTAAGAGACAAAGATGGGCACTATATATTCGTAAAAGGGGTAATCTCTCAAGAAGAGAGAACAGGGAAACGGATGTGGCTCAAGAGGTTCGGCATCCGTCTACCATATGGAGAGACCGGGGTTCGATCCCCGGTACCTCCCGGTAAAAAATAAATAAATAAAGTGTTCTCCTGTTAGTTTAAAAAAAAAAAAAAAAAAAAAAAGAAGAGAGAACAATCATCAACATTTACGCACCTAATCGAGGTGCCTCAAAATATGTGAGGCAAACTCTGGATAAACTAAGTAGAGAAATAAATGCTTCTACAATTATAATGGGGGACTTTAATACACCATTATGATCATTAGACAGACCATCTAGACAGAGAATCAATAAAGAAACAAAGGCTCTCAACAATATATTAGACCTGGACTTAATAGACATATACAAAAAACTACACCCAAATATGGCAGGATTTACATTCTTCTCTAGTACACATGGATCATACTCCAAAATAGACCACATGCTAGGCCACAGAACAACTCTCAATGAATACAGAAAGATTGAGATTATACAAAGTAATTTCTCTGACCACAACGGAATGAAATTGGAAATCACTAAGGGCCAGAGAAACATGTTAGGCACAAGGATATGGAAGTTAAACAACACACTCTTAGACAAACAGAGGGTCAAGGAGGAA
Source organism: Tolypeutes matacus (assembly GCA_026826555.1). Classification (NCBI taxonomy): domain Eukaryota; kingdom Metazoa; phylum Chordata; class Mammalia; order Cingulata; family Chlamyphoridae; genus Tolypeutes; species Tolypeutes matacus. The sequence continues at coordinate 982,461 of JAKSZT010034045.1, read as the reverse complement.
ATCTCAAAAGAAATCAGTAAGTACCTTGAAACTAATGAAAATGACAACACAACATATCAAAACATATGGGATGCAGTGAAAGCAGTCCTGAGAGGGAAGTTCATAGCCATAAATACATATATTAAAAAAGAAGAAAGAGCTAAAATTGAAGACTTAACTGCACACTTGGAGGAATTGGAGAAACAACAACAAACTAAACCAAAAGGAAGTAGAAAGAAGGAAATAACAAAGATTAGAGCAGAACTAAATGAAATAGTGAATAAGAAAGCACTAGAAACAATAAACAAAACCAAAAGCTGGTTCTTCAAGAATACCAATAAAATTGACAAATCCTTAGCCAGACTAACAAAGAAAAAGAGAGAACAGATGCAAATACACAAAATAAGGAGTGAGCAAGGGGATATCACAACTGACCCCACAGAAATAAAGAGTATCACAAGAGGATACTTTGAAAAATTATATGCCAACAAGAATGATAATTTAGAGGAAATGGACAAGTTTCTAGAAACTCACATAGCCTACCTTGATAAAAGAAGATGTTGATGAACACAACAGTCCAATTACAAGCAAAGAGATAGACTCATGCATCAAAAACCCCCCAACCAAGAAGAACCCAGGACCAGAAAGACGGCTTCACGGCTGAATTCTACCAAACATTCTGGAAAGAGCTAACACCAATTCTGCTTAAGCTCCTCCAAAAAATAGAAGTAGAAGGAATATTGCCTAACTCATACCACGATGCCAATATTACCCTAATACCAAAACCAAACAAAGATACCACAAGAAAGTAAATTTACAGACCAATTTCTGTAATGAACCTAGATGCTAAAATCCTCAAGAAAATAATTGCTAATCACATTCAACAACATATCAAAAGGATTATACACCATGACCAAATGGGTTTCATCCCGTGTATGCAAGGATGGTTCAATATAAGAAAATCAATCCATATAATACACCACATAAAAAGATTGAATGAAAAAAATCACATGATCATCTCTATAGATGCAGAAAAAGCAGTCTATCTTGATAAAAACACTACAAGTGATAGGAATAGAAGGAAACTTTCTGAATATGATAAAGGGTATATATGAAAAACCCAAAGCTAACATCATCTTCAATGATGAAATCCTAAAAGCCTTCCCTCTGAGACCGGGAACAAGACAAGTATGCCCACAACCACCACTCCTATTTAACATTGTCTTAGAAGTACTTGCATGAGCACTTAGGCAAGAAAAGGACATAAAAGGCATCCAGATTGGAAAAGAAGAAGTAAAAATTTCATTATTTGCAGACGACATGATCCTATACATAGAAATCCCCGAGAAATCTACAAGAAAGCTTCTAGAACATATAAAGCAATTCAGAAATGTTGCAGGCTATAAGATCAATGCACGAAAACGACTTGCATTTCTGTACACCAATAACGAGCAATCTGAGAAGGAAATCAAGAAAAAAATACCATTTACAATAGTAACCAAAGTAGTCAAATACCTAGGAATAAATTTAACTAAATATGTAAAGGACTTATATACAGAAAACTACACAACACTGTTAAAGGAACTCAAAGAAGACTTAAATAAATGGAAAAATATTCCCTGTTCATGAATAGGAAGATTAAACATCATCAAGATATCTATCCTACCCAAACTAATCTACAGATTTAATACAATCCCAATAAAAATCCCAATAAAAATCAATTTTTTAAGGAACTGGAAAAACTAACCACAAAATATATTTCGAGAGGTAAGAGGCCCCGAATTGCCAAAGACATATTAAAAAGAAAAATGAAGTTGGAGGTATCATATTACCTCACTTTAAAACATCCTACAAAGTTACAATGATCAAAACTGCATGGTATTGGCACAAGGACAGACGTACTGATCAATGGAGCTGAATTGAGAGTTCTGATATAGATCCTCACATATACAGTCATCTGATATTTGACAAGGCCATGAAGCTCAATTAGTTGGGAGAGAATGACCTCTTTAACAAATGGTGCTTGGAGAACTGGATATCCATAACCAACAGAGTGAGAGAAGAATACCATCTCACACCTTAGACAAAAATCAATTCAAGATGAATCAAAGATCTAAATATAAGAGCCAAAACCATAAAGACCTGGGAAGATAATGTAGGGAAGCATCTACAGGACCTTGTAATAGGAAATGGTTTCATGAACTTCACAGCCAAAGCACGAGCAGCAAGATAAAAAATAGATAAATTGGATCTCATCAAAATTAAAAGCTTCTGCAACTCAAAGGACGTTATTAAGGAAATTAAAAGGCAGCCTACCCAATAGGAGAAAATATTTGGCAACCAAATATCTGATAGGAGCCTAATATCCTCCTTATATAAAGAAATCCTACACCTCAAAAATAAAAAGACAAGCAACCCATTTAAAAATGGGCAAGTGACCTGAAAAGACACTTCTTCAAGGAAGAAATACAAATGGCTAAAAAGCACATGAAAAAAATATTCGATATCACTAGCTATTAGGGAAATGCAAATCAAAACCACAATGAGATACCATCTTACACCAATCAGAATGGCAACTATTAAAAAAACAGGAGAAACTAAATGTTGGAGAGGATGTGGAGGAATAGGAACCCTCATCCACTGCTAGTGGGATTATGGAATGGTCCAGATACTGTGGAGGACAGTTTGGCTATTCCTCAGAAAACTAATAATAGATCTTCCATATGATCCAGCAATTCCACTGCTGGGTATATACCCAGAAGAATTGTAAGCAAAGACACGAACAGATATATGCACACCAATGTTCATAGCAGCATTGATCACAATTGCCAAAAGTTGGAGTCAACCCCGGTGCCCATCAACAGATGAATGGATAAGCAAAATATGGTACATATATACAATGGAATATTACTCAGCTGTTAGAAGGAATAAAGTGCTAACACATGGAATAACATGGATGAATCTTGAAGACCTTATGTTTAGTGCACCAAGCCAGGCATTGCAGGATGAACAGTTTATGAACTCACTGATTTGAATTGAGGAAAGTTTACAGTCTCTGAGAACCTCTGTCTGAAAGATAGGTTTACAAGGGAGAGAGAGAGAAGAGTAGGTTGCGAGCCATTACCCATATTGACATAATCTATGGTAAAGTGATAGAATATAGTTACATATTGAAGGATAGGAAAGGTGGGTAGTGATATTCCTGGGTTTGGTGGTGCAGGGTTAACAGGTGGGTAGAATAGGGAGGGCAGGTGAGAATACCCAAGGCATGTAACTATGAATCTTGTCATCCCATGAGCCAAGACAGAGGAGTGTCATATGGCCCAAGGGGATGGGGACAAAGGAACAGAAAAAAAAAAAAAAAAACATTGACCTATATAACTAAAATGGGTCAATTTTATTGTACATTAATTATACACCCATAAAAATGGAGAAAGTAAAAAAAAAAAAATCAAATGTGGTATTTAGTGGTCATGGGAAATGTTCTTCACTACCTTACAGTAATGGACACAGAACATGGTAAATATCATCAAAAAATATTAAACTGTACCATCTAAAATGTACATTATACTGTAAACCATTGACAATGTTTAGTAGCTATGTTTCACTATCTGTATAACAGTTATAACAATGCTACCATCCACACACACAAAGAAAAGTTTTAATATGGGGTGGGGAAGGGGGAGGGGGGTTGGGTATATGGGAATCTCTAATATTCCATGTGTGACTTTGCTGTGACCTAAAACTTCTTGAAAACTAAACTAAAATTTGGGAGACACTGGGGAATGAGAGGGAGAAGGTGTCATGGTACACACTGGACATCCGATAATGCAGGGATAAAAGGAGAAAAAATCTTAAAAAATAAAAAATAAGAAATAAATGAATAAAATAATAATAATAATTTAAAATAAGAATAAATAAAGAAAAAAAATTAAAATATTTTTTTCTTTTTTTTTCCCATTTTCTTTTTTGAATATCCCAATCCATTAATTATATTTTACTCTTAGTTCTTTTTTGGGGGGTTTCCTTGTATTTTATCTTTTGCATTTAAGCTTATCACTATTATTTCATTTTCCTATTAATTGTATTTGGTTATTATATGGGCTTCATCTTTAAGGAAGGTTTAGGTCACAGAAGGGTTACAATGCGGGTTGCAGAAGATTATTGGTTGGGGATGTCTAGGATGGGGGATTCATGGGAGTAAGTTCTTGTGAATATACATGAAAGATATATAAAATTGTTCAAATGATCGAGGGATGGGGCATGGTCACAGTGGGTAGACAATCACTCAATAAATGAGGAAATACAGAATTCCCAGCCTGGAGAGCTCTGCCACATTCTCCAAAGGAGCAGCAACAGTCCCCTCAGTGCAGTGGCAGTGTCTGGCAAAAGAGGATGGCCCACTGTTGGGTTCTTGTTATTGATGACTACCCTTATGAGTCTAGACTCTTGTAATTGAAACTTGGCCTACTGTCATGGGGTGCCTAAGAGTTGCCACCTGAGAGCCTCCTTTTTGCTCAAATGTGGCCTCTCTCTAAGCCAAACTCAGCATATGAATGCATTACCTTCCCCCCAATGTGGGACATGACTCCCAGGGATGAGCCTCCCTGGCAAAGAGGGACTAATAACAAGTGCCAACTGGAAACACGACTGGTAAAAAACTTTGAATGAAAGGGGAAAAGGTAAAGACAAATGAGTTCATGTGGCTAAGAGACTTCAAAGAGAGTCGGGAGGTCATCACAGAGGTAACGCTTACGCACACCTCAGCAGGATCTCATAGAACACCAAAATGGATATTACCCCACACAGAAGGACTCCTGAGGGCTCTGGAGACACCCAGGTCCTATATAAGGGGGGGATAGCCCCAGAGATTGATGCCTTATCAGGGCTCTATTTTGGAATCTGTGCTCCTGAGAGTGACAGTGTTGGACTCAAATAAGTCCTCCCTGCACATGGTCCATCAGTCCCTTCTATTCAAACCTATATGTGAAGCTGGGATTTGTAGGTGTACTTCCAGAGACTGGAGCCTCTGGCCTGCCTATATGCCAGCTGTGCCTCGAATCTTGATGGAGTTGCAACTCCTACTCTACAGCTCAATGGACTCACCCAAGTCACCTGGTGAGGAGATGAGGATGATGGACAATGGCAATCCCAGGGAATGGAAAGAGCCTGCAGCTGAAGGTAGGATAGTCCCATACACCATATCCGTGGTATATAATCCCACTCTCACTTGGAAATGGAGTGGACATCACCATTCCAGTCCCCTCAGGACTGCGGGAAGGGCTATTGACTAGAATGGACATAATGGTATTCTGTTGTAGACATATTGGGATTCAAGCAATGGAAGAATTATAATGAGGTGAAGCCAGTGGCCACTAGACACTTTTGGGGTGGGGAGGAGAAGGGCAGTTGTAATACAGGGGCTTTTTCAGGACTTGGGAATTGTCCTGAGTGATGTTGTGGCAACGGATATACCATTCAGGGCTGTGTGGGAGAGAGTGTGGTCTACGATGTGAACTGTGGTCTATGCTTAGTGGCAAAGCCCCAGGATGTGCATATCCATTGTGGCTGATGTGCCACACTAATGAAAGATGTTTATGTGAGATGTTTTGTGAGGTATGGGAGGTGGAGATCATGGGAATCCCTGTAATTTTTGTGTAACATTTATGTAATCAATGCATCCTTTAAAATATATATGGAAAAAAAAATAACACTTATGTAAGCAAAAAAAAAAAACAGTATATATAATGGAATCAACAAAAATTTACTAGAACTAAAGAGCAAAATTAGAAAGAGGCATGCACACAGGATAAAATGAGCAAAACAAAACACCTTTACTGAAGCTTGTACAAAAGCTAACTCAAAAGGGTCATGAATTCAATGAAAATGTTAAGATATAAGACTTTTAGACAAAAACATAGAAAAAATGAAAATTTCTTGATCTAGTGATAGGGAAAGAGTACATAGACATAATGTCAAAAGGACAATCCATAAAAGCCCAAAATGATAATTTTGTCTTCATCAAAATTAAACCAACATATCAATTGCACCCTTGGACATTTATCACAGACAAATAACTGATGTTCTTACACTAAAGTTTAAATGAATGTTCATAGAAGATTTATTTATAATAGCTAAAAGCTGTAAATACTTCACAAGTCCTTCAAGGAGCAAAGAATTAAATAAACTGTAGTATATACATATTATCTTTGTTTCCCAGCTGTGTGTAGTAAGAAGTGGTAAAAAGGAGGTAATTAGTAGGCACACTAAGAAACTTTGGTGGTGATATATATTTTCATTATTGTGATTGTTTTGATGGTGTTACAGGTGTGTAAATATGACAAAATTGATTAAGTCTTAAGATTTAGATATGTGAAATTTATTATTTTCAATCATAACTCACAGAGGTGGTTTTTTTCAACTACTAAATATATAAAGCATTCAACCAAAAACAAGAAGAAAAAAATGACAAAAGAAACAGACCTACAGTTAATACATATATAAAGTGGTAATCAATGGGCAACATGGAAAGTAAAGAGAAACAATATTTTGATGTAGATGAAAACTAAATAATTTATCATAAATTCCCATTTAACAGGAAGGACATAATTCATATTCTTTTCTTGGGTGTGAAGAACCAGAAAACCTCATATTTACTGTTGGAAGACTCTATTGGTACCATCAATCTGAAATTGTTAACAAAATTAAATGCCATATTGTATATCATTTTACCAAGATATGTCACAACTAATGTGCATTTGTGTGTATATTTTTACATATACATAAACACATACTTATGCAAATATATATATGCATATTTATATGCATGTATGTGTAGGTGGTTGTTTATGTGTATCTCTACCTGTATCTATATCTATAATCTGTATCTATCTATATCTATGTCTGTATCTATATCTGTATCTATGTTTCTCTCTCTGTCTCTCTCTCTCTCTGTCTCTATCTCTGTCTCATCTATCTCTATCTCTATACATACACACAAAAACAAAAACACACAGATGCAGATATGTGATATGTATATCACAGGGAATTTTGTACACAGAATTTTAAGGGGACAAGGTCAAAGCTGCTCATTAAATCTGTACATTTTAGTGGTGTTGATAGCCGAGAATTGAAGACAAAAATATCTGCCATTAAAAAAATAGATGGGTGAAATCTGTTAGATATGCATCATAGAATATAATGAGGAAGAAGGAAAAAAAATCACGATATGGAACCAAAAATAATACTTAAAATGCCTTTTCTCATGATGAAGAAATAAATTACTGCTGCCTCTAGTTCAGCTCTCAGTCTTCAGAACTTTTATTTTAAGTAAGGGGTCACAATTCCACTCAATTGGGGGCTCATCCAGGATCACGGGACCGAGGAGAGACCCTTGAACCCCTTCTATGACTGGCAGGACATCCCACTGAAGTTTTACAGTGGCCTTCAGCATAGGAAAAGTTGGGAGTCTCTCCCCGTCACCAGACCCAAAGGAAGCAGAGATTGAAACAGATGCACAGGAAAAGAGGTCCAGACCCAAAAACTGAGAAAAAGGGAATCACGTAAGACTGTGCACAGACCCTGGTAAGAGACTTTGTGTCTGGGGCCTGGGTGACTGGAAAAGTGGAGACTTAGTTCTGAAAGATCCTGTTGAGTCAGCGATACTGAGTATAATACAAGACATCTCAGACAAGACACATTGAGCCAGTGCAGGCAAGATACATTGAGTCAACGAGATTGATAATAATATGAGGTCTCAGGCAAGATACAGGGTGATAAGTAAGGACTAGGGGCCAGTAACTCCTCAGAAATCTCAGGGAAAATGGGAAAGACAAATTCTAAAAGCAGTCGGCAAGAAACTTTACCATAGGTACCCAAGAAGAGTCCATTAGTTACAAAGTTAGAAAATTAAGATAATCTTCCAAAATATAAAGGAAAAAGTAAAGAAACAAAAATAAAACAACAACAACAACAAAAAAAACATGATAAAATGCTGTTATTTAATCTGGGCTGGAATTCCCCTTAAGAGTGGAACTGTTCACTGGCCAAAGTTCAACTCCATGGAAAACTGTTTTTGTCAAACCCTAGATTTGTAAACAATGCCCTCTCAGAGAAGTTCTCCTAGGGCAAGGGGAAATTGGTTTTGTGAATGCTTCCTTGAGTAGTGCTAATATAAATTTCAAAAAGGAAATGAAAAATCTATTAGAAGACCCTTCAGGCTTAGCTGACCAATTTAATCAATTTCTCAGCCCAAATGTATATTTAGACCAAATTAATGTTCATTTTAGATCATTTCTTCTCTAGAGAAGAACAAGGACAAGTTAGAAGAGCAGGTGTGAAGGCCTGGGATGATAATCACCCAGTTGCCCAAGGGGAACCTAGAAGGAGCAGAAGTATCCCCCTCCAGGACCCTACCTGGGATCATAATAATGTTGCCCATAAGAATAACATGAGAGATCTAAAAAGTATAATTGTCCAAGGAATTAGAAATGGTGTCCCTAAGAGTCAAAATTTAAATAAAGCTTCAGAAACAAAACAAGAAATAGAGGAAACTCCCACAGCTTCCTTGAATAGGCTGAAAGATTTGGTGAGAAAATATTCAGGCTTAGAAATAAATGATCCAGTGGCCCAGAACCTACTTAAAGTATACTTTGTAACTAACTCATGGCTTGATATTAATAAAAAATTACAAAAGCTAGAAGAATGGGCAGGCAAGCCACTGTATGATTTATTATCTCCAGCTCAGCAAGTGTATGTAAGAAGGAATGAAGAGGAGAAGAAAGAACAAACCAAGGTTATGATGCAGGCTTTAAAACTGCAACAGGAAGGACAGACTAAGTTAATGTTGCCAACTGTACAAACAATGACTAATGCTTTACAGAAACCTAGTGCTGGAAGGGGCAAAGGAATTCCCTTTTGGGGACATGGTAATCAAGCCTGGTTCCCGGTACAGAAAGGGAATGGGCTGTTCCTCATCATCTACTTGGTCTCAGTGATGGGCAACTTGGGCATGATCATCCTCACCAAAATGGACTCCAGGCTACAAACCCCCAGGTAATTTTTCCTCAGACACGTGTCTCTCACCGATCTTGGTTATTCAACTACTGTGTGACCCAAAATGCTAGTGAATTTTATTGTGGATGAAAACACAATCTTCTATCATTTTTGTGCCACACAGCTAGCTTTCTTTCTTGTGTTCCTTGTTAGTGAAATTTTTAATCTGTCAGCAATGTCACAACTGCTATGTCACCATCTTTAACCCACTGCTCTACTCAGCCATCATGTCACAAAGATTATACCACATGCTGGTGGCAATCCCCTATGTCTCCAGCCCATTTGTTTCCCTTCTGGTCACCATAAAGATTTTTAATTTATCCTTCTGTGGCTACAATGTCATCAGTCATTTCTTCTGTGACTGTCTTCCCTGGTTATCTCTGCTCTGTTCTAACACACAAGAAATTGGTTTGATAATTCTCATTTTAGCATCTTTTGATTTGATTAAATCTCTTTTAATAGTTCTTGTGTCTTATCTGCTCATTCTGGTAGCCATTCTCAGGAGGCACTCTGCTGAGGGCAGACACAAGGCCTTCTCCACCTGTAGATCCCACTTGACAGTAGTCATAGTATTCTATGGGACTTTAATATTTATGTATGCACAGCCAGAGTCCAGTCATTCCTTTGGCACTGATAAAGTGGCTTCTATATTTTACACTCTGGTTATTCCGATGTTGAATTCCTTGATCTATAGCTTGGGAAACAAAGATGTAAAAAGATGTAAAATGATTGGGAAAAATTATGTAATATATTTCCTTAAAGTTCTCTGTATACTCTAAATCCTGTAAATTGGATTATAGATTTTAATTCTTTATACAGAGAGGATAGGAAGCACAAATATGTCCAACACGTATTGATAGTTTACTTCCTATATATTAGTCACTCTTTGAAATGCTATAAATAAATTAATGAACAAAACATCAAGAATAGTGGCTCTCCTTTTGGGTGAGAGATGAATTATGAACATATAATTAAGTAAATATTAAATTATAATAGAATGCATTGGGGGATGTGGTGTACTGAATTGTGTACCACAGTTTGGACATGTTCTTGGTCTTGATCTGTATTCTGGTGGGTGTATACCCATTGTAAATAAGATCTCTGGAAGATGTTACTTCAGTTAAGTTATAACTCAACAAGGGTCTTTTTAAAGCAGAATGAAATTCATACAGAGGGTGAGAAAGCCCCCCCCCACAAAAGCCAAACTAAAGGGAACTCAAAGGAGAAAAGTAAAAACATCACCATTTGCATTTTCATGTGACAAAAGAGCCAAGGACCAAGGATCTTAGGCAGCCAGCCCCAAAATGCCACAGTCTTTGGCAAGAAAGCCTCTCCTTGCTGAGGCCTTCAGTTTGAACTTCTCCTAGGCTCAAAACCATTCCCATTAGTTAAACCAACCCTTTGTGTGGTATTTGTTTAAGCAGCCAGGAAACTAAGGCAGAGATCTATAGAACAAAAAAGCAAGCAAGGAGAATTGTTTCTCTGAGAGAGATTCATGAAGAGATTTAGATACAGAGGGGTTGTTGCAAGGATTCTGATGTTTTTCTCCCCTACTTGGAATGAATTTTGCAGTGTCCCAGTATGCATGTGTGTGTGTGAGTGTGTGTTTTCATGGAAGCCCTTTCTACCTGTTTTAGCTTTCATAATTTTTCCAAAGGTGTATTAGGGTTTTTTAAAATGTTATTTTTATTTTTTCTAATAGATACTTAGATTACATAAAATGTTACATAAAAAAATAAGGGATTCCAATATGCCCCACTTCCAACACCTCCCACTAATCCCCACATTAACAACTTCTTTCATTAGTGTGGTACATTCATTGCAATTGATGAACACATTTTGGAGCATTGCCATTAAGCATGGATTATAGTTTACATTGTAGTTTACCTTCTTAGCATTGAATTCTGTAGGTAATGGCAGGATATATAATGACGTGTATCTGTCATTGCAATGTCATTCAGGACTATTTCAAGAATCAAAAGTGGCCCCATATTACACCTCTTTTTCATTTTCCCTGCCTTCAGCACCCTGCAGAGTTGTAACACCTACTCTCCAGTTCATTGGACTCACCCAGGACAACTAACAAGGAGGTGAGGATGGACAACCACCATACCAAGGAACCAAGAGAATCTTCAACTGCAAGCAAGAGAGCCCCATCAATCAGCCATATGGGATTGAAGCCACCTCTGAATTAGAGGTGGAGAGAGTATCACCATCCCAGAATCCTCAGGATTGGGGAATAAAATACGGACTAGAGTGGACTTACTGTATTCTACTATAGACTTCTTGTAATTCTAGAAATGGAAGAAATTATATCATTTATGTGGAGACAGTGTATTAGGTTTTCACTCAATTCTGATTACAAGGAGTCTCAGCACCTCTGAATTAACTCAAATGCTCCTAATCTAAGCCTTGAGCTGCACTCGTTCCTCATTAGTATCTTTACTTCACATGAGTCTATGAGTCTGTTAACACAACATACTTTGTAATTAATCAATCGACATGATCAGCTCAGATCTGTTTTTGGCAATCATCCCATTATGCCTATATCAGTAGATATAGGAAATTAAGACAACTTCCATGATGACAGAACATAAAAGGCCTCTGGTTTTAACTTTTTCCCCACCTCGTTATTCTTGTTTAATAATGTGGTGTCAGGAGACAGAAAAGGAGTAGAGAGTGGTAAGCCAGTGTTAAATCTGGGCAGAACCTATGATAAGGTGGAAGGGGTAGTTTGGCAGTAGATGGGGTCGATGGAGGTACAGGGATGTGAGCGGGGTCCACGGTACTAGAGTGTGAGGGTGAGCAGTGTTGGAGGGGTGGATTGGACTATTCATAGAACTGGGGTGAGGGCTGGAAGAAAGAACAGGTGAACCATGGGGAGGTGGAGGTCTGTGGTTGAAAATACAATTGTGGGAATATTCTTCTGGCAAATATTGCAGAAGAGGGTCACTGGTGTAGTGCATTGTTGGTGGAGGGATGTGTGAGAAAGTTTGCACCTGGGGCATGCTTCAATGAAATATCAATGTGTTCATCTTGTCATAGGAAGTTATTTCAGTGGGTTTTGACCCACACAATAAACAACAAAATATTAAACTCCAAAATAAATTAAATTAAATTTTAAAAAATAATGTGGTTTATTCATGAACTATTGTATGTCTTTATTGCTCTGAAAACCAGTTTAAAAATTATGTTCCAAATATTTTGGATCATTGGGTAAGAAGACTATTCAATGAAGAAAATTAAATTTGTTTTCTCTTTTGCATTGAGTTGAATTTTCTCAATGTAGGTGAATATTTATTATGCACTATATTTTCATGGACTTTCAATGTTTGATTAGCCTACTATGAGATGAAAAAGGAAATAATGCTATGGTTTTCATTACACCATATTCTAAGGTCAGTAAAGTCTGAAATATGGTAATGGGAGAGTTGTCAGCTTTGGGAATACAGTTTCATTCATGTCACTCCCCAAATTTTTTGATATTTATTTATATTTATTATTTTAATATTCCTAGGATTTATTAAAGCTAATAGAATCTATAATATTTGCTTAGTTCACAATCATGAAATAAATTTCCCTATGTATCTAATGAAATGCAATAAATACACTTTATCAGAAAAAAAGAGAAAGGGCATGAAATACTGTCATTTGAGGACAAATAGTACCAAAGAGTTGGAATAGTTAAAAGGCATCTTTCGGATGGTCATAAGGACTACCAGTAATAAGAATATCTCACTCTTAATGAGTATTCTATTATAGACATGTTAATTATCATATGATAATTCTTTGTGTCTTAATGCAAACATCATGACAGCTCTTTGAGATAGATTCTACTAATATATTCATTTTTCAGAAGATGAAATGGAGACTCAGTGAGGATATGTAAATTTTCCAAGTCCATACAGGTATTAGACATTAGAACCAGGTTTCAAACACAGGTGGTCTAGCACCAGATTTCATGCTCTTTGTAATTGCCCTAATCACCTCTTATACTCATTTATTTTTGCTTCACTGATACCACCCTAGATAGGGCAGAAAATAAAACTCCAGTCTGACAGGTGTCAGATTCGAAATGAAGAACTATCAGGGTGAGTAATAAAATAGTGAATAGCTAGAATAGTTTCTGTCATAGAAAATGAATTCAATAAAAAATATACTTAATGAATTAATAAGTTGAATCAGAATGATAAACAAACCAGTATATGGTTTGCATGACTGACTTGCTTAAACAAAAAAAATGGAAAGCTATCATGTAGTGGATGCAGGACGTAGTCTGGGCATGTTTATAATAAATTTGAGAGTGGGGGCAGAAATTAGCATTACATCATCAGGAACATGCTGAAAAAGAAATTTTAAAAAGGAAGTTCCTATTTTAAGAAAATATTTCTTTCCTGTGAAGTTCAGTCACCATTTGGGAATGAAGAGTGAGGAGACCCAGAATTCTAAACAAAACAAAACAAAATAAAACAATACACATACACACACACACGGTTATTATCAATAGGTATTACTTCCTAAAAAGGAGTGGTGTGTAAGGAGAATATTTCTTCAAGTAACTTTCTGCTTCCTGGATTGTGAATGCTGTCATGTGAGTTTCAATCATTTAAGGGCATTAATTTAAGGGCAAGATAATGGATAATATACGGACTCTGAGCTACTGAAACAATTTAAGCCATCTACCCCACTAATTCCAATATTAGACTTTAAAAAAAAATAAATTCTCTTCTTTGAGCCATCATTTGTTGGATGGTGCATTATATGCATGGGAAACCATTCCCAAAAATGGTACAATGGGGAAAGGCAGAAGCACCACATGCATTTCTGAAGGCTGGACACCATGTAATTCTAGGGTGTCATTCATATAAAAAATTTTTTGAAAGACACCCACAACAATGTGCAATATATTGGATGTTGCCATGATTCATGTAAAATACAAAATCTGACACCACAGTGCTTAGACAGATAAAAAGGGAAAACATAAAACTCAGGGATATCCAAAATTACAAGAAAATAAACATCTCTCATCTACCTATATAGTTTGTCATTGAAGGAGCTCCTGAAAACAGAACAGAGAAATAAAAAAAGAGGAAATATTAATGGAGAAGCTTGAGAATACATGTGAAAAAGTATTATCTTTAGAATAAAAAGTATTCTGTGATTCAAGAAAATATTTAATGATCCACAATAATCTTTAAAGCCCCATGTATCAAATTCTGTTGAATACGATTTCATAATTGGGGAAAAGAACCACTGGGAAAGAGGAAGATAAGAGAAATGGCAAATTGGTACCACATCCTACAGTGTTCCTTGGAGAATGAATAAACCAGTGGAAAGCTAAACAGGAATTCCATGAGGTAGAAAGATCTCAGTGTGATGAAAAAGTTTTGGTAATGGAAAATGTTGAAAGCAGAACACATTGTGAATGTAATTAACATGATTGAACTGTACACTGGAAAGTTATTAAAATGGGTAATTTTATATTGTACATATTTACCACAATAAAAAATTTTAAAAATAAAATCAAGCAATAGGAGAAGCTTTATTTTAACTTCTAGTATATGTGAATGGCACATCTTAGAATTCTGAGGGAATGGAAGAAACACCTCATGATTTTAGTTCCCAATATCATGTGGTATTTTTTCCATTCTCACTATGTAATATATAAGCAGAAGTTTACAGGGCTTTTATAGCAAGTCTTACCTTTACAAGTTTCTTGATGAGAAGTATTAAAATATTTTGTATTATATTTTCTAACTCCCCCCAAAATGTGTGAAATAATGCATGTACATATAGCAAAAGGTAAGTACACAAGTTTACAACTATTTATATAATTTATAATTCAACATATTGGTTTAACAATCAGAAAAATAGAAATTAGTCAACCCTAGAGTAGGCAAAGTAAAAATTCTGTTTTTATTCTGTCATAGAAAATGTTGGTATTTTTAAAATTCACTTCTTTATGAAATTCCTTGGCAATTAAATCCATCATTGATTCCATAATATTTATGGGTTTATTTTTAAAATAAGTGATTTAGAAGAAAAACAATACAAGGACTTTTTCAAGGTTTTATCTTTGATGTTGTTAAATTTTCATGTAGTTTTCTAATCATAAAGAAATATAATATTTACATGAATAAACATAGTTTCTGCCTCTTACAGTGTGGATTTTACATAGATTAGTCTCTTGATACCAGGTCTAGATATAGATAAATTGACATTTTCTCTTGTTGTTAGTTCTATTTTTTTAGGATTTATAGAAGAATAATTCAAAGACCTTACAATTCACCCAGTTGTAGTGTAAAATTCAAGATTTTTAAAAAATATAATCACAGTATGAATGATTACCACAATTTTAGAGCGTTTTTTACCGCCCCTGGAAAGAACCTTATCCACATTAGCAGTCACTCTATAACCTCCTCCATCAGACCTAGAGAACCAAATACCTTTCTTTTCTCTATGGATTTGCCATTCTGGACATTCATACAAATGGAATCATAAAGTATGGTGACTTCATTCATTTAGTCTGATATTGTCAGGTTTCAACCACATGGTATCAAATATCAAACTCCATTTTTTTCCTAATAATAATCTGTTGTCTGGATATATCACCTTTTGCTTATCCACTAGAATCAGTTGATGGACATTTGAGTTGTCTCCATTTTGTGATTACTGTAGCTAATATTGCTATGGATATTTGTGGTCAAGTTTTTACACAATCATATGTTTTCATCTCTCTTGGGTATATACCTAGGAGTAAAATTAATGGGGCATATAGTACCTCTATGTTTAATTTTTGGAAGAACTGCCAGATGGTTTTCTAAAGTTGTCCAACACGTTTACATTTCTACTAGCAGTCTATGAGGGTTTCAAATTCTCTACATCCTCGCCAACACTTGTTATTTTCTCTGTTTATGACTTCTGTCATCTTAGGAGATAAGAGGTGGTATTGTAGTTTCATTTGCATCTCCCTGATGACAAATAATGTTGAATACCATTTCATCTGTTTATTGGTCACTTATATATCTTATTTGGAGAAATGTCCATTCAATTCTTTGCTCATTTTTAAATTAGGGTATTTCTCTTTTTGTCGGAACACTGCTTGCTGCTCCAAATTGTCAGTCAGAAAGAGAGAAATCTATTACCACTTCCAGGGGAGGGTAATAAAGAGCATAACTGTATCTGCCACCAGGAGCAGCAGTCTTCAGGTCCCAACCTACTATGCTCTTTGCAGGTGTCAAGGTCATGACAAAAGCACAACTCACACCAGTACTAGACAGAACAATGTTTACTTATATAGACAAAGCAGGATCAGTTTCCATAGTGGGTGTTAGTCCCCCATGGTCAGCCAGTCTCAACCTACAGCATATGCAGGGAGATGTTCTATGCAGACTTCTTGCCATAATGCCCTCCTAGCCAGGAATAGATATACCAGCAGGAGTGACTTGGGTGTCATAAAACTCACATACTTTAGCCAGACTGTCTCCAGTGAAGGTTTATATAAGCTCAGGGCGATGTGAGAAGGGATATACCAGTCGGTGGCTTCCTAGGTGCTAGCAGATGTGTTTTACCTCAGAATACTCCCAAGAAGGGAGTCGACCCACATTCACCATTCCATCCTAGGGGACAGAATTACACAGTCCCAAGGACATGATTTTATTTTTGGGTTGCAGGGAAAGGAGGTAGCCTGTGTTTGGACAGTTCTCTATCATATTTTTATTACTGAGTTTTAAACACAATTTATATATTCTAGATACAAGTATATAATCAAACATATGATTGGTAAATACTTCCTCCCATTCGGGGGTGGTCTTTTTACTTCCTTGTTGGTGTCTTTTGAAGCAATTTTTAAAAACAATTCATTATATCAAATAAATTTTTCATTTCTTGATTGTGCTTTTGCTGTCCTACTAAGCAACCATTGCCTAAACAAAGGTCACAGATTTAAGCCTGTTTTTTTTCCAAAGATTTTTCAAGTTGTAGCTTTGACATTTATATCTTTTTTTCCATTTTGAGTTGATTTTTGTACATGATTAGAAATATGGATCCAACTTCATTCTTTTGCATGTGAATATTCAGTTGTTTCAGCACCATTCATTGTAAAGAAAATTCTTACTTCATTGAATTCTCTTGGCAACTCATTAAAACAAATGACCATAATTGACCTCAGTAGGCAAAGCTGGAGTCTTTTGTGTCACATGGCAGAATCAAACATGACAGTTCCCTTTTTCTGGGTCTGTCTACCTGTGTGTCTGTTTATATCAGACCCAGCAAGGGGACAGAAACTCAACCTGTGTTAAGCCTCACTGACATAGTCCAATCAAATGCCCTAAAGAGATCTTATCAAGTAATCTAAGCCAAAGCCCCTCAATTGAATTTAATATAATCAAAGGGTCTCAAACTGTCATAGAAGTTAACTCAGATTTTGATAAAGATTGGCTCACATCTGTAGAACAATTTGGAATATGGCCATTTTAGCCATATTTAGTACTCTGATCGATAAGCTTGATATAAGCATCCATTTATTTAGGTTTTACTGAATTTATTTTTTAAAATATATTTTTTAGTTTTTAAAATATATTTATATTACACAAATGTGACACAAAAAATTTAGGGATTCCCATATGTCCTGCTCCACACCTTCCACATCCTCCCACATAAACACCATCCTTCATTAGTGTGGCACATTCATTGCAATTAATAAATGCATCCTGGTCCCCCAGGACCTCCTGGTAAAATTAAAAAAAAAAAAAAAAAAAAAAAAAAACACTTAACATTCTTAATAAAAATAAATAAATAAATAAATAAATGCATCCTGGGACATTGCCAGTGAACATGGACCATAGTTCACATTGTAGTTTACCCTCTCTCCCACACAATTTTGCAGGATATGGGAAGATATATAATGGCCTGTATCTGTCATTGCAATGCCATTCAGGACAATTTCCAAGTCCAGAAAAAGTCCCTGCATTATACTTGTCTTTCCCTCTGTCTACCCCTGGAGCCTCCATTGGCCACTGCCTCCACATCAATGCTGTAATTTCTTCCATTGCTGGAATCACAATAAATCTATAGCACAACACCAGTAAGTTCACTCTAGTCCATAGTTCATTTCCCAACCCTGAGGATTCTGGGATGGTGATGTCCACTCCACCTCTAAAGGAGAGAGGGCATTGATTCCCTACAGTCAATGGATGGGACTCTCTTACTTGCAATTGTAGACCCTCTTGGTTCCTTGGTATGGTGTTTGTCCATCGTCAGCTCCTTCTTAGTTGTCCTGGGTGAATTCAATGAACTGGAGAATAGGTGCTGCAGTTCCATTGAGTCTAGGTCCCAACTGGCACATGAACAGCCCAAAGATTCAAGTCTCTAGGATGTATTCCTACTAACTCCAGCACCAATATAAGTTCAAGTAGAAGGGACAGATGAGCCATGTGTAGAGAAGCCATAACTGAGTCCAACTCTGTCACTCTCAGGAGCACAAATTCCAAAGTAAGGCTCACTGGCAAGCACCAAACTCTGGAGCTATCTTCTCTGACCATAAGTCCTGGGTGTCTCCAGTGCCCCCAGGAGCCCTACAATTTGAGGTAGTATCCAATATGGCAGTCTATGAGATCCTGCTGGGATGTACATAAGTGTTACCTCTGTGATGACCTCCCAACTCACTATGAAGACTCTTAGCCATATAAACTCATTTGCCTTTACTCTTTCCCCCTTTTATTCAAGATCTTTTTTCCAGTTGCATTGCTACTTGGTGCTTGGTAGTAATCCCATGGTGCCAGGGAGGCTTATCCCAGGGAGTCATGTCCAAACACTGAAGGTAAGGCAATACATTTATATGCTGAGTTTAACTTAGAGTTTGCTCTCAGGAGGCAACTCTTAGGCACTCCACAACACTAGGCTAAGTTTCAATTTCCAAAGCAAAGGCTCAGAAACATAGTCATCAATATCAAGGGCCCATCAATGGACCATTGTCCTTCACCAGTCATTGCCCCTGTACTTGGGGGACGGTTGCTGCTACATTAGAGAACAAGACAGAAATCTACAGGATGGGAATTCAATCTTCTTTCTGTTGTGTGAATCTCCACCCACTGTAACAATGCCCCATGAACATTTGAACACATTTATATACCTTATATATATGTCCAGGTGAACTTCCTCCCATGTATCCCCATCACTGACACCCCTCATCAATGGTCCTCCCCTACCCCAGATGTAACCCTTCTGTGCTCTAAAGCTTCTTCAAAAATGAAGCCAATAAAATAACCAAATACAATTAATAGGAAAATGAAATAATAATGGTAGGTTTAAATATAAAAAAATAAAACACATGAAAATTTAAAGAAAAATAAAATAAGATTTAAAATTGGGCTATTAAAAATAATAAAAAATATTTAAAAAAATATTTTGACATTTTGCCTTTCATCACTGTAATATCTGTTGTCCTAAAGGTACAGTGACATTTTATTCCATTTATTCCCCAGTTTCTTACATTTTTTCATTTTGTTTTTAAAGATGTTTTAGGTCACAGTAAAGTCACATACTGGATACAGGGGACTCCCACATACCCAACAGCCTCTCACTTTCCCTCTTCCCATATTAATACCTTTTTATATGTGGATGGTAAATTTGTTACAACTGATATACAAATAGTGAAATATAGCTACTAGCCATGGTCAATGGTTTACATTATGGTTTTCATTTTAGACTGTACACTCATAAATTTTGATGATATTTAACATGGCTTGTGTCCATCATTGCAAGATCATGTAGAACACTTCCATTACCGACTAAATACCCCCTGTTCCATCTATTCTATTCCTCCCTCCCCCACCCCTCGGGTCCCATGGTGACCACCCAGCTTGACTCCCTGGCTGACAAGATTCATAGTTATTTGCAACAACCCTGAGGTCTTGAAACATTGGTTTGTCCTCCCTTATTAGGAACCACACATGCTCTTGAGACACTCCCATTCCTGTGTTTTAGAACATATTGCATTCCCAGGATGGGAGTCCAGCTCCTTCTTGCTCATTATGTGGGTCTCCACCCACTGATAAAACATATTATGACAAAATGATCACTTACTTGCACTTTGTACTTTCAACAACATACCCGCAAATCCCCAGTGTTCACTGGTTCCTCCCTCAACCCTCTCCCTATTGAATTTATTATACTAATGTTTTATAGTTTTCAGAGTATAAATTAGCACTTTTTTTGCTAGATTTAATCTAAAATATTTATTTCTTTCTTATAGTCAAAAATGGCATTTGTCATATGGAATTATTTACTTAATTTCCTTTTTGGTCTGTTCATTGTTGCTGCGTAGATATGAAATATTTTTTTGTAGATTAATCTTATGTCTTGTAATCTTGTCGGTTTTGTTTATTTACTCCAATAGACTTTGGGTGGATTCCAGAGGATTTTCTATATATGAGATCATTTCACCTGCAAAGGGATATACTTTCAATTCTTCATTTCCAGTCTGGATTTGTTTGTTTGTTTGTTCAAGTTATGATTATCTGCAGGTTTTCATCTGAAAATATGTATTCATTTGTCTGGAATGTTTTTCCTGTTTTAAATCTAGAGTTTTGTTAACAAGTTGAATGTACCTGAACAGTCAGCTTTGAACTAGCAATGATAAAGAAACTTGAATATTTTTTTAACTATCAAATAGGCTTTAAGTATTTCAGGTTGTCTTCCTCTAATCTCAGTAACAAATAAAGCCTCAAAAACACAGAAAAATGAAATTAATTCCAATTAATTTAATAGTAACATAAATATATTTCCCAAAACATTTTTGTTAATTGTAAAGGCATTAATGGAAAGATGAAATAATAAAATTAATAATTACAGAACAATTCAATTAATATATGTTAGTATTCATAGTATTGTTTGAAGTGAATGCAGTGGGAATCCTATAAAGGAAAAGTTTCTTGAATGTGAAACACCTTGGTATTTTGTTTTTTAATCATGAATGAAAAAAAGGGATACTTAAAAGGATAAATTGGATGAGTTTTAAATTTTAAATACTCCAAAAATCACACTTCAAGGCATCCTATACATGTAACTAAAACTTTAAAAACTTAGAAGGGAATTACATGGGGCTCCTTTTACAATCTCAGAAGAAATTATATGTGCAACCAATCTCTCCTTTCAGAAATTAAGAAATCAAGGCCTAGAAAAAAGAAAAAAATTTGGTCAAAAAAAAAAAAAAAAAGAAAACATGTTTTTGAAAACAGAAATTGGAAACAAGCTTTATTTTTATTTGTACAGAGGTCCCTCAGACTTTAGAATACATAAAATAAACATCAAAATTAAAAATGAAAAAAATTCCAGCTATAAAATTAAATCTATTTCTTACAATTTAAGGATCTTTTCACCCGTTATGAGTTGTAGCTAGCTAGATAAGTAAAACCGTGATGTTTTGATGTCTTTTGGTTTAAAGAGATTGCTATAAGTTTGAAAACTTTTTAATCAGTATGTTTCAATTTTGGAGCATTTCCATAATGTTTCAGTACTGTGAATTCATCAATTATCATTATTAGTAGAATTAGTTTAAGCCATCAAATTGCCATTTCAAGTGATTGAGAATTTGCCTTGTTAAATGTGAGATATAATATAACCATTTACATGCTTTTGTGATTTCTTGCATACACTTTAGAGATTGCCAATAGATTTGACAACTCTGATAATGTATTCAACTTATTTAATTGAGCAATTTATCTAAATGTAAAATCAGCTCTTATAAATATGAATTTTATTAAAAATTATAATTTCAGAAATATTGTGCCTAAAAGGAATTACACACTAAATTACATTAAATATCACAATATAAGTTATATAAATGTCAAAAATTTTGATGGCAATCATGAAATAGAACTAAAATGTAAGATAAGGATAGTTGACTGAGGTCATCTTCCAGATTGAAAACACTGATAGTATTCTATCACATTTAAATTTTTAAATTATCTGCAGGATGGAATAGAAATATGAGAAAATTTAAAGAATTAGGAAGACAATAAAAGGAATTAGAGTTACTTACCAAAAAATAAAAAACATTTAGGATATCAGCTGATTTAGATATCCAGCTTATTTAGATGTCCATGGTTTCTTATATTTACTTCAGAAACACAATCAGTTAATATATTTCTCACATTCTGAAAGATCAGCATTAAAATAAGACATAACAGAAGATGATTCCAGGTAAAATAATTTAAAATTTAGATTTAAATACAACACATGATGGAAAAAAACAAATTATTGTTTAACATCTTTAAAACTTTCCTCAAGGAGGATAAATTTGAAAGAAGGGACTAATATATATATATATATATAAATTCTGCTCTAATGAAGCCTGAGTACCTATAGTTCAGACATAGATTAAACTAACATAATCACAACAACAAAATTGTATTTTGGATTGTGTTCTGATTTCTTCAGAGACTTTCTCAAGGTATTCCCATGGAACTGGTTTCCTCTAAGGTGTTTAATATAAAAAAAATAAAACTTCAAAGAATGGAGGAAAAATTGAGAAAAGTATAGAAAATATTAAGATGTTGTTGGAAATATTTTGTATGAATGGAATAGAATTCAATTAAAATGTAATGTAATGTGAACTGAGATATACTTTGTAAGGCAGAAATACATAAATGGAATCCATCTTGAAAATAGGTTATTCTTTCTAAACCTTCTTATGCAGCAACAATACACCACCAAAATCCAAACACTTCTGTTAATTGCCTAAATCTGAAATTATATACAACATGCCCATCATATTATATTCAGTTGCAATTTTGACATTTATTTAACAAGTATTGCTTGAAGTACAAAGACAAGCTAGACATTGCATTAGATATTAGAAACATAAGTGTTATTAAAAATAAATAAACAAGAATTATGGTTGTACTTCTGTTTCTAGCAAGATGGAAGACTAGATATAATTACACTACTCTTTAAAAAAAAATCTGAGAAAAGAATTCCTTGAAATACTAGATATAAATCTTAAAGACTATAAAATCTGTATATTAACTCTTAAAATAGAAATTGAGTTGAGACTGTGTTCAGAATGTAAAAGAGAAACCCTGAGGTAAAAACTGACATTGGCAACATAATACCCTTGGGGCTTTCACAAAACTTTATAATTGAATACGTGAAATCCAATATATTCAAAAAAAGTTCTCAATCTTTGGACTCAAGGAAAAAAAAAAAGAGATTCCATTGAAACACACACATAAATCTTGTAAACTTTGAAAAACGGACATTCTCACTGAAAGCACTAACTAAATTGTCTGCTTATCAGCAAAATTATAAACATTCATTTTACATATGCATGGATAAATGGTTACCAAATATTTTCTCCCATTGAGTAGGCTGCCATTTCAATTTCTTTACAGTCTTTAGAAGCACAAAAAGGTTTTATTTTTAAGGAGGTCCCATTTATCAATTTTATATTTCATTGCTCACACTTTGGGTGTAAAATTTATGAAACCATTTCCTACTACAAGTTCTCAAAGCTGCTTCCCTACATAATCTTCTAGCAGCTTTATGGTCTTGGCTCTTATGTTTAGGTCTTTGATCCATCTTGAGTTAATTTTTGTATAAGGTGTGTGATGGTAATCCTTTCATTCCTCTAGATATGGATATTAAGTTCTCCAAGCACCATTTGTTTCAGAGGCCATTCTGTCCCAGTTAAGTGAGTTTTGTGTCTTTGTCAAATATCAGCTGACCAAATATGCAAGGATCTATATCAGAACTCTCAGTTTGGTTCCACTTATCTATATCTATCCTTGTGCCAACACCATACAGTTTTGACCACTGTAGCTTTGTAGTATGCTTTAAAGTCACATAGCATGATTCCTACAATTTTGTTTTGCTTTCTAAATATGTTTTTTGGCTATTTGGGGCTACTTGTCCTTCCAAATAAATTTCATAATTGACTTTTCCAATTCAGTAAAATATGCTGTTGTAATTTTTATTGGGATTGGGTTAAATCTTTAAGTCAATTTGGATAAGAAAGACTCTTAATGATGTTTATTCTTGTAATCTGTGAACATGGAATATTCTTCCATTTGTTTAGCTCTTCTTTGATTTCCTTTAACAATGTTTTGTAGTTTTCTGAGTACAAGTCCTTTACATCTTTAGTTAAGTTTATTACTAATTATTTGATTCTTTTAGTTGTTATTGTAAATGGATTTTAAAAAAATTTCCTCCTTAGGTTGCTAATTATAGGTGTACAACAGTGCAACTGATTTTTGCATGTTTATCTTAAATCTGCCACTTCACTGAACTCATTTATCAATTCTAGATTTCTCAAGGGGTTTTTGAGGAAAAATCTTTGTTTTAGATTTCTCAAGCCTTTTTTTTCATAGGATCATGTCATCTGCAAATAGCAAAATTTCTACTTCTTCCTTTCTAATTTGGATGCCTTTTGCTCAAGTACTTCTAACACAATGTTAAATAAGAACAGTGACAGTGGGCATCCTTGTCTTGTTCCAACTCTTAGAGGGAAAAAGCTTAACATTTCACCTTTGAATATGATGTTAGCTGTGGGTTTTTCATATGTACCCTTTATATATTGAGGAAGTTTCCTTTTATTCCTATATTATGAAGTGTTTTTATCAAGAAAGGATGCTGTATTTTCTCAAAAGCATTTTCTGCATCAAAAGAGATGATCATGTGATTTTTTTCTTTTGATCTCTTAATGTAGGAATTACAATGATTGATTTTCTTATGCTGAAACATCTTTGCATACCAGGGATGCAACCCACTAGGTCATAGTATATAATTCATTTGATGTGTTGTTGAATATGATTATTAAGTATTTTGTTGAGGATTTTAGCATCCAGGTTCATTACAGAAATTGGTCTTTAGTTTTCTTTTCTTGTGGTATCTTTATGTGGCTTTGGTATTAGGATGATTTTGGCATCTTAGAATGAGTTAGGCAATGTTGCCTCCACTTCTATTTTTTAGAAGAGTTTAAAGTGGATTGGTGTTAGTTCTTTCCAGATGATTGCTAGAATTCACCTGAGAATCCATCTGGTCCTGACCTCTTCTTAGTTGGGAGGTTTTTGATGACGAATTCAATCTCATTACTTGTGAATTGTCAGCATATATAAAGAAATATAACATCTCAAAAAGAAAAAGCAACCCGTTTAAAAAATGTGCAAGAAATTTGAATAGACACATCTACAAAGAAGAAATACAAATGGCTAAAAATCACATGAAAAGATGCTCAACAGCATTAGCTATTAGGGAAATGCAAATCAAAAGTACAATGAGATTTCATTTTACACATATAGACTGGCAGCTGTTTAAAAAGCAGAGAACTACAAGTGTTGGAGAGAATGTGGAGGAAAGAGAACACTTATCCACTGCTGGTGGGAATGTATAATGGTACAGCCATTGTTGAGGACAGTTTGGTGGTTCCTCAGGAAGCTAACTATAGAACTGCCATATGATCCAATAATCCCACTTCTGGGTATACACCTAGAAGAACTGGAATCAGGGACATGAACAGATATATGCACACCAATGTTCATAGTGGCATTATTCACCATTGCCAAAAGTTGGAAGCAACCCAAGTTGAATGGATGAATGGATAAGCAAATTTTGGCAGATAACTACAATGGAATATTACACAGTTGTAAAAAAAAAAGAAAGAAGTGTTGAACCATGGGATAACATGGATAAATCTTGAAGGCGTTATGTTGAGTGAAGTAAGCCATTCATTGAAGGACAAATATTACATGACTTTACTGATATGACTTAAGCAAATTATGCAGAATCACAGAGCTAGAGTCTGGAAGATAGGTTGTCAGGAGACAGAAAGGGAATAGAGGGTGGTGAGCCAATGCTCAATATGGCAAAAATCTATGATAAAGTGGAAAGGGGGTGGTTTAGGCAGCAGATGTGGGTGATAGTGGTGGAGTGATGTGATTGGGTTTGACGGTGCTGGAATGTGAGAGGCAGTAATGTGCGGGGGTGTATGTTGAACTATCTGTGGAACTGGGTGGAGGGCTGGAGGAAAGAAAGGTGAACTCTGGAGATTTGTAGATCTGTGGTTAAACTACAAAGATGGGAATATTCTTTTGTCAAAAATGGCATGGGAGGATTTTTGGTGCAGGGCTTTGGGGTTTGCCAGATATGCAGGATAATGTGCACCTGGGGCATATTTCTGTGGAATATGAAAGGGTTCATCTTGTCATAGTGTGTTATCTCAGTGGGTGGATATCAACACAATAAACAGGAAAATTTTAAACTCACATCCTGGGGTATGTTCTCACTTAGAAGGGCAAAAATCTCTCAAGAACATAGGCAGTACCTAAAAAAAGAAAAGAGAAAAATATATCAAGTCCTCACAATTGGTGCAGGTAACTATGAACCTTATTCTTCAAAAATTGAAACTTAAGAGTTACCATAGGTCCCAAGAGAGAGGAGGGAACATACGGCATTTTCAGGGCATTGGAATTGTTCTGAATGCTCTTGCAATGATAGATACTGGTCATTTTAAATTCTGTCAAAAACTGTAAAAGTGTATGGTGCAAAATGTAAACTATAACATAAACTACTGGCCATGGTTAGTAGCAATGCTTCAGTATTTGTTCATCAATTTTAACAAATGTAACATACACATTTAAAATGTTATGAATAGGGGAGAGGGGTAAGGGGGAAGGTGTTGGGTAAATGGGAATCCCCTATATCTTCTATGTGCCTTTTCTAAAACATAAAGCTTCTCTGCTGATAAAGTTAAAAAAAAAAAAAAGAAACTGGTGGGACATACAGAAGAAATTTTCACTTTGTATAAAAGATAACAGATCTTACAGCGATGAAAATAGATGATTTTATTTTTTTATTTCTGTATTTTGTTAGTTATTATTATTTTTATTTCTATTTGTATACTTTTTGGGTTTACTTTTGTAGAGGTTTTAGGTCACAGAAGGGCCACAAATGTGGCAGGGGAGGATTACTGCTGTGGTGTGTCAGTGATGGGGGTATATTGAGGAAGGGCGCAGCTGGGGCATGCCTTTATGGTATATGAATATGTTCAAGTGGTCATGGGGCATTGTCTTGATGGGTGGAGACCCACATAATAGTGGAAAGAATCTTGAATTTCCATCCTGGGAATTCCTGTTACATTCTGTAATAGATAGCAAGTATCCCTTGAGTACATGGGCAATGTCTAGAGAAGGAGGACAGACCATATAAATGTCCTAATTTCCTCCCAGTGTGCGACATGACTCCCAGGGATGGGCTTCCCTGGCACCAAGGGATTATGACCAAGCATCAACTCATGATGCATTTAGAAAAAGACCTTGACAAAAAGGGGGAAATACTAAATACAAATGAGTTTTTATGGCTAAAAGATTTCAAAGTGAGTTGGGCTGTCATTCCAGAGGTTATGTGTATGCACAGCTCAGCAGGATCTCATTGACTGCCACAGTAACAGTGCCTCAGTGGGGCTCCTGAGGGGTCTAGAGCATCTAGACACTGAAAGCAGGGCATACAATCTCAGGAATTTGCACCCTGTCAGTGGGCCTTACTTTGGAATATATGCTACCCAGTGTAACCGAGTTAGACTCATTTATAATTTCCCTACACAGGGCTCTTCTGCCTCTTTTGTTTGAACATATAATGAGCATT
Source organism: Tolypeutes matacus (assembly GCA_026826555.1). NCBI lineage: Eukaryota > Metazoa > Chordata > Mammalia > Cingulata > Chlamyphoridae > Tolypeutes > Tolypeutes matacus. The sequence continues at coordinate 954,789 of JAKSZT010034045.1, read as the reverse complement.
ATGCTCATTAAATATATGTCCCAGAGACTTAAATCTTTAGTCTGTTAATGTATTGGTTGAGTCCTGAATCTCAGTCAAGTTGCAACATCTACTTTCCAATTCATTGGACTCAGCTAGGACAATGAACAAAAGGGTGATGATAGAAAACATCCATTCCCCAAAACAGAGAGTATCTACAACTGCAAGCAAGACAGTTGCATCCATCTGTTTAATGGGATCTGTGTTAGTTAACCAAAGGGGTGCTGATGCAATGTTCCAGAAATCTGTTGGCTTTTATAAAGGGTATACATTTTGGGTAGTAGTTTACAGTTAAAAGGCCCTAAAGAGTCCAACTCAAGGTACCTCCTCAACAAAGTCTGTTGCCACATGTTGAAGCAAGATGGGAGGTGACCTCTGCCAGGTCTCAACTTTCTTCTTCCTCTTATGGCTCTATGGGCCCAGCTTCTTCCAATCTTAGCTGTAGGATGGAGGGCTCCTTTCCAGGCCTTCTCAGAGACCAGGTCTCTGGTCTCTTCAGCTGCATACTGTCAGGTTAATGGTTCAGCACTCACAGGGGCTTTAGTTGTTTGAGCCTTTTCCTTTCTGTCCCCTGGCAGTGCCAAAATGACCAAGTTCTCTACTCTTCTGTGTCTATGGGGCTTTCCTTCTTCCTGTGACTTCTTCTGTGTGATTTCTTGAGTGAGTGTCCATTTATATAGCCCATTAAGGGTGCAGGGATTCAACCCTGAGTTACATCCTACTGATGTAGTCAAATCAAAGTCCTAATCTTAATATAATTTAATCAAAGACATCTCAGCTGAATCTAAAACAAACAAAGGGGATCACACCTAGAGGAACAGACCAGTTTACAAACATAATCCCTCTTTTTGGACTTCATAAATAATCTCAAACTGCCACATGATCCAAGCTCCATCTCAATCAGAAACAGTGAGCATCACCATCCCAAGATTGTCAACATTGAGGAATGAACAAACATAAGAGGAGAATGAAACTATGGAGTAAAGTAGAATTATTATTATTCTAACATGGAAGAACTTGTGTCATTGACATAAAGCCAGTGGTCACGAGAGATTCTGAGGGGAGGGAAAGGGAAGAATCAGTATAACATGGGGCATTTTGGGGACATTGGAATTGTTCTGCATGACATTACAATGATGGATACAGGCTATTATACATTTTGTCAAAACCTATAAAATTGTGCCATGCAAAGTGCAAATTATAATGTAAACTATAGAACATGGTTGGTAGCAATGCTTCAATATGTGTTCATCAATTGTAATAAATGTACCACACTAATTAATGATGTTAATGGGGGAAAGTGTGGGAGGGGGTGTGGTGGAGAATGTAGGAATCCCATATATGTTTGATGTAGTATTCATGTAATCTAAAGTTTTTTAAAGTAAAAAATAAAAAATAAAAAAGTTCACATCATGACCCAGCATCTTGATAGTAAAAAAAATCCTTCTGAGAAGCAGTAACAAGAGTCTTGACCTCACAAGCTTTGAAGTTGAATTTCGCTGCCTGTCAAACTCAGTGATTTAAATCTGAGAAACTAATCTAAAGTTGTAAGTATTGGTAGCACTGTAGGACCCCTGAGAGAAACAAAGTAAAAATTTCTATATATAGATGCAGTCTCAACAAAGCCTTCCAGGATTTTCAGAGAGTTTCTATTAAATGTGAATTAACCAATTATTTGCAAAACATGATGAGGAAGTGCATCTCCAAAAATTAGAACCAGAAAGTAGTAAATTTATTTAAAACATTTAAAGAAATAGATGTCCTCAAAAGGTTGAAAAAAATGAAAGGAAAAAGACCTCTTCCAAAAAGACTAGGATGATAGGATGCTTGAACTGGTACTGTTCTAAGCAATGGATCTGGATAAAATCAGTAATTGATAAAAATAATAGAAAAAATCAATTATAAATGATAGGTAAATAGATTGATAGTTATGACAGCTATGATAGATAGATGATAGATAGATAATAGATAATAGATAGATAGATAATAGATAAATAGATAGATTAAAAACAAAACAAAACAATTGCATAAATAGTTGAGGAAACCTACATAGGCAGAAAGAAGTTGTGTCTTGGTATGGGAAGTAATGGTAGCTCAGTGTTGTGAGAGGAATTAGATTATAAAAAGAAACTATTTGGGGAATGTGATGTTAACGTGTTCAATTTTTCTCTCCTCAAAACTGTCCAGGCATGGACATATCACCACAGGCCAACCCAACTCTGCCCCTGAAGTCAGTAGGAATCTTCAGATTGTGGATGAAATAAGAATACATGATGTCCACTGCATATTTTCCCTCTTTCATATTCCTTCCTACCTGCTCATTAAATTCAATGCTAAAAACTTTTTGAAACTGTAGCATCCTGGCATGTTCTTTGCAGACAGTTTGCCTCATGGGGAACTTACAATGGTGTATTAGGTCTCTTGAGCATCCACACTACTAATCAACAGTCTCTTCAAAGTGATCTAGGCCTTTTCCATCAAGCATTTCACAATTCCTCCAAAAAGTACCCCTTACCCATTTATAAAACTGTTCCAACATTTTGGTAATTACAAAAGCACCTCCCCACTCCTCGGTACCAAATTCTTTATTAGTCAGCCAAAGGGGTGCTAATGTGAAATACCAAAAATGGGTTGGTCTTTATAAAGGGTATTTATTTCAGGTAGAAGTCCACATATACCAG